>CADCXT010004459.1:0-30068 GCA_902806775.1 Microtus agrestis | reverse complement strand
GTTCATACAGAATAACATGAAGCAGTCCAGGCAAAAGCAGTGTTTTTGTCCAAATGGCTAACAAACTCAATAAGGAGCCTCTCTGATGCTCATTATCCTCTTGAAGAAGCTTGGTACTGCCAGGAAAAGATGTGTCTCATTGTCATGAAAAGTCCTAAGTTCTTAAAATATTTTACTTTTTTATTTATTCATTTATTAAAGATTTCTTTCTCTTCCCCACCACCGCCTCCCATTTCCCTCCCCCTCCCCCAATCAAGTCCCCCTCCCTCATCAACCCAAAGAGCAATCAGGGTTCCCTGCCCTGTGGGAAGTCCAAGGACCACCCACCTCCATCCAGGTCTACTAAGGTGAGCATCCAAACTGCCTAGGCTCCCACAAAGCCAATACGTGCAGTAGGATCAAAAACCCATTGCCATTTTTCTTGAGTTCTCAGTAGTCCTCCTTGTCCGCATGTTCAGTGAGACCAGTTTTATCCCAGGCTTTTTTTCAGACCCAGGCCAGCTGGCCTTGGTGAGTTCCCAATAAAAGCCACATTCTGTTAATTTTTGAAAGATTTGAAGAATACCTAGCCATCTGAAATATATCTCTGTACATATAGAAAACCTAATATGACTACAAGCTTGACTATTATAGATGACTATCTATTAACCTATAGTTCTTAATTATACATTACATGTTTAAATGAGTTGTGCAAACATAATACCTTAATCAAGAGCATATATAAAAAACAAAAATGACCTTAAATTTGTATCAATAGACAAAATCCATACAATGCAAAGCATTCATCTCTATAGCATATCCCTCTTTGAATGCAAACAAAATTTTATAAATAATATTTGGGAATTTGGGCATAGTTCCCTCCAAACTGTTTCCTGCTTTTTTTGGGTGAAATATTTTTGGATATTCACGGAGACCTTTCAGGTAGTCTTGGTCCATCAAACCATATTAGTCTGGAAGAAATCCACAGGTTCTCATCCTCTGCAGAAACAAAAGAAGAACCTCTTTTCCAAAGCAACAAATTTTTAAACCCAAATTTTGAAGTGAAGATGACTATAAAATATATATGTTGGTTTAGCTTAGCAGCTCCTACAATGAAATGTCTCTGGACTTAGCTCATTCACAGAGAAAGCTGGGTGCTGGTCACATCCTAGGGTAGCTGGTTGCTTTACTCCTGTCCAGGGACTGTGATGTGGAACTGTCCGGTGTCTCTCGGACCTGGCAAAGTGTTGACAGAGCAGAGGATAAATTTAAGTTTAGGACAAAAAGATTTTTTAGGTTCAGGGAATTGAGAGGGGTGTATCTGACCTGTTTGAGATGGATCCTTCAATTAGGCTCCCTGGAACTCACAAAAATGTTTTGAGTTTGTGAAAACATAAGTTTTAGACACACACATTGTATAAACAGCAGCATTTTTATGTCAGAATGACGGTGACAGATGTTTTTATACAATGAAAAGCATCTGTAGAGAGAGACCAATAAACAGTATGAAAGGCAGTATGAGAAATTTGATAACTTTCATTTTCCTCAGACCTTTATAAATTGTAGGTACATACCTCAATAACTTGCATTTGCATATTTCAAACATCTTTTATTTAGTACATGTTAAGAAGTTATACTGAAATTTGGCTGGTGAGGTTGTCCTTTTAAACAGCCAAAACTTCTCAGCTGTCGGACTGCACCAGAGATCATTGAGAAGGATAAAATTTTACTTGAGTTATTAATTTAAAAACGACAGAGGTCTTACTCTATTGGCTACCTAGAACCATGGTCATCAAGGGCAAGGGCATCTGGACTGCATTTGTCTTCTGCTATAAGAAGCAGGGCCTGCCAGGCTCCAGAAGATCCTGTAGGTTAGGAATTCTGTAGGCAGAGAAGCCTACCTTGGCCTCAGCAGCTAGGCAAGTCAATTCCATCTGATTCTTTGTCTGTGTCTGGAGATCTTCAGTTTAGATGAAAGGCAGTTTTTCCCAGTGGTCAGCGGTTTCCCTTGATGAAGCTAATTGAGGATGAACATTGTTCTGTGCCCATCTGTCTTCTGCACAGAAGGTAGAGTTTCTGGGAAGGGAAAAGTACATTATCTCATCAGAGGGCTAATTATTCCTCCCATCTCTTTAGCAAGGCACTGGGTAAATCTGCCTTCTTGGAGGTGGTCTCTTAGGTGATTGTCTAGCCCAGCTGGATTAGTGGTTATGTCTGGGGCAGCTTGGAATATTCAGCCTCCATCATTTTCATGGTACACAGTCACTGGAAAATCATCATACACGTAAAATGATTTTTTATGTTTCAGCTAATGGAAAGAGAACATGCGGTGCAGATGTACAGGAGAAATTTCAGCTGTAGAGAAAAATAAAATCCCAGCATGCACAGAAACAGATGAACTTAAGATCTATATGTTAAATGTAATAAGCCAGATTTAGAAAGACAAAGACTGCATGTCTTCTGTCATATGCTGACTCTAGGTGTGTGTGTGTGTGTGTGTGTGTGTGTGTGTCTGTGTCTGTGTAAAGTGGAAGGAGGAAGCCAGGATTCAGACATGAGAGATAACATGTCCTTGTCTTGCTGAGTCTGGGTATCTCATTTAATATAATTCCAAGACTTACTCATTTACCTACAAGACATTTTATAATTTCATTTTTTCTTCTATGATACCATAAAGGATCCCTGTTGTTGTTAGGGAAATACACTGTTATACATTGTTATTAAGTCTCCATACCTTACAAGAATAAGCTTCTGTTTCCTAAGCCTAAGGATCCTACAAACTTTATATTTTTCAACCTATGCTGAATGAAGTATGCACTGCTAAACTCCTGAGGCTGTGGCATATGATTGCCCTTTTGCCTTATGAAAATGTGTGTTCCCAGGTATCATGATGACCCCCCTTCCACACAATCGATTCTCACACTTCTCTACCCCACAGGCATCCTTGAGCCCTGAATATCCCACTTTTATATTCAGGTACTAACAGCCAGTTGTCTTGACAAGAGTTTTCTATCAACCCTAACCCTTCCTGCATGAAAGGGACCTCACAGTCAGTGAGGGGCTGCTCTCTAAAATTCTGACATTGGGATAGGAAGCCAGTTAAGTAAATATAGCTTGCTTCAATCAGACATTTGTGGAATTGGCTTTTCTCCCCTCCTTTATGGGTAAATAAAATTCCATTGTGTATTTGTCCCATATTCTTATTTTGATTATTCAGTGATCATTTGATGAACATCTAGGCTGAGACAATTTGCATCTGTAAGTGTCTCTCTAGCAGGATATAGAGTTCTTTGGTAGATGCCCAGGAGTGATATATCTGGGTCATAATGTTAGTCTTTTGAGACACCTCCGCATTGGTTTGTAATTTTTAATTTAATATTTTTTAGACAGACTCTCACTATCTGGCTCTGACTGCCCTGGAACTCATTGTATAGACCAGCGTGGACTAAGACTCAAAAGATTCACTGGCCTCAGCCTTCCCAGGTATTGATATGAAAGACATGTGTCACCAGCAATTTTGTAGGTATTTCATTGAGCATTTTTATATCGATATTCATCATGGTGTCCCTACTCTAGAGGCAGTGAGACCTGGACGAATGGAGCATAAAAGAAAGCAGACTAAAGTCTCATTTAATAGCCAGCTTTATTTATCAGTTTATCCCCTAAGGGTTAAGCAGCTCCTCACTGACTTTTGAAGTCCCATTCACAGGGAAGTGTTAGGGTTGATAGAAAACAGTTGTTGAGAAAAATGGCTGTTAACACTTGTACAGAAAATTGGGGGAATCAGGGCTCAAGGCTGCCTGTGGTGTGAGAATACATCATGTGGAAGGGGGCTTATCATGGTATCTAGGAAGACACAGTTTCACAAGAAAAAAGAATGATGAGCAAATTTAACTTGAACAAAACTACCGTGATTCATGCTGTGTACAATCACATGAACAGGGTGTGCCTGGAGACATTATCTAAATGACAGTATTGAGATAATGGGTAATTTGAGTAAACCCATTCCTACTTATTACACCTGGCAGGGGTACAAATGCACATTCCAAACACAAACTGATATTTAGAAGGACCAAAGGTCACAAGTCTCTTATCTTCCTTTCTTGGCGTTTTCTCCCAAGCACTCAGAATTCCCTCATAGAGCTCCATTCTTGGACCTGTTCCTACACATGGAAATTAACCTGTGATTTTTTTATTGTGTCCAATGTAGTTTGAATGACAACAACACCAGAGACTCATATTTGAATACTTGGTCTCCAGAGGGTAGAACTGTTTGGGATGAAGTAGGAGGTGTGGCCTTGTTGGAAGAAGAGGTGTGTCACTGGGGGAGGGCTTTGAGGTTTCAGAAGAGTCCTGGCATTCCCGGTGTGTTCTCTGCCTCTGCAGTTTTACATGTGAGCTCTCAGTTTCTGCTCCAGGTATCTGCTGCCTGCACCTCCACTTGAAGGGGCGTAAACGACCGACAATTAGAATTAACCAGACTAGCTTTAATATAAAATATTCAGCTTTAATAAGGGGAAGAAGGGGATCTTACAAAGCCAGGGTTCCAGCGGAGCGCAGGAAAACAAAGAGGAAGTGGGAAGCACACCCACAAGATTTATAAGCAAATCTTGGCCTTAAGGGCACACACCCCACAAACAAGGTGATTGGCTGAGCTTCCCCTTCATCCACTCTGCCATCATGGACTGTATTGCTTTGGGATCATTGTCCATTGAGCCCATCCTTTGATGAGTTTCCTTGGCCATGCTGTTTTACCACAGCAACATGAAGTAGCCGAGACAGTAATACGTGCTAGTCAGGGTTCCCCAAAGAAGAATGGATAGAATTGATATTAAAGAGGATTCATTAAACTGACCTATAGGATGCAGTCCTGTAGGCCAACAATGGTTATCTCACACCAGAAATGTCAAATATCCAGTAGATTTTAGTCTGTGAAGTTGGATGTTGCTGCAGTCCGGCCTGGTGCTGACATCCCAGGTTGGTAGAAAGTCATAAATTTGACTTGGCACAGGTGTTTGAGGTTTCTGTGCTTATAAACCCCACTTCTGCCCTGCTCAGGGGCCAGGAGGATCAAGGTAGCCTGATTGATCAGCGACCCCACTCATGTGCTGATTTACTAATGACTGTGCTGTTTCACTGCCCATAGGCGTTGTCTCTCCCTCTTCATGGTGCACAATGCACACAGAGTCCATGCAATAGGACATTGAGAGGAGAGCATGAGCTATCATTAGCATCCATTCCTGCTCTGCTCCTTGACTATGGGTGCAATGTGACAGCCACCTTGAATCTTGATGCCATCCCGGACTCCTGCTTCTGTGACTTCTGCACTATGATAGACACAACCTGGCACTGTGACAAAACAACCCTTCTCCCTCCAGCTGCTTTTGTCAGGTGTCTCAGCAGAGCAACAGGAAAAGCAACAAAGGCCGCCGCATCCACCTGGGGTATGAGAGAGCCTATGTCACTCCTAGTTTGGAGATGCCCTATTAGAGACTGCTGTACCGGCAGACAGACACTGGATTACACTAAGGGGTCACACAGAGTGGAAAGACCCGGTGTTGATGGAAACTTCAACTATAAATATCACTTTTATTGTGACTGTAAGAAGGAGCCAAACTGAAGCCATTTTGAATAAGACTTCCATCTTGAAAAGTAGGGTGAAGACAGGTTAAAGTTCCCAAGACTACCCCAGACCTCCCCGGGTAACTGACATCACTGACTTCTAGTTGAGACATGTATGGTGGGCAAGTCCCCGTGCCACAGTTGGGTAAACCACTGCAGGAAATCTTCCTAGGAAAGTTCTCTATCCCTGAACCTTGACTGGGGAACAATGTAACCGTGACTTGGTGCAGATGTTTGCAGATTTTCTGCTTAAGCAGTTGCTGAAAGGAAACTTCAAGGATGCAATCAGCTCCGAGTCTGTACTGTTCTCCCTGGGCGGTTGATTTTTGATGACAAATTCAATAAAGAACTTGCTTTGTGTGGACTCTTGTGCCTGCTTGGGCTGTTTTGGACTCTTGGACCTACAATTTGGTTTCGTTTCTTAGAAGTTGATTGTGTGAGGAAAATGAGAAACCGCTTGCCCAGCCTGGAACTCTAAGTTTTGGGAAAGGGGTTGCCTGTTTTCTTTGTGGTTTGGGTTAGAGAGACAAAGACCAGCAGAGTTGGCACTCTAACCTGCCCAGCTGTGTCCTCTATGCCAGGGTCCAGAGCTGTTTGGATCAGCTGATGAGCACCAAATACAGGCAGAATGCTGAAAACTGGAGGACACCTGGGCACTGTTCAACAGTATTAAAGATCAGGGAAACAAAACAAAACACAAAACAGTAAATGTTCCTCTGCGGGTCTCTGTCCCTCTCTATACTGTTTCAGTTCTTTGGGATTAAGTAACAATTTGCTTTCTCTGAACTGTCTTTCTCCAAAGCATCTCTGAACTTGACAGACCCTGAGATAGGACCTTTTCTTCTACTGCTGACAGCTGACAAACTTTAGTGCAGCCTCATGAATACAGATATATGAAAATGTGTATATAAACCAAGTACTTCCTGATAATGACTCATAAAGAAAGTTATTTTAAGACAGTTCTTGAGTTCATATATGCTTTTATCCTTTACTAAAAATGGAGGCCTCTCTGGAGTGTGCAGGTAAGCAGCCTTCTTTTTCCTGTGTCCACTCCAGCACCATGCAGCAGCCCTGGTGATTCTGCGCAAGTGAATCACCACCCAGAGCCTCCCCTCCCCCAATCCTCTAAGGTCCTTTCTCAATAGTCCTTAGGCTTCAGGTGCCATGTCACCTGCACATAAGCTCTTCTGTCCTTCCCTTAATTAGGTTGGGAGCCCCTGCTCTACTGCTCCAGCAACACCCGTTTACTGTCTTCTCTCCTGTGTCCCCACATCTGTGTCCCTCCCTTGTACACCCAGAAAGCATTGGTTGGTGTCTAACACACATTCCTCAAAACTGGGAGTTTTTAGACACAGTGTTCACAAATGAGAAAATAGAATTCAGAAGCAGGAAAAAGGCAGATCAAATTCTGACGGGTGGTCCCCAAGTGAGCAGGGAACATCCTGAGAGGATCATTTGTGAGCCCCTTTTCTTCTGTCATACAATGTGGGTTTTGTGTATACTGAAGTTATCCTAGGGATGGAGCAAAGCTCGGCGGTGGCTGGGGTGAAGTGCAGGAGGAGCTCAGCTAGAGAGATACTAAGCAAAGTGCACTAGAGACCGGAGTCCATGGGACTGCCAGCTCCCTGGGACTGACTCACTTCTGTTGAGGGAGGGAGAAGAAAGAGGGGATTGGGAGTGCCTGGGTCGTTGGGTGTGTGTGTGGGAGAGGGGTGGGGTTTACACTATTCCAATCCAGGGACAGCTAGGTGAAACAGAAAGCAAAAGAGAAGTTAACTCAAAGTGAACTCTGAGCTGCTTTGGGTGACTGGGCAGTCGAGGTTTCACAGGCCTGCCAGGATGGCAGCATCTGGACCCTTCCCGCTGCTGGTGGAGGGGTCTTGGGGCCCCAACCCCCCGAAGACCTTAATCAACAAGTTGCAAACATACTTTCAGAGCCGGAAGAAGTCAGGCGGAGGGGAGTGTGAGGTCGTCCTGCAGCCTGGGAGCCCTGCCAGCTTTCTGGTGCTCTTCTCTCCAGAGGATGGTGAGGGGCACAAAAATCACACCCTGCAGGGTTTGGAGCCATGGATGGCAGGCCCAGTATTAGGCTACAGCTTCATGGGAGCAGGAGGTCCTGGGGGCCAAATCTGGGTGGCAAGAGCATTCTGTAGTGGTGGTTGTTCCCCTTTCTCTTCCATGAGTTTCCTGGCTGTTGTGAACTCTCTCTCTCTGTCTCTCTCTCTCTCTCTGTCTTTCTCTCTCTGTCTCTCTCTCTCTCTCTCTCTCTCTCTCTGTCTCTGTCTCTGTCTCTCTCTCTCTCTCTCCTTCCCTCCCTACCTCCTTCCTTTCTTTTCCTGTTTTTATTATTCAAGTGGTACAGTTAAATTAAGAATCTTGAGGAATTGTGGATCAGCTAGCACCACGGGGTTCTAGCTAGGGAGGGGTGTCTTTGGGAGGTGAGCTTGAGGAGGGAAAAGCCCAGGAGCTCTGGTGGCACAGCCTGGGCAAAGTTCCAGCTTTGTCCTTCTGCCCCAGGGTGGCCTCAGGTGGCTGTGATCATTGAGCCTGGGTGGGGTTGGAAGTGGGGTGGCCGTGGGGTTCCCCCATCTCTGAGAGGCTCCAGAACAGTTGAGCAGTTGAATGTTCCCCACTCCTGTCTGCAATCTGCAAGGGAGGCTCAGCCTTGTTTGCTTGATCAGGTGGGTGATTGGAAGCCCCAGACCTGTGGCTTCTGGAAGGCCACCATTAGTTCCCACCTAAGATACAGAAGCCACAGGTACATTCTGATACAGAATGGAGAAAAGGGCTGGGTTCCCAGGATCATCCCTTCTCCAGGGGGAATCTGACTTCCTCTAGGCCTCACTTCTTAAAGCTTCCAGGACCTTCCATTAGACCATGAATTTGCAGCCCTGTTTGTAATCTCAAGGCCCTTGGGGGCACACTCAATAACTAAGCTAAACCAATGAATATTAAAAAGTAATCTGGGCGTAACAGCACATGCTTTGACCCCAGCAAGTGAGAAACAGAGGCAGGCAGGTCTCTGTTAGTTTGAGTCCAGCCTGGTCTACAGAGCAAGTTCTAGGCCAACCAGGGCTGCATAGTAAGTCCTTGTCTTAATAAATAACATAAACAAATAAACAACAACACCCCAGTAAGTTTAGGGGCAGGGGAATGGCTCACTGGGTTAGATTACTTGCTGTGTAAGTGTGAGGGCTGGAGCCCCCTTGTAAACAGCTGGGCATGGCTCCATGTGCCCAGTGTGGAGGGCAGAAATGGGCAGATCACAGAAAGCCTAACCAACAGCCAAACTTCAGGTTCAGTGAGAAACCCCATCTCCAGGCCAGAAGGCAGAGAGCAATGCAGGGAAATACCCAGTGTCCTGCTGTGGCCTCCATGTGACCAGGGGTGTGCACTCCTCCATATGCCCACATGTCTATACTTGAATAATGCAAACAAAGTGACATTCACATCCCTGTGCTGAGTTCTCCTTCTTCTACAAGGGGTTGCTGCTTAGGAAGATGGGCTGAGCTGCTGGCTCATAACAGTGAATTTGTAGAAATCCTGGACTAATTATGTAAGTAAAGATTGCTTCCAATTTGGTTTAAAATATTTTTTTTCTTTATTTTAACGTTTCAGTTAGGCAGAATGTTCTGGAGAAAGAAAATCATGAGTTAGTGTGGCCAGGAAAAGGGACATTCAAGTTAACTATCCGGTTGCCCAAAGACCCAGATGAAGCCTCAGTCTCTAAGGAGGCAGTTCCAGATAAGGTAAGGACATGGGGTGTTATTCCAAGGTGCTTAGATTCTCTATGATGAATATGGTGTAGGTGAGCTGGGTAAGGTGGCACCCACCTTTAATCCAGCACTCGGGAGGGAGAGGTAGGAGGATCTTTATGAGTTCAAGGCTAGCCAGATCTAGATAGTGAGTCCAGACAATGAGACTGTGTCTCAAAAAGAAAAATGGTAGATAAGGTCCTAAGTCACAGTAGCCTGAGAGTGGCAGCTTGGGACTATAGAGGGAACAAGGACTGTAAACAATGGAGAAGCTGTCATTTTTGTCACTTTTGGAAGAGTCAAGACTGGGGGGCTCAATAGTAATATATTCGGGGTGTCAAAGTTTGTATCCATTGGTCCTGGCATCTTTATAACCAGAAGCCTGCCATTCTGTTTCCATCATCTTGAGGCCAGCAGTGTACCCCGTGTGTGCTATTCCCTCAGCTGTGAAGAAGATTGTCAGGGACCTCTCTGAAGCATGTGCACCGCGTTCATACAGTAAACATGAACTAAGTGCCAAGTCAGGCAAACCTCTGACTAAGCTGCCTCATGGGAGTCTGTGTGTGTCTCATTTCACCAGTGATTATTGTGACCAGCAAGAAGACACACTGTGACATGTAGCTTTTGATCCATTCACTAGCCTAGTATTCAAATGTGTCATTATCATTTCAATTAATTTACATCTCCAGTCTGGCCCAAGAGGTGTTTTATTTATATATGAAATGATTCACAGTCACTGGGTGGTAGAGGCACAAGTCTATAATCCCAGCACTGGGGACAAAAGGCAGTTGGATCTTTTTGAGTTTGAGGCCAGCCTGGTCTACAGAGTGAGTTCTGAAACAACAAGAACAAGTTACACAGAGAAACCCTGTCTCAAAAAACAAACAAACAAACAAAACCAACAAACCAACAAAAACCAACCAACCAAATAAACAGAAAGAAATGATTCTTATATTAATGCTGTCTTACTGTTTTGGTTTTAGGAATCGAAGACTAAAAAAGGTGCTGCAGGAAAAGGTAAGTCTCCACTAAGGCAACTCTAGTGTTCACCAGGCAGTTTGTGTTTATTAAACCAGTAGCTTGTGTTTTACGAGGTTGCTCATTCATTCCCAGCCACAAAATAATCACTCAGAAACCATATTATTTGCCAATAGCTTAAGCATATTTCTAGCTAGCTGTTATATCCTAAACTAACCCATCTCTGTTAATCTGTGTATCACCACATGGCTGTGGCATACTGGATAAAGTTCTGGTGTGTCTGTCTCTGGCAGAGGCTACATGGCTTCTCCTGACTCTGCCTTCTACCTCCCAGCATTCAGTTTAGTTTCCCTCACCTAGCTCTGTTCTGCCCTGCTATAGGCTCAAAGCAGTTTATTAATTCATTAACCAATAAAAGTAATACATAGATAGAATGACTTCCCACACCATTTCCCCTTTCTGTTTAATTAAAAAGGATGGTTTTAACTTTAACATAGTAAAATTACATATAACAAGACAGGTACTAAGCAAGAACTACAATTACAACATTTACATCTACATTATCTCTTATCATAACTAAAGAAAAGTATAACTATAACTATCTATTCTTCAACTCCATCAAAGACTCCAGAAGGATTATAATATTACCTAAGTAAACAGGAAGTGCAGTGTGAGCAACTTCCAAAACTCTAGAACTGACAGAAACATCTTGCTGTGTGTACAGTCACCCAAAGTTCTTCTACATAATTGGAGCATTTATCTTCAGCCTACAGGCCCATAGTATCTTGCAGACTTTTCCATGAAGCAGGAAATTTCAAAGACAGTTCTACCTATATTGGCAGTTTGTCAGTTACTTTTTTCTGTGTCCTGCAGAATGGCTGGCAGATTCTTTTATGAAGCAGGAATCCCTTTAGGCAAGTTTATCAGTCCTTTCTCTGTGGGTCCTGCATCTCCAGTTCATATAACATAACATCAAGCAGTCTAGGAAAGAGCAGTTTTTTGCCCAAATGGCTAACAAACTCCATGAGGAGCCTCTTTGATGCCCATCTTTCTCTTGAAGTAATTGGTGCTGTCAGGAGCAGATATGTCTCACTGTCATGAAAAGTCCTAAATTTTTAAAGTATTTTAAATGCCATATTCTGAAGGGCTCTGAAAGATTTGAAGAATATCTAGAAACCTAACTAACATGAATACAAACTTGACTATTATAGATGATTATCTATTAGCCTATATTTCTTAATTATACATTGCATTTTTAAATGAGCTACACAAACACAGTGCCTTAATCAAGAGAAGAAATATATATAGCAAAATTTACCTAAAATTTTTATCACTAAACCACACCCCCTTAGTATGTAAACAAGCATTTTTAAACATTATTTGGGAATTTGGGCATAGTTCTCTCCAAACTGCTTCCTGATTTTTGTTGGGCAAAGTATTTTGGGGGGTGTTCACAGCAATCTTTCAGGGGGTCTTGGTCCATCAGACCACATTAGTCTGGAAGACACCTACAGGTCTCATCCTGTGTAGAAACAAATGCAGAACCTCTTTTCCAAAGTAACAAATCTTTAGATCAAATTGTGAAGTCAAGAAACATTTAAAGCATATATGTTGGTTTAGTTAGCAGTCTGTACAATGAAATGTGTCTCTGTACTTAGCTCCTTCACAGTCAAAAAATAAAATGTAGCAAATAATATACATAATCCAGACTCTATGTGTATTTCCTTCTTTATGTGGCTTATTTTTCTTGCTGTATTATTCTACAAGTTAAATATTTTACTAACTTTACTCCTTTAATCTATGACTGTCTGTACTCTTATATTACATTTATTATCTCTTTACACTTTCTGCTCCCTCCCAAGCCTATATATATATATTATATATATATATATTTAAAACACACTGTGTCTCATTTAGAGGTCTTCTATGTCTGAATCTGTCCTATTGTGTATCTGTAATCCTTTTCTGTCCAGGAGTGCTTCGTAAAATGCTAAGCAGCAACATGACTTGGACAAAGGCTGCTTTGCCTTTTGGCTCTGCCCAGTACATCATGGTGGAGGTGTATTCACCACCTCTATGAACTGTGCACACTGCACCAGTTCCAGGTATAAAGCTAGTCTATGTCATGCCATTAAGCAGTTTGTAACATGCTGCTCACAAACTCCGAGGGAGCCTCCAGCTCTTTGGGCTCCCTTCAGAGAAATGAAACCAGCTTTGTTGGTGTTTGTAGATGTCTAAAGCTGAGGGGAGGAGAGGAAGACCTGGGAAGTGGTGATAAACACTCCTGTTTTGGTGGCCAGTGATAGGAAGGACAGGACTTGTAGTGGATGCTTGCTGTGTGCCTCTCTGGGTAGCAGTGCTCTGTGAGCACTGGGTGTGTCTTAGATGGACCCTACCTTCTGAGCACAAGCCTCATCTACTACAGGGAACAGCCAGCACTGGGACTGGGTGGAGTTTCCTGTTTCCTGGTGGGTGGGCAGGGCCATGTCCTGCCTAGAGTTAAATGAAAGAGCAGCTAATAATACCCGTGTAAAGGGCACCAAATGAAGAACCATACTGGATAAGGTGAGCAAGAGCAACCAAGAGATGCAGACACCCAAATCTTAGGGAAACAAATTCTTTACCTGCAGCACTCTGCCTTCTGTCCTGGAGATGGGGTCTCTCACTGAACCTAGGTTTGCCCCTTTGCCTAGACGTGCTGTCCAGGGAGCTCTGGGGATCCAGCCATTTCCACACTGGGCACATGTAGCCATGCCCAGCTCTTTTCATGGGGGCTGGAGATTCAAGCTCCAGCCCTCACACTTACACAGCAAGTTATCTAACCCAGCCAGTCATTCCTCACTGATGCTGTTACAGTGTAATCCTTAAACTCTTACTTTGTTCAGCACTAGTAGGTACACAGCTTCCTATACCTTTGCTCTTCTCCGGAGAGGCCAACAGTAGTTCTCTAATGCAATGGACACCTGATGAGCCTCAGCTGTCTGCTGTGTGCCAACAGCACGGAGATGAAGACTCTACCCTGCCTATAGAAGCTTTGTTCTGTAATCACAGTCAAGTACTTAGAAGACATATGAGGGAGGATTCCCCTTCCTCAGAAAGACAGAGCAGAAAAAGTAAATGAATTGAATTAGTGATGACGACAACAACAACAAAGGGAAAGAAACCAATGCTACTTTTTGTTTATAATTTACTAACAACAAAAGCAACAAAAACTCATGGTACTACATTTCAGAATTTTGTTTTTCTTTGTTTTTGAACTTCCTCTGTAGACCAGGGTGGCCTTGAACTCACAGAGATCTGTTGACTAAGGTTTCTGCCCCACATGGTCCATAGCTGTTCAGTCCCAAAGAAGCATACAGAAATTATAAACAGGTTGACCTATTAGCTCAGGCTTCTTATAAACTCTTAAACCCTACATTAACCCATAATTCTTGTCTTTGTTAACCACATGGCTTGGTACCTTTCATCAGCGAGGCATTCTCATCTTGCTTCCTCTGCATCTGGGTGACAACTGTAGACTCAGTCTTTCCTATTCCCAGAATTTTCATGTAATGGTAGCCCCTCCTATACTTCCTCCCTGGTCACCCCACCTATATGTCCTGCATGGCTACTGGCCAATCAGTGTTTTGCTAAAGCAATACAAGCAACAAATCTTTACAGGGTAGAAGAAAATTGTCTCACAGTGGAGATCTGCCTGCCCCAGCCTCCCAAGTGCTAGGATTAAAGGTGTACACTACCATGCCTGGCTACATTTTAATTTTTAATTCACTTTTACACCATGCCTGGCTACATTTTAATTTTTAATTCACTAAAGCAAAAGATCCACTACCTAATGTTTCCTTTTAGCAGAGTTAGCCAAGATATGGGAAAGGGAGGAAGGTTGTCTCAGGATAATTTACTTAATAGAACCATGATTTAATACTTTACACCTTTCATTGTCATTTCTGATTTCCTCAGATGATTTGGATACAACACATTCTCCCAGCAACAGATCAGAAGATGTCCCCAAAGAATGTGAAACTGTTCCCTCCATGGTGGCTTTTGAAAACCTGCCTGAGAAGGTGACTGACATAGTGCTGACCATCCTAGTGGAGAATATAAGTGGCTTCCCCAGTGACGACTTTAAGGTGGAAGTGATCAGAGATTTTGGCGTTGCCGTGGTTACCTTTCAGAAGCCTATAGGTGAGCCCCAGGCCCAGGGAGGCCCTGCATCCCCAGGCTTCTGCCCACCACACCCCAGGGTTTGGGACATCTCTGAGTATGTGACACTTTGTTGTATTGTGTAAACAGGGCCGCTAAGCCAATACAGGTGGCTTTCCCCTCAGATTTTAGAAAGATGAACAAATTCATTTTGAGATCCAATTTGGGTCTGTTTAATAGACTGCCCTTTATTATGTGTTTGCTTGAGTGGGTGGAGTGGGATGGGGTGGGGTGGAGTGAGGTATGGTGGGGTATGGGGAGAAATAAAAAGTCCCGGGTGATTCTAAGTAGAGCACTTGAAACTCTTCCTCTACTTCCCCAGGAGTAGTTAAGACTGGCCTGTCACCATGCTACACTTCTGTAAGGCAATGATGCCAACAGACTTACCCTAGTGCTTAGTGTCAGGCACCTGCCAATCTCCGCATGTGTTAATTTATTCCTTCCTTTCAACAACCCTGTGACAGGGCTCGATGTTGCTGAGAGATTGAGCCCGGGCAGCCAACTTCCACTCCCCCTTTTCCTATTACTTCTCATGATGTAACACTTTCATGGTCACACATGGAGAAGAGAGAGCCCACTTAATGTAGAAAATGAGTGCCCCAGCCAGCAAGATGGCAGAATGGGCAAAGGCACTGCCCCCAAGTCTGACAGCCTGAGTTTGATCCCTGGGACTCATACGAGTTGCCCTCTGACCTCCAGTTGCACGCACACACATGCACTGACATGTGCACACACATAAACATGGAAAATGGACCTCTCTGTTAGGTCATTGTCATAAGCAAGACCCAGCTCCACCTAAAACAGAAAATTTTCAAGTCTAAGCCCCATGTCCCATGGGCACAGCAGTGGGGAATCAGTCAAGTTCACAGGTGGTGTGGTCAGAATTCTGGTCCTGTCACTTAACTAGTTGTACGAAGGTGACCAAGTTATTATTTTCTCTGGTCCTTATCCACTCATTCATAAAATAGGGATGATCATACTTTAGTAAATTCCTGTAACGATTAAGTGAGATAGTTCCTCAGGCATAGTAAGGATCTGTTAAAGGACACTTATTTCAAGTTTAATATTATTTATTATAAAGGGACATTCAAAGATTTGTTTATTTTGTATGTATATACCTGCATGTATCTGTGTACCACATGCACGCAGTGCCTGAAGCAGCCAGTAGAGGGCATTGGATTCCATGGAACTGGAGTTACAGGTGGTCCTGGGCTTCCAAGTGGATGCTGGGAACTGAATCACAGTCCCCTGCAAAGGCTGCAAGGGCTGTTAACCTCTGAGCCATCTCTCCAGACCCATAAAGGGAAATTTAAATTGAAATAATCTTGCATCTCTTCACTGATCAACAATCTTGAGTGCATTCCGTGTTAGTTTCTGTTACTGTAATAAACACCTGAGGTTATCAGCCTCCAAAAAGAGAGGTTTATGCCAAATCACAGTTGGGGTGACTTCAGTTCATGGTCGGTTAGCCCTGCTGCCCTGGGGCTTATGTTGAGGCAGTCTGCATGGTGGCAGCATAGAGGAGAGAGAGAAAGACAGAGAAAGACAAAGACAGACAGACAGACAGAGACACAGAGAGAGAGAGAGACTGACAGATATAAAGAGAGAGATAGGTAAAGAGAGAGAGAGAGAGAGAGAGAGAGAGAGAGAGAGAGAGAGAGAGAGAGAGAGAGAGGAGGGAGGGAGGGAGAGAGAGAGAGAGAGAGAGAGAGAGAGAGAGAGAGAGAGAGAGAGAGAGAGAGAGAGAGAGAGAGAGACGCTAGGGTCATCTTGTCCCCTGTCTCCCCCATCAATGACTGGGACATTTCCCACAGGCCTCACTTGTTAAAGGATCCACTACTTCCCATAGCACCTGGGTGAGGACTAAGACTTTAACACATGGTCCTCAGGGACAGTTTCCTTCTAAACTACGGCCACTGTTATGGGCCAGGTACTGGTTTAGGGGTTGTGGCACAAAGGTGGCTAAAATCATAGCTCCCTCTCTAGAGAAACTCAGTCTGGGAGGAGGAGAGAGGCATGCATGTCATTAATAATGGAGACAAAAGAGAGTCTGTCTCCCAGGTGTAGTAACCTTAGAGGGGTGGAGACAGGACCATGCATAGTTGTCCCCACCTGAGTGTGTCCTCCAGCAGTGTCACCTGACCACCTCCACAGGACACCAAGCTTGTTCATACTGGCACTGCTCCCTCCTCTTATTCATTTGCCAACCCTCTCTTTAGTGTTCAAATTAGAGACCATATATAGTCCTTATACACTCTGAGTCTCAGTCCCCGTTTCATCTGCTCCTGATTGGAGTCCAAAAGACAATTCAACTGTGTTCAATACCCATATCTTCCCAGTGATATACAAGCAAGGACTTTCTCAGATCCCAGCACAATGATTGGCACATGACAGACCCACCATCCAATCTATTAATTTAAAGAGATAGTTAGGATGAGTCCTGAAGATAAATAGATCAACTGAAAAAAATAGAGGAGGTAGGGCTGTAGACATAGCCCTATTTTGTTAGCATGGTTCAATTTAATTCTCAACATCACAATAAAACAAAAATACCTCTGTATCCCATGTTGGAGAAGAACATCTCACACATGGGCACTGCAGACAGGGGTACTGCAGACACAGGCGCTGCAGACACGGGCACTGCAGACCCGGGCACTGCAGACACAGGCATTGCAGACACGGGCGCTGCAGACACGGGCGCTGCAGACCTGGGCACGGCAGACACAGGCGCGGCAGACACAGTACAAGGACAAAAAGAATGTCAAAAACATGACGAGTTGGTTTTTGTCGTTGTTGGCTTTTTTTTTTTTTTTTTTTGGTTTTGACTTTGGTTTTTTTGAGGCAGGGTTTCTTTGTGCATCTTTAGCTGTCCTGGAACTAGCTCTGTAGACTAGGCTGGTCTCAAACTCACAGAGATCTGCTTGTTTCTGTCTCCCAAGTGCTGGCGTTGAAGGCATGCACCACCATCACCTGATTCATGACTAACTTTTCATGGCAACATGAAAATAAAACTGAAAGTGCTCCTTGGATGTGTGTTTGGAGTCAGGAGCCTGGCTGTGGATGCGGGCTCCTACCTGCTGGCAGAGTAGGCATCAAGGGTCTTGAGAAAATGGGAAGAGGGGTGTCATTGAGGGGTGGCAACTCAGTAGGGTTGGCCATGGCCAAAGGACAGCTCAGTAGCAGAAAATACAACAACTGACTAATTCCCCCTTCTGGGTTTTAGCAAAGACATTTCTTTCATACCATGTAGAGATGTAACCAAAATTTTCTCTCTCTCTCTCTTTTTTTTTTTTTGTTTGTAGATACCAAAAAATTTATTAGTGATTGTATGGGTCACCATTCGAACCGACAGCTGCAGCTTGCCCCGAGACTTCTGGAAACAACAAATGTAGTTAGGGTGGAAAACCTGCCTCCTGGGGTAGATGACTACCAGCTGCAGCTCTACTTTGAAAACCCTTCCAATGGAGACGGAAGAGTCACCCAGGTTGAGTGTTTCCCAGAAGAGAGCTCAGCGTTGGTTGAGTTTTCAGACAACAAAGGTAATGTGTCTTGGCCTGCCACACGAGAAGACCTGGATGGTTGGCCATTTCAGTCATTCCTTAATCGGTCAGAAATGGCACCAGTCTCTCATTCATCTGGATTTGGTGCAGAACGAGGGCAGCAAGGCAGGCTCTGGAGAAGCAGCACAAGCTCATGACAGACAGGGAGAGTCTCTGATGAGTCCAGCCTGTGACTGAATGTCGCCATCCTAGGAACGTTGACAGGCCATACTCACAGCCATAGAACTGTGTTTTATGTCCCTGCATTGATTCTCTAATCAACAAGTTTAGGGAGAGATGGAGTCAGAAGCATGTAGAGTTCTAGAAAGCATTCCTGTTCCCCCTGTGCTGTCCCTGTGCTGAGATGGGATAATGGAGATTTCTCATAACCTGGAGAGGAGATGGAAGCCCTGTGGTTGATGAAATCATCAGTGGTTCTTGAGTCAGACAGACTTGAGTTACAATCCTGACTGGTGATCACGGGCATGGTGACCTTCGTGAGCCCTCAAACCCTTTGTTTTCTCATCTGTAGAGGTAGTGTTCTCATCTGTAGAGGTAGTGTTGGAGTTACCTCAGAGGATGCTGTAGGAGGAAAGGAAACAGTTCCTCAGCAGTGCTTGGCCTGAGGGGGTGCTGAGTCTGAGCTGGAGGTCACTCAGGCTGTCCAGCCTCTCTAAAGCCCTGTGGGAGGCTGGGCCTCTGAAGGTCACATTCCTTCCCTCAGGCCTGATACCTGCCCTAGGACTGAGTCCTTCACCAGGGTATCATATTTTAGCATCCTTCTGCCATGGGTGCCATTAAATCCAAGTTGTTGCAGGATTGATTCTAATTTCCAAGCTGATACTACTTACACATGCCAACAGCTAAAACAAAGTGAGGAGAGTCCTGGAGAAAGAGAGAGAGAAAGTGAGCATTGAGCCAGAGGTGGGTTGTGGTGGCTGTCCTGGTACACATGGTGACCGGGAGATATAATGGGGAAGGCCTTACTAAATTGTGACCTCTGGGGCTAGACTCTCCAATGACTGTGAGGATGATTTTGATTTTGGATTTAGGATGGGGTCCCGGTTGTTTCACACTGGCAATTAGCTCAGATACTTGCCTGGATTTATAGAACCCTGACTTTTCCCAGCTTCAGCTTTTTCACCTCTGTCTATGGTTATAATAGAATCTCTACCTGAGAAGGCCACTGCCAAGAGTAAACACAGGAAATTCTGTTGCAATTGGGAGCGGCCTGGCTCCTGCGACCCCAGCACCCAGCCGCCCGCGTGGCTAGATTTACCCGAAATAATTACACGGAAGCTGTATTCTTTTAAACACTGCCTGGCCCATTATTGGCTAGCTCTTCTCAGCTAACTCTCGCACCTGGACTAGCCCATTTCTTATAAGGTGTGTAGCACCCCAAGGTGTGCTTACCGGGGAGATTCTAGCCTGCATCTGCCTGGCATGGGAACATCATGGCGACTCCTCACTCAGCTTCTTTCTCCCAGAATCCTGTTCTGTTTTCTCCACCCACCTAAGGGTGGGCCTATTGAATGAGCCTAGGCAGTTTCTTTATTAATAAGAAATCATTCCCACATCAAAATTCATGTAAAGCCCTTGGGAAATTGACACAGAGCTCTGGTACAACTCTCTTCTCCTGAGAAATGAAGTTAGCTATGGAAGTTAAATTCTGAGACTATACAGGAAGGGACAGAATGCAGAGTGACCCACCTGGAGGATTAAAAACTTCTTCTCCTTCTTCTCCTTCTCCGTCTCCTTCTTTTCTCTCCTCCTCCTCCTTCTTCTTTTTCTTCTTCTTCTCCTTCTCCTCCTCCTCCTCCTCCTTTTCCTCCTTCTTTTTCTTCTATTTCTCTCTGTGTAACAGTTCAAGCTGCCCTGGAACTAACTCTTATAGAACAGGCTGGCCTGGAAATCACAGATCTCTACCTGCCTTTGCCTCCCGAGTGCTGGGATTTAGGCATGCACTACCGCTGCCTGGAAAAAAATCTTTTTTTAAAAAAAATTATTTATTCATTTTTTTTTTTTTTTTTTTTTCTCTCTTTTTCTTTTTGGATCTGATTTTTTCTATTTATTCATTTTTATTGTATAAGCATTATCGTCTTGTCTGCATGTACATCTGTGTGAGGGTGTTGAATCTCCTGGAACAGGAGTTACAGACTGTTGTGGGCTGCTTTGTGGGTGCTGGGAATTGAACCCAGGTCCTTTTGAAGATCAGCCTAGTGCTCTTAGCTGATGTGCCATTTCTCCAGCCCTTAAACCACTCCTTGTGTTGGCACAAACACCAACCCAATGCGTGTGTGTAAATTTGTATCTGTTTCTTATTGTGCCATATATATCAGTGACATGAGAAAAACAATAGACTCAAGCATGATTTCAGTGTAGAGCAATTTGGGTATAAAGTCATCATAGCCCTAAATGGAGTCTGTCTTGTTGCGGTTGGCATCAGTCTACAGCTGAGCACATGGGAGAATGCCACCTTTGAGTTCTACAAACAGCAGAGATTTGCCCACTAGAAAAGTTTTTGTTGTTGTTGCTTTGTGTCTTTGGAAATTCATGACATTGAGATTATTGTAATTTATTTATGTATTTGTTTGTTTGTCTGTTTATTTTGTTTTTAAAGTGCTAGACACCATTCTGGCCAAGAAGCACAGGTTCAACAGGATGCCACTGTCTGTCTTCCCCTATTATCCTTCTCTGGGCACAGCCTTGTATGGCGAGGAGAAGCCGCTGGTCAAGCTTCCAGCATCTTTCCAAGAGTCACTGGACCTTCCTTTGTGGAAGTTCTTTCAAAAAAATAACCATCTGATTGAGGAGATAAATGACAAAATGAGATGCTGTCACTGTGAGCTAACATGGTCTGACATCAACGGCACAGTGACCGTCAGACCTGCTGCCACCTTAGTCAGTCACAGACCAAGCATCAAGACCTGGCAGAGAGACGCCTCCCAGGTGCTGTCTGGCATCAAGGCTAAGTATGAAGTAAAGGTGTTTGAAGTGTATCCACCAGTGTGGGACATCATACAGCATGAGGTAGGAGATGACAGGGTTCTGATTGAGTTTGATAAGGAGAGTCTCACCTTAGCTGGAAAATCAGAAGATGTCCACGACATAGGCCAGAAAATCAAGGAGTTAATAGACAGCACCACGGAAAAGGTCCGAAAGGAGGAGCAGAGTCTGAAGGAGAACGTGGCCATTTCTCCCGGGAAACATTTTCTTTTGCAACACAGTGGTTTCCTGGATGATCTAAGGAAAGGGAACCCAGAGATAGAGATTCATTACGATGTTGCCACTCAGCACCTGTGCTTTAAGGGATCCCGTGCAGATGTGTATAAAGTAAAGTGTGACATCCAGGAAAAGGTGTATTCCATGCCTCAGAAAGATGTCCCGATTCCTTCTGAAGTCTTCATGTTTCTGCAGCAAGTAGACAGTCAGGAATTCTCCAAGGCTCTTTTTGAGACACAGAAAATTCTTGCCACGTATGAGCTGAACAGTACAGCTCTTCTCTTGACGGCCTGTTCTTTCACAGCCCTGGCAGAAGCAGAGAAGAACATGCTTGATGCTTTGAGTTATAAAATCATTGATGTTGAAGACAAGGAAGTTTTTAGAGGCAATGCATGGAAAAAGAAAATTCACTCTCTGCTAAAGAGACACTCCTCCACTGCAAGCATTACGATAAAGGATGAATTAACTTCAGAAACCCCGGCGGAGGTCATCATTGCAGGCTGTGTGAAACAAGTAAATGAAATTTATGGACAACTTTTTGAGTTCTTGGAAAACACCATGAAAATTGAAAGACTGGTTGAAATTGAACCAGTCTTGATTTTTGAGTATTTAAGGTCAGACAGGAAGCTATTCTGGCCAAAGATAAAAAAGGCCAATGTGCAGGCACGTTTTAAGCTGGAAGACGAACCAAAAGGCATTTTACTAACTGGCTCCAAGAGTAAAGTTCTAGAGTGTATGGACATGGTCAGACAAATCCGGGATTCAGTCTGCATTAAAAGGTTCCAGATTGATAAGCCTGGTGCTAGGCACTTCTTCCAAGACAAAGCATCCTATTACAAAAGCGAGATCAAACGCCTGTATGGATGCATCATTGAGCTCCAGGAGGGAGCAGAGAAGGACAAAGGCAGCCTTAAAGAGCAGAAGTGCCTCTTACAGAAGGACATAGCCCCTGGAGTCACGTTGATTGTACAGCAGGGAGACCTGGCTCGGTTTCCTGCCGATGCGGTCGTGAATGCGGCAAACGAGAATCTGAAACACATTGATGGTCTGGCCCTCGCTCTTTCAAAAGCAGCTGGTCCTGAGCTTCAAGCAGAATGTGACAAAATAGTGAGAAAGGGTGGCGTGGTCAAAACTGGCAATGCCGTTATCTCAAAACCAGGCAAGCTCCCTTGCCATCATGTCATTCATGCAGTAGGGCCTCGGTGGGACGGAAATAAGGCCCAGGAGTGTGTGAGCCTGTTGAAGAGAGCTGTGGAACGAAGTCTCTCCTTAGCTGAGGAGGTCAAGTGTCAGTCCATAGCCATGCCAGCTATCAGCTCTGGAATCTTTGGCTTTCCCTTAGACCAGTGTGTGGCCACCATTGTTTCAGCCATCAAAGACAACTTCCAACGCCAGACAGACAGGCGCACCTTGAAAAAGATTTATCTGGTGGACATATCTGCAAAGGTTGCAGGGGCCTTTGCTGAAGCTGTAGAAACTACATATACAGCCTCCCTCTCCCCAACAGCTTCCCAGTCCAGTTTATCAGCGTTAGAATTAGTGCCACCTGAGGAAACACCACAGAAACAACAGACACAGGACTATGTGCTGGTGTCCCCAGAAGGCCTGAAAATCCGGCTGGTGGAAGAAGGTGTGCAGAATGCCAAGGTGAGTGTCCCTGTCACCAACAATGTGCTGTGATGTCGCTGGCCTCTACCGGTTTTATTGAGGGCCCAAGGAAGACAGGGTGGAGGGAAAGGACTGAGGAAAATTCCCTGCTCTCCTACTCGGGCCTTCAAACATTTTCTCTCTACACTGGACTTCTTCCCAAATCACTTTGGAGTAGAGACTGGTGTGTCTGTTAGGATCTAAAGGGCTCTGGGATAGGTCACTCCATCCCGTTACCTGTGGTCCATAGTAGGGGACACTGCACGGCTCTCCTATCCTCATCATTTCCCATCTGTCGTGTCTGCTCCATCTAGTGCTGGCTTCTGTCAGTTACAGGTGTGGGAGAGCAAGGGGAATGCAGAGGATAGGAGTTTAACCAATGACACGAGGAAGGGTGACATTGGGTGCTGGAGTGGACGAGGGAGCTCAGTTCTCGGATCCCATCTGTGGGTCCTTTGTGAGGAAGGAGTGGGCAGGAGGAAGGTCCAGATGTTGGGAGTCACGTAAGGACAATTCTTGTTTTGTGGATTTGTTGCAGGGAACTCATGTTTTTAAATAGGCTGGCAGTCAGAAAGCCCCAGTAATCCTCCTGTCTCAGACACACACACACACACACACACACACACCCTGGGGATATAGGCATGAGCAGCCACTGCTCTTGCCCTCTCTGCCTTATCCATCAGCCCAAGATTGAATGTTTGTGTGAGAGAGAGAGAGAGAGAGAGAGAGAGAGAGAGAGAGAGAGAGAGAGAGAGAGAGAGAGAGAGTATTTAAATTTAGCTGGGCATGGTAGCACATGCGTTTAATTACAACACTTGTAAGACAGAGGCAGGCAAATCTCTGTGAATTCAAGGCAAGCCTGGTCTACGTAAAATTCCAGTTCATCCAGGGCTACATAGTGAGACCTGTTTTCCCTCCCTTCTTCCTGAAAAGTATTTCATACCCTTTCAAGACAGGCTGTACTCATTGGAACCTTAGCTATTGGAAGCAGGGCAGACTAGTACCTTCTTCCTGACCAGTAGCTGCGGGTTGCTATGCATGGTTGTAGCTGTGTCCTCCTGGGAATGTCTGCCTCACCCTTCTGATTGCTTTGGGGGTTGGGGCTCAGAGTTGGATGATCTGCCCTTTCTGTCACTCAGACACCTCTGAGCATTTTGTTGTCACTGTTCTCATTTAAAGACACATGTTTTGTAGGCAGAGGCTGCTTGTTCATTTTGCAGCTGCCCAGACTCCTGAAATAATCACACAAAATTATATTATTTAAATCACTGCTTGGCCAATCACTTAAGACTATTGCTAGCTAGCTCTTATATCTTTGGTTAGCCCATTTCTAATGTTTTGTGTATTGCTACATGGCTGTGTCTTACTGGCAAAGTTCCACCTGGCATCTGTCTCTAACGGGGCTACATGGCTTCTCTCTGACACTGCTTACTCTCTCTTCTTCTGTCTTCTTGGAACTCGAGGTCGCCTTGCCCTATTCTGCTAAGCCACTGACAGAAACAAATGTATTCATTAACCATTAAAAGCAGCACATAGAAGGACTTCCCACACCAATGCTTGGCTGAGGCTCAGTTGAAAGAGAGTTTGCCTAGCAGGCATGAAGTCCTGGGTTCAGTCCCTTAGCACTGCATAAACACGGTGTGGAGCCACAAGTC
Source organism: Microtus agrestis (assembly GCA_902806775.1). Classification (NCBI taxonomy): domain Eukaryota; kingdom Metazoa; phylum Chordata; class Mammalia; order Rodentia; family Cricetidae; genus Microtus; species Microtus agrestis. Next base: position 5,471 of record CADCXT010004459.1, on the reverse strand, counting down.
TGTAAAAGCAGCACTAGGGAGATAGAGGGAGGAGGATCAGAAATTCAGATTCAAGGCTATCCTTGGCTACAAAGTGAATTTGAGGCCAGCCTGAATTATATAAGATCTTGTTTTTTTTTAATATTGATTTTTATTGAGCTCTACATTTTTCTCTGCTCCCCTCCGTGCCTCTCCCTTCACCTTCAACCCTCTACCAAGATAACCATGCTCCCAATTTACTCAGGAGATCTTGTATTTTCTTTTTTTTTAAATTAATTAATTTATTTATTTAAAATTTCCACCTCCTCCCATCCTCCCATTTCCCTTCCCCTCCCCCTCTCCCTTACTCTCCAGCCCTAAGAGAAGTCAGGGTGTCCTGCCTTGTGGGAAGTCCAAGGTCCCCCCTCCATCCAGGTCTAGGAAGGTGAGCATCCAAACAGACTAGGCTCCCAAAAAGCCAGTCATGCAGTAGAATCAAAATTCAATGTCATTATCATTGGCTTCTCAGTCCACCCTCATTGTCAGCCACATTCAGAGAGTCCGGTCTGATCACATGCTCGTTCAGTCACAGTCCAGCTGGCCTTGGTGAGCTCCCATTAAATCAGTCCCACTGTCTCCGTGGGTGGACGCACCCCTCGGAGTCCTGACTTTCTTGCTCATGTTCTCCCTTCTTCTGCTCTTCATCTGGGCTTTGGGAGCTCAGTCCAGTGTTCCAATGTGGGTCTCTATCTCTATCTCCATCCCTCACCAGATAAAGGTTGTATCGTGATATGCAAGATAATCATCAGTATGGCTATGGGAAAAGGCCAGTTTAGGCACCCTCTCCTCTGCTGCCTATGAACCTAGCTAAGGAAATCCCATTGGACACCTGAGAACCCCTCTAGAACCAAGACTCTTTCCAACCCTAAAATGGCTCCCTTAGTTAATATATTTTCTTCCCTGCTCCCATATTCACCCTTCCTCCATCTCAACTATCCACTCCCCCAAGCTCTCCCCAATCCTCCCCTTCTTTCTTCTCTTTCCCCATGTCCCCTTCCCCCCAACCCACCCCACCCCCCTGCTCCCAACTTTTGCCTGGCAATCTTGTGTACTTCCAATATCTAGGAGGATAAATATATGTTTTTCTTTGGGTTCATCTTCTTATTTAGCTTCTCTAGGATTACGAACTATCGGCTCAATGTCCTTTGTTTATGGCTAGAATCCACTAATGAATGAGTACATACCATATTCCTCTATTTGGGTCTGGGTTATCTCACTCAGTAAAATGTTTTCTATTTCCATCCATTTGCATGCAAAATTCAAGATGTCATTGTTTTTTTTACTGCTGAGTAGAACTCTAAAGTGTATATGTGCCACACCTTCTTTATCCATTCTTCTGTTGAGGGGCACCTGGGTTGTTTCCAGGTTCTGGCTATTACAAATAGTGCTACTATGAACATAGCTGAACAAATGCTTTTTTAGTATGATTGTGCATGTCTTGGGTATATTCCCAAGAGTGGAATTGCTGGATCCTGAGGTAGGTTGACTCCCAGTTTCCTGAGAAACCTCCACACTGCTTTCCAGAGTGGTTGCACAATTTTGCATTCCCATCAGCAATGGATGAGTGTTCCCCATACTCCACATCCTCTCCAGCATAGGCTATCATTGGTATTTTTGATTTTAGCCATTCTGACAGGTGTAAGATGGTATCTCAAAGTTGTTTTGATTTGCATTTCCCTGATCACTAAGGAGGTTGAGTATGACCTTAAGTGTCTTTTGGCCATTTGAACTTCTTCTGTTGGGAATCTCTGTTCAGTTCAGTACCCCATGTTTTAATTGGGTTAATTAGAGTTTTAATGTCTAGTTTCTTGAGTTCTTTATATATTTTGGAGATCAGACCTTTGTCTGTTGCGGGTTGGTGAAGATCTTCTCCCATTCAGTAGGTTGCCTTTTTGTCATGGAGATCTTGTGTTTTCTACTCCCCATATAAATTAGATCTATGTATGTCTCTGTTAGGGTCCTCTTTTTTGTCTAGGTTCTCTGGGATCATGATTTGTGGGCTGGTTTTCTTTGCTTTATGTTTTAAACCCACTTATGCGTGAGTACATGTGATAATTGTCTTTCAGGGTCTGGGTTATCTGACCCAAAATGATGTTTTCTAGCCCATCCATTTCCTGCAAAATTCAAGATTTCGTTATTTTTTTCTGCTGTGTAGTACTCCATTGTGTAAATGTACCACCTTTTCCTTATCCATTCTCTGGTTGAGTGGTATTTAGGTTGTTTCCAGGTTCTGGCGATGACAAACAATGCTGCTATAAACATAGTTGAGTACATGTCCTTGTGGCATGATTGAGCATCCTTTGGATATATACCCAAAAGTGATATTACTAAGTCTTGAGGAAGGTTGTTTGCTAATTTTCTGAGAAATTGCCACAATGACATCCAAAGGGGTTGTACCAGCTTGCAATCCCACCAGCAATGCAGAAGTGTTCCCTTTTCCCCACAACCTCTCCAGCATAAGTTGTCATCAGTGTTTTTGATCTTCACCATTCTTACAGGTGTAAGATGGAACCTCAGAGTTGTTTTGATTTGCATTTCTCTGATGACTAAAGATGTTGAACATTTCCTTAAGTGTCTTTCAGCCATTTTAGATTCCTCTGTTGAGAGTTCTCTATTTAGGTCTGTAATCTATTTTTTATTGGATTATTTGTTCTTTTGATGACCAATTTCTTAAGTTCTTTGAATATTTTGGAGATCAGACCTCTGTCTGGTGTGAAGATCTTTCGCATTCTGTAGGCTGTCGTTTTGTCTTGTTAACCGTGTCCTTTGCTTTACAGAAGCTTTTCAGTTTCAGGAGGTCCTATTTGTTAATTGTTTCTCTCAGTGTCTGTGCTACTGGGGTTATATTTAGGAAGTGGTCTCCTGTGCTAATGTGTTCAAGTGTACTTCCCACTTTCTCCTCTATGAGGGTCAGTGTGGCTGGATTTATGTTGAGATCTTTGATTCACTTGGACTTTGAGTTTTCTGCATGGTGATAGATATGGATCTATTTTCATTCTTCTATATGTTGATATCCAGTTATTCCAGGACCATTTGTTAAATATGTTTTATTTTTTTCATTTGATTTTTTTTGCTTCATTGTCAAAAATCACGTGTTCGAAGGTGTGTGGATTAATATCTGGGTCTTCAGTTTGGTTCCATTGGTCCTTCTGTCTGTTTTTATGCCAATACTAGGCTGTTTTCAGTACTGTAGCTCTGTAATAGTGTTTGAAGTCAGGAATTGTGATGCCTCCAGAAGTTCTTTAATTGTAGAGGATTGTTTTGGCTATCCTGGGGTTTTTTGCTTTTCCATATGAAGCTGAGAACCATTCTTGCGAGGTCTGTGAAGAATTTTGCAAAGATTTTGGTGAGCATTTCATTGAATCTGTAGATTGCTTTTGGTAAGACTGCCATTTTTACTGCGCTAATTCTGCCTACCTAAGAGCATGAGAGATCTTTCCACTCTCTGGTGTCTTCTTCATTTTTTTTCTTCAAAGATTTATAGTTCTTGTCATGCAAGTTTTTCACTTGTTTGGAAAATCTGAGATATTTTTTGCTATTTGTGGCTATTGTGAAGGGTGATGTTTCTCTGATTTCTTTCTCAACCCATTTATCTTCTGTGTACAGTAGGTCTATTGATTTTTTTAGTTAATCTTGCATCCTGCTACAATACTGAAAGTGCTTATGAGTTGTAGAAGTTCGTTGGTAGAATTTTGGGGGTCATTTATGTAAACTATCATATCATCTGCAAATACTGAGAATTTGACTTCTTCTTCTCTGATTTTATCCCCTTGATCTCCTTTTGTTGTCTTATTGCTTTAGCTAGTACCTCAAGAACTATAATGAATAGATATGGCAAGAGTGGAAAACCTTGTCTTGTTTCTGATTTCAGTGGGATCACTGAGAATTACTCTCCATTTAGTTTGATGTTGGCTGTTGGCTTGCTGTATATTGTCTTAATTATGTTTAGGTATCTTCCTTGTAGCCCTGCTTTCTCCAAGACCTTTATCATGAAGGGATGTTATATTTTGTCAAAAGCTTTTCAGCATCTAATGAGATGATCATGTTGTTTTTACTTTTCAGTTTGTTTATATGGTGGATTACATTGACAGATTTTCATATGTTGAAGCATCCCTGCATCTCTGGGATGAAGCCAACTTGATCATAGTGGATGATTTTTCTGATATGTTCTTGGATTCGATTTGCCAGTATTTTATTTAGTATTTTTACATTAATATTCATGAGTGAGATTGGTCTGTAATTCTCTTTCTTAGTAATTTGTTTATGTGGTTAGTGTATCGGTAATTGTAGCCTCATAAAAGAGAGTTTGGCAGTGTTCTTTGTGTTTCTATTGTGTGGAATAATTTGAGGAGTATTGGTATTAGTTCTTCTTTGAAAATCTTGTAGAATTCTGAGCTGAAACCATCTGGTCCAGGGCTTTCTTTGGTTGGGAGATTTTTGATGACTGTTTTATTTCTTCAGCAGTTATAGGTCTGTTTAATTTGCTTAGCTGGTCTTGATTTAATTTTGGTAAATGATATTTATCCAGAAAGTTGTCCATTTCCTTTAAGTTTTCCAGTTTTGTGGAGTATAGGTTTTGAAGTATGACCTGATGATTCTCTGCATTTCTTCCATGTCTGTTGTTATGTTCCCCTTTTCATTTCTGATTTTGTTAATTTGGATATTCTCTCTATGCCTTATGGTTAGTTTGGATAAAGGTTTGTCTATTTTGTTGATTTTCATGAAGAACCAACTCTTTGTACTCATTGATTCTTTGTATTGTTTTCTTTGTTTCTATTTTGTTGATTTCTGTTCTCAATTTGATTATTTCCTGCCCTCTAGTTCTCTTGGATGAGCTTCTTTTTGTTCTAAAGTTTTCAAATGTTCTGTTAATTCACTAGTGTAGGATTTTTTCCAGCTTCTATATGTATGTGTTTAGTGCTATGAACTTTCCTCTTAACACTGCTTTCATTGTGTCCCACAAAACTGAGTATGTTGTGTGGTCATTTTCATTGAATTTTAGGAAGGATTTAATTTCTCCCTTTATTTCTTCCTTGACTCATTAATGATTCAGGTGAGCATTGTTTAATTTTCATGTGTTTGTGGACTTTCTAGAACTAGTATTGCTGTTGAGTTCTAGTTTTGAGCCATGGTGATCTGATAAGATACATGGGATTATTCCAAATTTTATGTATTTGTAGAGGTTTGTTGTGTTACTGAGTATGTGGTCAATTTTTGAGAAGGTTCCATGAGGTGATGAGAAGAAGGTATATTCTTTTCTGTTTGGATGGAACATTCTATAGATGTGTTTTAAGTTCATTTGAATTATAACTTGAAGGTATAAGTCACAAACAATCCCACACCAGTTTGGAATTATGATTAATAGAATGGTTATTTATTTTAAGGGGAAAAAATTACAGATCACCATCCCAGACAACAGCCCTCTGCACAATCAGGAAAGGAGCCCAGTCACT
>CADCXT010004457.1:0-21323 GCA_902806775.1 Microtus agrestis | reverse complement strand
TGTTGTAAGAGGAGCGGCCGAGCTGCGTCCCTGCACTCCGGCCGTCCACATGGTTTACGAATGCCCCAAAAAATAATTACACAGTAAACTGTGGTATTCTTGAAATACTGCCTGGCCGTTATCTGTAGCTCCTTATGGGCTAGCTCTCACATATTAATCTAACCCATTTCTATTATTCTGTGTGGTCCACTTTCAGGCTTACCAGGGAGATCTTAAATTCGCGTCTGCCTGCATGTTGATCAGCGCATACTGGGGGATCTAGCCCTTCTCTCTCCCAGAATCCCATTCTGTCTACTCCGCCTCACCTCACTTTCTGTCCTATGAGAGCCAAGGCTAGGGGCTTTGGCTTAGTTAGCTAATTACATAAGTTACAAATAGATAAGATACAAGACCCACCTCCATCATTTCCCTTTTTCTGTTTAAACAAAAAACAAAGGCTTTCATTTTAACATAGCAAAATTACATAGCAAAACATGAAAGGCTATCAAGTAAAGGAATTACAGTTACATATTTATATATTCCATTTTGACGCCTTTTATCATAACTAAGGAAAACTATAACTATCCATTCTTCAACTCCCATCAGTATCCGGGCGAAGGATATAAAACCATCTAAGTAAACAAGAAATCAAATGCTCTTAGAAATGACAGAGACATCTCACTGCCTGACAGTCACCCAAAGCCTTTGTGCCTGTTAGTATCTATCTTCGTACCTTCAGGCCCAATATCCAGCAGACATTTCCAGCGAAGGAAATTTCAAAGACAGTTCAGCCGCCTTCTGCTGTGTCCTGCAGAATGTCTCAGACTTTTTTCATGAATCAGGAACCCTTGAAAGACCATCTAATCTTTAGGTGTTCAGCAGTCCTCTCTGTGGTTCTTGTGTCCAGTTTATGCATCAGTCCAGGCAAAAGCAGTTTCTGCCCAAATGGCTGGTCTAACTCCATAAGGATTCTCTTTGATGCCCATCTTCCTCTCGAATAGATTGGTGCTGCCAGGAGCAACGCGTGTCTCATTGTCAAAGGAAAAACCCTAAGTTATTAAAACATTTGAAATGCCATATTCTGCAGTCTTGAGAAATGAAAATGCATTATCTGACTGAAATATATCTCTATATATTTAGAAAATCAACTCAACATATCTACAAGCTTGACTATTATCAATATTGAGAAATGTTTAACTAACATGACTACAAGCTTGACTATTATCAATGATTATCCATTAACAACTCTATTCTTAATTATACAGTACATTTTTAAATGAACTACGAATCACAATACCTTAATCAAGATCAAGAAATGCATATACATGTAACAAAATTGACCTTAAATCCATACCAGTACAAATTATTTATATCCATATCATATCCCCTTTAAATGTAAAAGAACATTTATAAACAATGTTTTGGAAATATGGGTGCAGTTTTTCTCTCTAAACTGCTTCCTGTTGATGAATGGGGCATCGTTAATTAAGTCTTTTATGGTGTAACCTGTGTAGAAGGTCATCTCAGTTGGTAGTTGAGTGAAGTAATTTTTTGAGGGTGTTCATAGCAACCTTTCAGGAGGGCGTGGTCTATCATACCAAATCGGAATAGAAGAAATCCACAGAGGGTCTCATCCTCTGTGAAAACAAAAGAAGCCCTTTCTGAAGCATCATCATATCCTTAGACCCAAATTTTGAAGTCATACCCTCATGATATTCATTCTGGTTCCACTTGGCAGCCCATATAATGAAATGACTCTCTGTACGCTCCTTTACAGTCAAAAATTTTAAAGAAAACACAATGTACATAATCCAGACTCTCGTGAATTTTCCATTTTTATGTGGCTTATTTTTCTTTATTTCTTTAATCTATAACTATCGTGCTAAATTCTGTCTCTTTAAAGACTTTACCTTTTATTTTAAAGGCATTAACTTTACTCTCTATATATATATTTTTGTCTGTCAAGCCCTACGTTACATTCATCCCAACACTGTGATCCATTTAGTGGTCTGTCTGAATCTGTAATTTTTTTAATATCCAGGAGCATTTTTAAAAATAAGAAGCACTTCGTATGTAAAACTTAAGTTGCATCATGTAGGGGTAATACGGTACCGCCTGTGTTCTGCCAAGTCGAAAACCTAAGGTGTAAGCAGTATCACAGTTAGTTACGGTGGTTAATACGGAGGCACAGCCCAGAAAAGCCGGCATCTTAAAACAGCCAGTTTTTTTCCTGTTGTTGAGTCAGGACAATTTCTTTGCAGCATGCAACCCAGAAACAGCAAAAGGCTGTCTTAAATTTTCTCTCTGTTCTTTTTAAGCCCTCTCAGGTTTTACGTGGGAGTCGATTAGCACGCTTGGGCGCCAATCTGTTGTAAGAGGAGTGGCCGAGCTGCATCCCCTGCACCCGGCCGTCCACATGGCTTACCTATGCCCCAAAATAATTACATGGAAACTGTATTCTTTAAACACTGCCCTGCCCGTCATATGTAGCCTCTTCTGGGCTAGCTCTCACCTGGACACTCCAACCCATTTCTATTATAAAGTGTGCCCCACCAGGCGGCTTACCAGGGAAGATAGATCTGACCTTGCATCTGTCTGTCATGGGAACATGAACATAATTCTTCCGACTCAGCTTCCTCTCCTGTGATCTCCTGTTCTGTCTACTCCGTCTACCTAATTACTGTCCATATGAGAGCCTAGGGCACGTTTCTTTTATTAGTTAACCAATGAAAGGAACAGATAAGATACAAGACCCACCCTCCACTAATGTTCTTTTTCCTCAGTATTTCTGTAGTTTGTTTGGAGCATTTGTTCATATGTTTATCGCTTTGTTGTTTGCTCCTTTTTTAGCACTTGTTTAATATTTGGGAACAAGCAGTGGTAAGTCACTAAACTTAATCCACAGACTAAAGAGCTCCATTGTGTTGAGAAACTAGTTGTGACAAAAAATCAACTCTCTGGAAAGTCTTCCTTAGAATGAAAGAAGAAAAATAAAATAGCAAGGGCCTCCAAAGAACATGGAATTTTAATATTATGACTTTCATTTGATTTAATTTATTTCACGCCACTGATTTCTATACATACTATATAGTATATAGGGGACAATAGGTTACAGAGAATTTTTATTATTTTATTAAGAATCCAATTTTCGGGGTTAAGCACGAGTTTGAAACTAATACTGAAAACATAGTGGCTTAGGCAGCTCACCATAAAGGGAAGCAAAAGCAAAAGAAGCGGAAATGGAAGTCATGTGTGTGGAATATTTACATTTGTGTGGCCGGGTAGTTCCAAATCTTTTTAGACTTTAGGATAGGGGCACATCTCGAGCTTAGTAAGGACGTTTAGGAGACCTTTGACTTGAAGGTCAAATGACCCCATAAATTGCTTGTTTCTGGACTCATTTTGTGAAGGGTTGTGCTTAAGTGATTAACCTTCCACTTTTCTGTGAAAATCTACTGTACTGACATGCAGCCAATGAATTTGTCCAGGAAACTCCATTTGTTGTAAATTTTCACATGGTCAAAGTGCCAGAGCAAATAAAGGCATGGAGAAGCATGATTTTGAGTCAGTATGTATGTGAACACACAGATAGGAATGCTAGTCATTCCTGTCAGACCTATGCAGCAATCTCATGGCTTCAGTGTTACGGGTATACCTGGACTTACAGAACCAAATGTCTGCAGATTTTCTTTGTTGTATTTAATGGGGATTAAACTAGGAATATCAAGAATCTGTTCCTCTGTATATGATCAGACATATTTGAAAAGATTGAGATGTCTGCATCATTTCATCAAGTGAAATTCTTGCTATTAGGTAAGTTTACTAAGGTCTGATCTGTGGGGATACTAACCAGAAACCTTCCGCTTTACTTCCCCTAGATATGCAGCATGTGAATGGTCCAATGAGACGTATCAGCTATGATGGTCAAAGATGCGTGATGCACCCAGAGACTTGCCAAGAGCAGCACATCAGCTGAGCAGAGGGCTGAAGCAGGAAAACCACTACTAGCCTAAGGTGGTTTGAGGCTGGCTGTAAAGAATGACGTGCCCTCTGAACGAAACCTTGGGGCATCGGGAACATGTGGGCCAATGCTTCCTCCCTAGTGAGCCTAGTGAGGTAGGCTGCAAAGGAACTTGGTCTTCCACCGTGACCAGGGTGTCCCCAGACTCTCTGAGCCTCTCAGTCTGTATCACAGCAATTAAATGTGAAGAACAGCACCTGCAGCAAAGTCGCGGCACAGTGAAGCTTCCTGCACATGAAGACAGTGTGGCTACAGGACACATTTCCTATCAGAGACCCTCCAGTAAATTTTATGAACTACAAGAAAATATTTAAAAAGCATTCTTCCCTAGTCTAGGAGGGACCCAGGTACAGGAGCAAAGCTTTGAACAAGGAAATTATTTTACAGAAATTTCACACCTAGCATCTGAAAACCAATGAAAAGAAATATTATAAAGGCAATATCAGGGCCAATATCAATACATAACAAATCAAAAACATCAATCACGTGAACATCCTTACACATGCACATTTATGAGAACATCACAGAAATCGCAGAGTGTTCATAAGAGTACCATATAGGGGGAGAATAACAAAAAAAGGAAATTGTTATCAAAATTTAAACTGATTGTTCACAGGTGAACCCTCAAGGTATTATAAACCAAACAATACAGTGACATCTGAAAGACAAAGCAGTAAGCCAAACCCAGCTTGAGTTTGAACACAGACATGAGAAAGCCTGGGAGCGGAGAACCTGTGGGAAAATCTAACTAGACACACCAGCTTACTTGTATTCGGAAGCTTCACACACTGAGAACCTGACAGCAAAAGACTGCCAGCAGTCAAAACTCATTGTGAACTGAGAACCTCACGCAGGGAAAAACTCACAATGCGTGTAAAGGTGTGTGAAAAGCTCTTTACAAAAGAGTTTCACTGATACATAATTGAGAACTCACAACAGAGAAGCCTCATGAATCAAAGAATGTGGGGAAACCTTGAATGAAGTCATTTATGTGTACATCAGAGAACTTCCACACTAAGAAAACCTTTGCAGCAAACTATGTGGGAAAGTTTCACACAGATAATAAACTCTATTGATTGACATTAATTCACTATGAGAAACCCTATGAATGTAGTGGGCAATGAAACTTTTATTCTAGTGCCATAACTTCACCGTACATCAGAGAACTCACTGGTGAAACCCATATGGAGGTGGCACATGGCAAAATTCCCACCTTCATGCACACACAGGAAGAGAAACTTTATTACTAAATAGAAACTCATGAGTGTATAGTGTGTGGCAAAGCATACACAGAGCCTGTTTCACACAGTAAGAAAATCCAGCACAGTTTTGCAGCCCATGAATGTAAAACAGTGTAGGAAGTCAGTTTAGTTTGAAAGCCATCTCACCACACTAGAGACTGACTGGGTGAGTAGAATTGGCCTACCAGTGAGATGTGTGTGATGAGCCTTTTAAGTCGAGTTCAGACTCAAAAAGGGCACTGGAGAGCTTACCTGGAGAGATCCGTACAAGATGGAAGAGCCTGACCACTTAAGTCATCTGCTCACGACTTTCAGGAGCTTCTATGGAGAAACTCCCCACTATTCCTGAGAGGGTGGTCACAGGCTGTTCTGGCACACAGGTCAGAGACCACTTAGGTGAGACAACCTGAGTAATTAAAAGAAAATATTCACAAAGATAGAACTGAGAACTCACAAATGGAGAAATCTTTAAGAGGATAAAATGTAAAAATATCTCAACGAGATATAATTCACTGGGCATAAAAGATGAAGGCTACAATATGGATGAATGTTGAAAACCTTTCCGAGATATCATATTCATCAGTACGACATAGGAAGGGATATCCATAGAAAACCGCTGATTGTAGAAAGTCTTTCACCAATATATTATCCTTATTCACACTGTAAAGAGTATACGGGACATCAAGAATGGTATATTGGCAGAAAACAGGGCATTTCAAGACAAACACCCTGTCCGTTCTAAACTGAAACGAGAATGCTGACTTGGAATAGAGAAATATTTGGGGCCAGAGAAACAACTGTTGTTGCTGATTGAAAGTAGCTTTTCTATAGGTGAGTAACCTACACATAGGTGAGTATAATGTAGCCAGGAACCCTTTTATGATGCTAGGTCTCTTATTAAAAGAACTTGTAATTGGTTGAGAACCCAGAGTATCTGAGGGAATACTTTTTCCAGGTGGTCGCTAAAGACTACAGTGATTACTCAGCACATGATAGGTATGTGGGAAACCCTTCTTTGATGTCAGCAGATTAATCACTGGGAGCCTTGAAGACCTTGAGCATCTTGCTTGAACTTGTGACACAGACAGAGTTGAGCACATGAGGATCCAAAGCAGTGGTGAATGTGGGCAGTGTTTTTACAAGTCACGTGTAACACTCCATCCTTAGAGTCCAGTGGGCTCCCTGCAGATTATTTTTCAGCTGCAACTAGAGGTTGTGCTGTACAGTGGATTGCTTGTGAGCTTCTGCTGAGCCTAGGGAATGGAGTGCACATGTTCATTATTTGATTTAACAGCCTCTGAAATCTCTGCAAGACATCACCAGCTCATCCATACATGGGCTTGAAGTGGCACATAACCTCGCCAGTGAGTGGTTTGTGGTTTTCATGTAGAGAAGGGCACTGTGTGGCCCAGAACATTCTGTTTGATCCTGAGAGCTGTGATCCTCCGCTGAGGCTGCCGCCTTATATGTTCTAAAGGAGATCTGCACACGCTGTAAGAGGTAGGCCTCACAGGCATTAGTCTCTGTGGAGGGTGATATGGAATTTTTAGTTAACTGAGAGATCTTACACACTTCACCTTCATATGCTGTTTGGGATAATAATCATGATAAAACTCCCAAGAAATAGTTATGCACTTGGTAGGATCTTTCCAGCTACACTTGATCATTATGGGCATCATTTTTTATGGAACTTAACATAAACTTTCAATCCGTGTCTGTAATCCTGAATTAAGAAATTATCATTATGGAATCTGGCATGATGAATTTTTATGTTGTAAATCATATCCAGCTAAGATATCATGCTAGATATGAAGACAAGTAAGGCATCATTAAAGACTTGTTCTGTCCAAATAATAGCAGCAAACCAGAGCTGGGAGGAGGCCAGTGACATGAGGTGAGAAACAGACCCAGCCCGGTGGCAGCAGCAAGACTGTGGGGAATGTATAATTCATGGACATGAGTGTCACTATCATGCCCACACAGATGGAGAAGGGACTTCTGAATACAGCCAGAAATAAAAATGAACATTGATATTTCTATATTTTGATAAAATTCTACTTCTTTATATCTCTTCCCAGCCTCTAGATATTGTATTATAATTTGACCTTTGTGTCATCTAAATGTGGCATGATGAAGTTACTACTAAGCTCATAATGTATATATTTTTCCCCATGATGTCTCAAGGTTTAGGGGTCTGATAGCAAAAAGATACATAGCAAACACACATGCACACCAAAGACATTGGTTCACAAGTGAACCGGATTATGAACTCAGTGACTATCTTCCACCTTCGAGGGACAGTGGTTAGAATAATAAAACGCAGAGACAGGTACTTGAGGCCTGTTTGAGATCAGAAGCAAAAGAAGCAATCATTGAGAGACCTCATCTCCTTACCAATCAGATCTCAGGTGGCAGATTCCCGGCTCAGAATCCTCAGACTCACCACTGAGTTCCGGGCCCTTCCCTCATTCCTTTTCTCCACCAACCAGATCGCCCTGTCTCATCCTCCCAGGAGGTGAACTAAATAGGAAACCTCCACCATCACCTGGATCCTTCTTGGTCACTTGCAGTGGTCAGGTAGGCCTGGTCCCACAGATCCGTCTTCCTTCTCTCCAAGTCCTGAATTGTATGTGTGTGCAACTACCTCTCTGGCCTCAGTGATTTGGGTGATTGTGCTCTGATCTCAGGCAAGCTTTGTTTATTAAAATACAAATAAAATATTACTACAGGGTACTCTTGTTCCTCTCTGGAACGCTAATGGGTTTATCAGCATCAAGTGCTCCTGAATTTGATGCGTTAATCTCTACTGCAAAATAGAAACTGACTCAGTGTGATGTGTCAAATGAAAGTGTTAGCCAGGTAACTGGAACCTGATGAGATGACATCCTACACGATATGAATTTATTTATAATATCTGTGAGTTGTAGGAGCTTGTAATAGAATGCTGAGCTATAACTGTATTTCCCATTTAGCTATTGGATTCCTGATTTGTCTCAAATTATACATACTTAGGGATTTGCACCAATGAGTTTGAAGATCACTTCAGATTAGTGCTTTTCACCTGGGGCTTTTACACTGAGCATACAGAGCCAGCTCTTATTCTGCTGACATCCTGAGGGAGTTAGTCCCTTGATGGCATCTCTAGAATGTGCCAAAAATGACAAGTTTACATATGGAAGAAGTGAGTCTTCTGTTACACCTAGACCTGTAAGTAGACCTTCAGGTTCCAAGATAACTTTTTTACTATGAACTCTTAGATTATCAGTATACAAAACTATAAAAATCCACCTCAATAGTTGGTAGAAGTCACCAAAGAGCTAATGGAGAACCAAAGTATTTTTCTTTAGTAGAAGGGCATTTACTTATGGGATTGCTTTACCCCTTCCATAAGAAACAGTTACCTCTGGGCAAATGGTAAGCACGCCTTTAATCCCAGCACTCAAGGAGAAGCAGAGGTGGCAGATCTCTTTATGGCAGGACAGCTTGCACAGAGAACCTGCTTCAAGGAGAGGAGGAAAGAAAGAAAGAAAATACAGTTACTGCCATTACAAACCAACATCAGCATTCATGCTTGCAGAATCCTAGCACTTTGGAGGATTGGGCCGCATTATGATTAGTTTATATAAGAAGTCACTTTGAACCTAAAAACAATCACTGCCTCACATGTGCAGACACACACACACACACACACACAATTTGTGCCCTAGACTCATCCATTTGAGTTAAGCATCTCCTCCCACCGGGCTCCTGCCAAATGCTGAACTACCATGCACCTGCAGTAAATACATCAAAGCATTAGGCAACTCTCGTGAGTTCACATGGTGTATTAAATGTATTGTAAATATTACATGCTGCACCAACCTGTAGGGTCTGGATTACACTGGCGTGGAAACCAGCAGGATCTAGTGGCGCTACTGTATGTTCTGCAGAGAGAGTCAGACAGATTGGGCTAGATTATCTCTAACAAAAAGGAACAGGAAGTGTAGTCTCTCAGAGGTCTAATCCTAGGTCTGGGAAGGAAATGGTATGCCCGAAGCTGTGGCAATTTGCAGTGTCAGGAAGGAATAAAGGAGATGCGGTCAAACTGATAGAAGTCGCCTGCATTGTGGTTAACAATGTCCTCAACTACATTCTAGTATTAAAAATAAAACTTCAATAGGCAATTTATCCACTTAATCTCAGTGTTTGCAGAGATGAGCTGGAAAACAACCTCTGCAAAACAGGAGAGGATGTTCTGAAGGAAGGGATTCTGGCACACCACACAAAGTAGAATAACAACTAGTGAGGCAAGAAAGTGATTCAGTTCAGCATGACTCAGAAGGTTGGTCCAAATCCTGTGGACTCTGACCTCTGAGAGTAGTTATTTTAGGGCACAGCAAGCACAGCATGATTTAATCTTTTTTCTGCTGATAATTAATGCAATCCCATGTGCACAATAATGCTTAACTCATGATTGTTACATCGAAATCTTTAAAGTACACACTTCCATAAAGATGGGTTCTATAGATTAAAGTACATGTGACACCTTACAAAGAGATCCACAGGCTGGACAAGCCTGTGTTAGTCAAGTATCTAGAAGATCCAGTGGGAAGCCAAACATCATCACATGTCCCTTCCCAGCTTGACAGATAACAGCCATCAGTCTTGTCTTCTGGGGAAGCAACATCCTTGCTAATACATTCTTTGTTCTCTTAGTGCTTATCTGCACAAGGACCTCTGTGCCCCACACTTTGGAAAAGTATAAAATACAAATAATTAATATAGATGTATTTGCCTGGTCAGTATGATTTATGAGCAAGAGGAGGAACTGCAGAAGATGACACTGCCTTCCACAGAAGACCAGTGTCGCCCTCTGAACATATGGTGGCTTTTAAACTGTCTTAACCTAGTTCCAGGTGTGTAATGATAATTCTGGCCTCTGACTGTACCTATATAGCTCTGATGCATGTATAGACAAAAGACAAGATTTTCAAATTTGTAAGTGCAGATTAATGTTGTCAGATAAACTATGATGCCACACACCTTAATCCTGTTATTTCAGAGGTAGAGGCAGGTGGATCTTTGTTTAAAGTCAGCTTGATCTGAGAGAGAGAGGCATAGAGATGCACGATGATCTAGAGCAAGAATAGAGACCTGTTTAAAAAGTGATTTTAGACTAAGATAGTTCAGGCCAAGAGGACTTACTGCCTTCTTATAGAGAATCAGTTGTTTCCCAATATTCTAGTGGTTCACTGAACACCGCCTAGAAATTTTCATTTCTGTAATCCAATGCCCACTCAGTGGCACTGCATGTGTTGAAATAAAGAGAGCAGAAGGCCAATACACACACATAATCAAATAAAGAAAGCAAAGCAAAGCAAAGATGGTTTGGCAAAGCAGAGCACCGTTGTTCTTCCAACTTGGATAACTCCCAGCAACTACACTGAAAGGTCAATGAGCCTGTAACTCCAAATAGGTGTAGAAGACTCAAATAGATTGTTCAGTTTTGGGAACTCTTTTGCACATGCACACACACACCCACATAACTGACATTAAGATTGAAATTAGATTTCAATGTGGCAATATAGATCTGACTGTATAAACAAAGGTGGAAAATGAGCAGACTAAAGCATTGGGTAGGAATTAAGAAATAAAGCAAAGGTTAAAATGTCACATGAGTTATTAGCTGTGGTCTATTATATCCTTGTAGTGGTTTACATGTTAGCATTTTTATAGTAAAATGATTACTTTATAAAAATAAAGGTTAAGTGAAGTGGTGAGACGCTATGGTCCTGAAGACAGCTGCACAGGCTTCCTGTTATCCTGGGAGGTTAGATATCAACAGCAGCATCTCTCGCAGGGTAATATTACATATTACACAGGCAAAAAACACATATACACTTAAATGAAAATAAATTGAATTTAAAAGAAAGAAATACCAAAGATTCTAATAATATTTTGAATAGGTAACATGAGAGCATTGTGGATAAGTGAGTGTCCATTTTCACAGACAAGTAAAGATAATTCACCACACAGTTATTAATTCAGTATTTTTACATTTATTTTTGTTTTAAACACATACATTATCAGTAAACCCTATATTGTAATACATTGTCACAAAAATTTACAGCTTCAAAAATAATTATGCTAAATGAGTGTCTTGAGTGCTTACTCAGCGCATTTTTACCTCTAAATCAAACCCTGGCACCCTGGACTCACTGAAGGGTCAGCTGGCAGAAGCTTAATGAAATTTAATAATCAGTGTGTATAAAGTGTATGTATATGAAGATCTGAAAGACTCATGATATATTTGGGCTCCCTATTACAGGTTGACACCCGGAGGGAAGAAGAACAGAACTCTGGGTGCTCACTGTGGGCACAAGCACGCTCACCAGCATTTTTCCAGCCCTGAACTTGAGCTTTTTTTAATGATTATTATTTTTCTTGAGGTAAGATTACCATGATGCTGTTTCACCAGGTTCTCTCACACAGGCAGGGAAGCTGAGAACTATTTAATCAGGAGAAAAGCTGGCAGGTACCTTGACCAGAATTGATGTTCAGAGGTCACTCTGGCCCTCTCGGTTTGGCATTGGTCTAATTGAGTAGAACTAATGCTATTTAAAATGTGAGATCGGTCATCAGAGGGCAGTGAAGCATTGTCAGGACGAGTGAAGCACTGTGACCCATTAGGGAAATATTCTTTAAATCAATGTTCAAATGAAACAGAATTATATACAGCATCCAGACTTCGTCATTTCATTTTTATGTGCCTTTTTGATATATTTCATTTATCTTTAAAGACTCGGTTACTTAAAAACTCATTTTTTTGAACGGTTTATACTGTTTTTCCTCCATACATGTTATTTTTTAAACACACACACACAAAGAAAATATTTTTATACCACACAAATGAGTTGGGTAAAAGTTCTCTAAGAGATTTCTTGAATCAGACTGACATATTAATTGAATTAGAAGAACTAAGGTAACCAGGTTTTTGACATTTTAATATTTATTTTTTCAAGACATGTCTCAGCTACAGGTCTTGGCTGCACGGAATTTACATAGACCAGTTTGGCTCAACCCAATCAGACTATTCGTCGCCTCCAGTTCTTCAAGATGGCATTAGAAAGATGGGTCACCATGAAGCGAGGCCACCTGTGTTTATAATCCTTGAGGCAGTTTTAGAATAATGCATTGACTGGTAGGTTTATGAGATGCAGGTCTAGCTCTTTAAATTTTAATATTTTTTAAGACTTGAAAATTGTTGAAGAAAAGTTATGATGAAATGATAGGAAAACTGCCTTCCTTAAAGGGCCTCAGATACACTATTCTTTCCATCTTTCTTTCTATTATAATTTAAATTGAGAGGGCGGCCTTGTTGATCCATCCTCTTCTCATGGTATTGTTGAAATCTACGTTAGTTGGGGGGATTTTGATTTTTTCCTTTTGACAACACAAGCAAAGACCTCAAGAATGCCTAACCATCCAGCTGCACTAATAATTTAGAGTTGACATGTGGTTGAGTGATCTGTTCACTCAGGCTAAAGATGGGGTAAATGATAAAATCCAGAGAGGATCTTGAACTCTCTGGTTGTCTGAGCCATCATGAGGAAGGCCGTGAGCGCCTGGTGTCCTGAATATGAACCAGGCGCCTTAACCACTGAGCACGTGATAGCACTACAAGATATGTTTGTTTATTATGATAAAAATTTAGGCTCATGGAACTAGCGCTGAAACCAGGGCACCTGGTTCCGACGCTGATTAGCAAAATTAAACCACGCCACCCAGTTAAAGTTTGTTTATTGGTAAACAGCGGTTTCAAGTGATCTCTTACAAAGCAGTCACTGTTGAACTTTGATGTCCAATGCGGCGAAGCAAATGTTGAAGATAGACTCTTAATGTTTCAAACCGTCCAAGAACCCTGAAATATTTACCGTAACGATGACTGACGGCCTCCAGATACTTCGTTTCGCCAGCGCTTTGCCACCTTACATTCGCTTCGCAAGTGGCTATTTGCGGTCTGGTCCGAGCCAAACTGCATAGACGATCTTATAGCAGCTTAGGACGCTCGCCTTCTGGTGAGGCAGCTGGCTTACCGGCCGCGATATCAGTGGTGAGCGCGATCCAGTTCGGCCTGGATTAGTTTATGCGCTCAGTCGCCGTCTGTTCTTGATGGTTGAGCCCTCCTGATGGCAGGGACTTATCTCAGCCACCTTCGTCTCTCTCCTGTTCCTGACCCCGGCACCGCGCAACTCTTGGTGTCCGATGTCCTTTGTTCTTGCAGTGATAAACCCGAGACAGCCTTTAGCGGGGCAAGCTGCATTGGGCACTTGTCTGCCTTTATCTAAAGACTGAAGGTAAGTGAGCCTGTGGAGAGCACAGTAATTACATAATGGGATTTTAATGGGGAGACGCACACGACAGTCTGGAGTCCCAGATATAGATATTTATGAGATGAACTGAATGGTGCATGGTTCCTACCCATGGAACTGACCCCAGATCCTGGGGGTGACTTACTAGGCTACTTACAGAGTGAGATGGCTGACCACCTCTCTCAGGACCACTCAAGTCCACCCATTTGATGGTGACTTGTGGAAGCAAATTTCATCGAGTTGTTCTAGCCATTTTTCCATGCTCAGAGAGACTCTGGATCAATAGCCATAGGCTGCCATGCATGCCTCTGCTAAACCTAAATGAGGCCGACTCTCTCTTCTTGGACTGTGAGCAACTGCCTATTACTTCAATAATTGTAAACCTGAGGTATTGACTGATTTGTTGTTAAGGCCTGTCAACTCTGCCCAAGATGGAGAGACTGGGTCCTGAGGAAAAACATATGAGATTAACCCAGACAGGAAAGAGCTGTTTACAACATTATGTATCTGTGTCTTAGAATATGCAAAATTCGCAACCTAAGATCCTGTTGTACTCTCAGTTTTACAAGCCTTGGGGTACTGGTTTTTAAAGTCTATAATATTTTGGGTGGTAGGATTTTTTGAGACATATTTCTCCAGCTTTGGGTCTATCTGGAATCCAGGCTCTTGTAGACTCCAGGCTGGCCTCAACTCTGCTAGAGATCCGCCTGCTCTGTCTGGAGTGGGATTGAAGGTGGCACCACCAACCACCAAAAAAGTTCAGAATGGCTAATATAGACACAGGATGCCTAAACTATCGTCTGGGCAAGACTGCATGGAAACTTATTTGAAAACTGTGCTTTTAGTATGTTGACCTCATGAATAGAGCACAGGAAAGACAAAGCCATGAGTAATTGGGAAGAGCTATGAATTCCAGACATGAGCATCACCATAGCACTTGTTAAATGAGTACTTAGAACCGCAGTAATGGGTCATAATTACTATAAAAGAACTCCAGACCATGCTTAGATTGTACACATGCATATCGCCTTGTGAAACTTGTAAATATAAAACCAAAGAGATAGGGATAGAATCCTGTGTGGTGCCACTGCAACTGACAGGAAAATAGGAACCCTACCCAGCTGCTTTCATGGATTACCTTGACTGCATCATGTCTTATTAAAACCCATCTCTTAAATGATTATTAGTGGCTCGCCATAGTCACTAAACAAGCATAAATACTTTGAATAAACCACAGCAAAACTGTAAATTTAATCTCTAATTAATGTGTCTGCTCTATAAGACCTGTAAGCCAGAGAGACTGTTTCCAAAACAGTAGCTTTGTTGTTCTCTATTTTCTCCCCAGCAACTATGTATATTTTGTACACAAACAAGGCTTAGCAAATACCTATTCACTTCAATCCACCCTCTCTTCCAGCTGTTGTTGTACTCTCATGCCTTTAGAGAGTGAGGAAAATGAACACAGCTGGTAAGTGGTGTGCTGTTCCTGAACTTGCTTGTATGTAGTTTCAAACCTCAGGAGAGGCTCCTTAAGTAAAACTGAATGGGGAAACAAACCCATAGATACACATATATTTAGGTAAGATCATAGTGTGACAGAGCCACAAGGCTAGAGCTGAACTGTGCCACTGGTTTTTCTTTTATTTGGCAATTCTACAGGCTTCTCTTTGT
Organism: Microtus agrestis; assembly: GCA_902806775.1. Taxonomy (NCBI): domain Eukaryota; kingdom Metazoa; phylum Chordata; class Mammalia; order Rodentia; family Cricetidae; genus Microtus; species Microtus agrestis. The sequence goes on along the minus strand of CADCXT010004457.1, from coordinate 6,060 downwards.
GTGGTTTATTGTCCTGGAACTAGCCTGTAGACCAGGCTGGTCCTGTCCCAGCAGGATTCACCTGCCTCTCTCCCCTGCAAAGTGTTGGGGATTAAAGGCTTATACCGCCACCACTCCGGCATCACTAGTTTTCCATCTCTGAGCCATTTAGAGAGATTGGCTGACCCCAGAAGAGAATATCCCAGCCTGACATCTAAGCAGGCTTCATAGACTCGTGCACTATGATGTGTACAATGCTTCACTCCCAAGGCAGAGCTGGGTGCAGCGCTCACAGCTTGTCAGGCAGGTGTGAATATTCTGTAGGAGCAAATGGGAAACTAGAAGTTAGTGGATACCATTTGTGTACGAAGTCATCAGAAAGGCACATGGAGCGGAGTAAAAACAGGCACAGGTCTGAATATTACATGTTTTTGCTAATGCAGCTTGTATACCTCCCCACCTGTGGGATCACTGTATTGTCAATGATCTTGTTCTGGAAGTGGTTAGAAACCACTGATGCCTCCACAAGACTGAAACAAGAACTGTGAGTTAAACAGTATTTGAGTCTGTACCTCCCATTTCAGTGTCACGGGTAATTATAGGGATGATTTCTCTTCCTTTTCTTCCTTTGTTTTTGCGCTTGGTCACACCTGCCTTGTGTGCTGACTTCTATGCTGTTTGCCCCTATTTATCAGGTGAATTATTTGTGACTTTGGTATTTACTTTTTTGAGTTCTTTATGTATTTCTGATGCTAATCCACTGTTAGGTGTGTAGCTAACAAAGATTTGTCCCATTCTGTTGGCTTTTTGTTGTTATCTTTGCTGTGCAAAATATTTTTAACTCCATGCTGTCTGACTTGGCTGGTTCTTGTAATAGATTCCTGAGCTAAAGTCTCTTCAGCCGTTTTGCCTGAGCCTGTTAGAATGTGAGGCGCTGACGCTGTCTTTAACACGCTTACACAGCTACTCAGGCTGGATAGCGCTTTGATGTCCTAAAATAAAGCAGGGAAGGAGTTGCAAAGGTTACTAATAGACAAGGCAGAAATCGACCGCCTTCATTTGTGTAAGGGCGTGACCATAATCCTGTCACCCTACACTCCACCAGAAGAGTCTCAGATCTGATAACACATCAGGAATGGAAAATCAGTATATAAAACTCAAGAGATGTTCCATAACTAGTAACAGTCTTTCAGAGAAAGAAACCAGTCACCTTTACAATATAAACTTAGCAGATCCACTAATGTATAACTCTAAATTATGAGGTTAAAGACTTCAGATATTAAAGAAGGAATTGAACAAGAAAATGTAAGATTGAAAGATTTCCGTGCTTATGGATTAGCCATGTAGTTTTTCCACAGACTGCTCTTATGAGTGTGTGTGTGTGTGTGCGTGGGGGAGCGTGGAGAGAGCCTGAGGCAAAGTCAAGGTGTGTGCTGGGATCCTGATCCTTTGAACTGCACAGGCTGGGGATGACCTGAGCCTATAATCTCTCTCACTTCTAAGCGCTGATTACAGGAAGAGCCATCGTGCCTGCTTGACCAGGCTAATAAATTCATCTGGCTGATATTTACTTGCTTAAAACAATTTTAAAGTTCTCAATTTTCAACATCTACACCTTTCCCTCAATCGTTGAATATTAGTGTATTTTGATCTTTATAGGTGTCCTGAGCTGCTTTAAAGCCATTTTACTTGGTTTGATGAAATTAGCTACCACTGAATTTCTAATTTTTTAGCCCTTGTAAAAATGTGTTGTAAGATCTTGTTTATCCCAGTTGTCTGTTAGCATCTGCTATTTTGATGAAGTGAACTTTAGACAAGTGTTGGTCTAAGATCGCATTTGTAACTCCTGCCCATCATAGCACTGCCATTTATCCCAATTTAGTTTACCCTGTGTGAACCAGACTTACCTGAAACTCAGAGATCCTCCTGTTTCTGCCTCTGGTGCAGCATTAGTGTGTGCGTCCATCACACCTAGCCAGTTTACCCCCTTTATAGGAGCACTGTTGATGTGTATTTCAGATACCAACAGCTCTTTCATTTAGGGGAGGACAGCATATAAGGCTGCCTATGAAACCACGTGGCAGTATATTATGAGTGACGCCTCTTGGAGCTGGGCAGGTTTTAAGTGAAGTTAGAGGAATATCCATTATGTATCTCGGTCATCGTCAAATAAGCTAGGTGAGTAGGCAAGGTTTGTAGGTTTTTGTTTTTCTCCTTTAATGAAGAATGCCTGTAAGGTGTGTCTCACAGAAGAGATGTCAGGAGAGGAGTGACCTTACGTTCCTTGACTCTGACCAAAGGCTGAGGCTGGCTGAGAAAGTTGTTTGATTACAGGGGTTGGTGTCATCTTATATTGTTCCCTGCACTCTACCTGAGGAGTGCAGGACCTGGATGGATGCCCAAGAGGGAGCCCCTGTTAGGACGTGATGCTGGAGACCTACAGCAGCCTGCTGTCCTTTGAGTGAGTAGACTACAGTAATCCTGAGAAGTGTAAGTAAAGCACCCCTACCTAGCTTCTGCCTGACACATAACTGTATATATTTGGCAATGGAAGTTGTCATTTAATATTTGTATGCTGTACAAATGACTGCATTTTATAAGTCTATAAATTTTTAGATTTATCATTTCTTTCTATTCCAAACATTTAAAACCCTCCTTAGTTTGCTTTCTATATTTATCTGTTTGATGTGTGACTATTTTGTCTGATTGCATGTATGTGTGCTGGGTGTGCCTAGTGCCCAATGAGATCAGAAGATGATGTCAGATTCTCTGGAAATGAGCCATGGCAGTTGTGAACTGCTGCAGTGGGTGGATGGAACCAAACTAAGTCCTCTGCAAAGAAAAACAAGTGTTTTACCCACTGAGTCATTCTCAAACCCCTAAAACTCCTCCCTCTTACCTTCAAGTAATTGTTGCCAACTGTATTTAGCTTTGTACTATGGCAAAGTTATGTTCCCCCATCCAGCTGTCTCTGCACTGCGTGAAACCAACCGTCTTCTTGCCTTCCTCCTTCCCACACACTATTCCTGTGCCTCTGGGAGCCGGTGTTCGTTTGAGGTTAACATTAGCTTCCAGTCCCAAGTGTGAATATGCAGTGTTTGTTTCTTATAGCTTAATTTCCCTCACTTAATACAAGTACTTTTCAGTTATATCCGTCCTGAGAGAAAATCCAGGGTCTTTAACATAGCTGATGAAGTCCACCCCTCTGTACAGGTTTTCAACTTTTCTTATCATTCATCTGAGGGTGACACTAAAGTGGAGATTCCAGGTCATCCTCCTGTACACGATACTGCAGTAACTGTGTGGACACACAGAGTTCTTCAGACCACTGAGAGGGTTTTCTCCGGGTGTGCTGTTCTGTAGCAAGCTCACTTCCCAGTAGTTTAGTAAGCACCATGCTGTTTTTTCATAGAGTGCCTGGTTAATTATGTTTCAGCAACACACTTTCTCTCTCCTGTGTGTGTTCCAGTTGCTAATCGTGCCAGGAAGTTGTGGCACAGGAGAGCCCATTGTTGGCCTGATCTCTGCATTGCTGTGGTTGGGATCACATATCCCCATGTCTTTGGGGAAATATCTGTTGTGGTCATTTGCCTGATTTCATAAGGTTATTGACTTTATGCCAGTGCATTGGCAATTAGATATGTGTTCATCATCAGATAATAATTTATAAATACTTTCTTCTTGCTGTGTGTTTTCTTTAACTCTCTCGACAGTTAGCTTTAATCCTTTTTGTTTATTTTGTTTTTCGTGTGTGTGCATGGGTCTGCATGGTAGGGAGTTCCAGGAGCTGTGGGAGGCCAGAAGAGAGCCTCTGGAGCTGAGCAGGCTGTTGTGAGCCTCCACGTGGGTGCTGGGGCCGAACTCAGTTCTGCAAGCTCAGTAAGTGCTTTAACCACTGAGCCATTTTTCCAGCCCCACAAGGGGTTTCCAGTGCTGATTAGCCTAGCTGCACTTTGATCAGGTTTAGAAAGTTCACCTTACCTAGATTTATATCCTTTGTGTTTTCATATTGGCTTGAGGAATCTGGAGTCTACTTGGCTTATGTATATGGTATGAAGCATTTGCACCTTCTCCATCACAAGGGTTATCCAGCTCCACAGATCTTTCTTCTAAACATTGTCTTGCTGCTGTGTGAGGATTAGTTGGCTGTGAACCTGTACATTTGCTTTGGTTTTTCTGTTATTGTTATTTTCTATGTGCTTTTTCTTCCATGCCTGCACAAGCTTTAACCAAGCCCTTCCAAGTATGTTTTGAGTTGGGAGGTTTTGTTTTTATTTTGGTTTTTTTTTTTTGGTTGTTTGTTCTTTTTTATTCTTTTTGTTTGTTTTGTTTTGTTCGTGTTTTTAAAGACAGGGCTTCTTCAGGGGGGCCTGGCTGTCCTGAAACCACTCTGTAGACTAGGCTAGCCTTGAACCTAGAAATCGCCTGGTCCTCTTCCAAGTGCTGGGGTTAAAGGAGTGCACCACCACAACCAGCCTTTGTCTTTTCATTAAAATTTATAACTGTTTTAGAATGTCACAGGCTGATTATCAGAACATGGAATCATTTGTGTAGTATTGACACAGATGTGGGGACCTCGAACTTTCCTCGTGGTGCTGGCAGGCGTTAAGCGCTATGGAATCATTGTAGTTGTTTATGTTAATGATAACTTCTTAAGTTACTGTAAGCTTCTCCTCTAATCCTCCTCCTCCTTCTCCTTCTTCTTTTCCTCCTTCTCCTTTCTTTTTCTCCTCCTCCTCTTCCCTCCTCCTTCCTCTTCCTCCTTCTTCTTTTCTTTCTTCTTCCTTCTTCTTTTCTTTCTTTTTCCTATAAGAAGCTGTGCACTTGGAGGATTGCAGAAGACTTGCTGCCCCTGGTTACCTCTGAACAAAAAGGACTCCCTGCTGACTTTTACCTCAGGAGTTTAGTGAATTCTGGGTGACTCTGTCAATTGTGTCCTCCTAGTGAGAAGGGGAGCAGTGTCCTTTGTGTTGATGATGACAGACTGATGTAAAGTAAACGATGCTTGACTGGGTGCAGACTCATCCTCATCGCATGTGGCTCCCTGTTGGTGTGCAAAGCCCTGCCTCTGCCATAGGCATAGACAGTCCAGCTCTCACCTGGAGCGCTGTCTAGGAGACTCTTCTGTGTTGCACTCCCCTGGTGTTCCAAGAAAAGGCTTCTCTCCAATGGGCTTTTCTCTCCTGTTTCTAGTGGGAGTAACCTGATCTTCTAATACCAAGAAATAAAGGAGTGAGATCGAACTGAAACGGAACTAAAAGACATTTTATCTTAAAAAAAAACTCTTACTGTTGTTGCTCTGTTGCTGTTTTTATTAAATTCTTTTTTGTTTGTTCATTTGTTTTTTGAGACAGGGTTTCCCAGTTTGGAGATCAGACCAGCTCTGTAGCACAGGTAGGCTGGCCTTGAACTCACAAGATCCCCACCTCTACACCACCTGGCTGTATTAAATTTTTATACATTACAGTTCTCCTGCTTTCCTCTGCTTCCTGTTGTTGGTGTTGGAGGCAGCTGGGGTTCAGAGCTCACTCTTCCCCAGGATCTTCTGATCTTGCTGACTCTGCAGTGATCTGACTGAGGAGCTTTAGATTTCTGTTGGTTCCGTGCATTTTAAATCTTTTGCTTGCTTTTGTTGTTCTCGTAATCCAGTGGTCAGCAGTGCAATAATCCTTTCATTCTGTCTGTATCTATCTCTTATTTTAATGTCCTCGGCGCTTATATTCTCGAATGTTTGTTTTGTCCTGTCATTGAAGGAGGAGTTCAGCCAACATTTTATCATTGAGTACAATCTGGGAGTACAATATTTCCTTCTAATAGACCAGTGTGATGCCAACCTGAGTTGATCCTAAAGTTGGAGCAAGGAGCTGGGCTGTGAAGGAAGATGCTAAACCAGAGCCTCCCAGGTCAGTGAATGTGCTCCCCAGGTAGGCAGCCCAAGCTAGTGAACTAGCAGATGGTGGTGGGGAAATTCTTCACCCAATTTTGCCATCTTCAGTCTCTAGACTAACTTAATCAGATGCCAGGTTGTGGCTGTGTTCAAGGAGGCCCCTGCCCAGGTGTCCCCCTTCCTTGAATGACAAG
>CADCXT010004454.1:0-67114 GCA_902806775.1 Microtus agrestis | reverse complement strand
AACACACACCTAGCAAAGCTGCCCACAAACATTCAAACTAAGTCCTTGAGGAGAAATAAGGAAAAAAATACTTAAACTAGAACTGTCATTGGTCCCATTTCTTTTTCTAAACCTTCCATATCAGAGATCAGGACCAGCAGTTGAAGAACACTCTTCCCTGTTTAAACCAGACTCTAGCTACTTCCTATTGGGTATGAAGCAACGAGAAATAAGACTCCAGTAGTTGGCCCCATTTAGTGGTCCTCAGCAGCCTGAGGGGGGTCTTTCTATCTCTGCCTCCTGATGTCCTGAATCTATTCTGGGGATCTACTTATAAGACCTTGTATACTCTCTTCTTGGTTCCACAAACAACAGTTTTTGTTCATATGTGGTACTTATTCCATCCCTATTTTAGCTTCAACAGCATCCGTCAGTGCTAACCTGTGCACCTGCTGTCTAGGAAAGCCTGCCCAATACAGTTTTAGGTACTTCATACGATTCATCTGTGCCCTTTGGGACAGTAATTAGGTGAAATTTGATCATACACCACTAAGGTCACTTCATTTCATTTGCTTGCATGTTTGTTTTTTTTCTGTTTACTTTACATATCTGAGATATCCCCCACAGCACTGTTAAGCTTATCCAATGTTTCCGCTTGTGTGGATTTTGTTTAGCATTTCATGAAGTTTACTTCTCATTGCTAGAACTCCCTTTAGGTTCTTATTTTATAATTTTCCTCCAAGGAAAGTTTCTGTTTATTCTTCATTGTGATCCATCGCTCCTTATGTCTCTGTTGACTGCCTGGAACATCTGGTTCATCTCAGAATATGGAGGGTTTTTTTTTTTTTTGCTGCCTTTGTCTTGATTTTGGTACAGTCAAGGCAGAGTAGACTGCAGCATCTACTTGATATGATGCTGGGCTCCATCACACATGGTGGTACTACTGGCATATGCTTTTGATACTAGGTTTGTTTCTTCTTTATCCTACAATGTGTCTACCTCATTTCTACATAGTCCTAAGATTCATCACTAAGTAGCAAAGTCCTTATTCTTAATTCATAATCACAGTGGCTTCCCAACTTAGTGGCTAAAGCCCGCAAACTGAACTCTTAAAGTCTTCCAGTATGACATATCTTTAAACTAATGCTAATCTTTAAACCTTACATCTTAAAATGACTTTGCAGAGTTACAATCAATCGATGCATAATCAAAATACCAAACAAAAACTAAGTAAGTCTCCCCTTTCCTCCACATTTCTAGAATATCGTAGACTTTCTCTTCTTCTAATACTTTTCAGCCCTGTACCTCTCTGATTTCCTGCCATTCATCCCAACTAGCACTCTCTTTCCTTGGAATCAACTTCCAACTTCCCTGCACTGGAGAAGTCAGAATCTCCAGTTAGATAACCTGAGCTAAAGTGGTCTTCCACTTAGTGGTCCTATGTTGTTGAGGATCACATGGCTATTCCACCTGGTATCAAGTATGTAAATATTGTTTCTTATACTTTGTCTGAAGTAAGAAGCTTCATGCTTCATAGACAACTGCACTACTTAGTTTATTAGGTCTGTATAATACAGTTATCCACTTGCCTTACATGTTTGGAATCCACATTTCTTCACACATGATAAATATTTTCTCTTTAAAACTTGTAGTAAGAGTAAGAATTTTGAAAAGCAAAGTTATATTGCTAACAGTAATAAATTCACAATAAACTTTTAGATTCCTCCAATATACCAGCCATCCTGTGTATCTCACATTTGAAATTCTCATTATTAATCAGAAACTTAGAAATCTAGAAGACCAGTACTCTCCCCATTTTAATTGTGAGAGAAATAAAAAAAAAACAGTAAAATTGCCATCAAACTTTCACACACAGCTCCGTATTCAGGAAGAAGACTAAGGGGTGTGTCCTCAAAGCTTTCACTGTGCTGTCATTCAAGAATACTGAAATAATATGGAAATTGAGAAAGAACAACAGAGTGATTAGCACTCAGAAAAGAGGATTTAGGAGAAATTTTGTGAAAAGTCATACAACAAAGCATAACGTTAATTAATATTACCAGCAGAACAGAACGAGAAGAAAACGAATGTTCCCAGAAATACTCACAGTTAAGAAGGTACCAGGAAAAAAATGAGCTTAGCAATTCATGCATAGATGAGGGAAATTAATGACTATAAATAACTAAAAGTTTAAATGAATTGATTATTTAGTCTTTGAAGGAAGAAACAAGGAACACAAATCCCTAAACTTGGATGCTAGCAAGAACTGGTATGAGATTTTCTGCTTATGAAAGATTTGTAAATCATCAAGGGGCTACACTATATTATTTAAAATTCTTAGGGGATTAACTATCACCCCTAGGGATTTAGACAGCTTTGGAAAGATCAGTCATTTCTGGCAGGACATTTGAAACAAAATGAACCATGGGTCTCAGAGAGCAGACTACTGGCTAAGAGTCTTAGAGCCAAATGGCAAACACATTGACCTGGGTCTGTTCATTTCTCCTCTTGGGTCCTCTGCTCTTCCACAAGTCCAACAGAGACCTAGATTTTACAATAATTCACACACTTTCTAAACCTGTATGCTCAATGTGACACTGGAAACATTGAGATAAAATCAATGTAAATTAAGTCAATTGGGTGCATATTACTTATCTAAATTACACTGCATTATATTAAAATTGGTATGAATTACTATGATTTAAATGTGCCCCCTCAATTCATATGTGAGTGATATTTGAAGTTGGAATCCTTGAAAGAACACTGAGGCTTATGAAGTCTGCCCTTAGAGAGGTCAAAATCTATTTGTGAATTAATGGATAAACAAGTTAATAGCTTATAGACAGTGACTTGGTTATACACAAAAGTTGTCTCTGGCAAGCTTGATCTGAGTACCCTCACCAGATTCCAACTCCATGTTCTTGGGCACATTAAAAATATCTTTATTTTATTGTCATCCAGTCTCAACTCTTTTTCAATTGCAACAGATAGAGAAGCAAATCAAATATTAACAACAAACCCCTTTATGCCTTAAATCAATCACACAATTAATCTAGAAATTAATCTAGTGATGGATTCAAAATAGGGCTGATACTCACTGAAAAATATTTTACACTTTATTGAAATTTTGACTAAGGTCATTCCAGTCAATAGTTGTAATGGAGACTGTGCTTACTTTTTCCAGCTACCTAGACCCAAAAATCACACAGAAACTATGTTAATTACAACAATGTTTGAATTGACTCAGGCATATATCTATCTAGCTCCTACATGTTAAAATTAACCCATTTCTATTATTTTATATTTTACCATGATGGTTGTGGTTGGTTACCTACTGTTTCTTGGGTGGCTACATGATGTCTTTCTCTTTCAGCAGCTACATGGTGGCTGCCCACTATGCCTTCTTTCTCCCTGCATTTAGTTTAGTTTTTCTGCATAACTATATTTGGCCCAGCCATAGACCAAAGCAGTTTGTTTTTTAAACAGCGATAATAAAATATATTCACAGCATACAGAGGGAATCCCATATCAGCTTTTCTTTTCTGTATAAATAAAAAGATAGGTTTTAACTTTAACATAGTAAAATTATATATAACAAAACAAGTATCAAGCAAATTACAGTTATAATATTCAGCCTATTTGTATCTGGCCAAATTTTAAAAATTCTATCATCTATTTTATCTTTGGAAGTCTAAAGTTTCATACCTAATTTATCTTTTATCATAACTAAGGAAAACTATAAATACACTATGTCTTCAATTTAATCAAAGCCTCCAGAAGTATATAATACCACCTAAGTAAACAGGAAGTACATTGCAAACAACTTCCAAAACTCTAGAATTGACAGATATATCTCATTGCCTGGACAGTCATCCAAAGTTCTTCTGTTTCGTTGGGGCATCCAATCTTCAGCCTACAATATCTGGCAGACTTTTCCATTAAGCAGGAAATTTGGAGATCTGTTCTGCCTTATAATGACAAAGTCCATCAGTTGCTTTCTCTGTGTCCAACATAATGTCTGGCAAACTCTCATGAAGCAGGAACCCTGAATGACTGTCTCAACTTCTTTTGTCAAGTTCAGTAGTCATTTTTTCTTATAACTCCTGCATGTCCAGTTTATATAACATACCATCTAGCAGTCCAGGACAGAGCAATTTCTTGCCCAAATGACTAGCCTTGTCACATTGAAAGCAAATTTCATAAAGAGTTTTTTCAATGTCCATCAACATCTCTGAAGTACTTGATGATGTCAGAATCAGATATGTATTACTGTCAAGAAAAGTCTAAGTTCTTAAAAACTTTTAAATGCCATATTCTGTGGGTCTTTGAAATCTTGAAGATTATTTATCAAACTAAAATATATCTCTGTATATCTAGAAAACCTAATTAATGTAATTAAAAGTTTGATTCTTATAGATGACTCTCTATTAATATGTATTTCTTTACTATTCATTACATTTCTAAATGAGCTGCACAATCACAATACCTTAAACAAGAACAGAAATACACATATACAATGTAACAAAATTGACCATAAATTTGTATCAGTAGACCAAGGTCCATACCAATCTTCATCTCCCCCTTATTTTTTTTATAAATTGACTGTAACATTAATCATTTATAGCCAACTCTTTTTAGAATAAAAATAAACATTTATAACAATCATTTTGAGAATTTTGGTGTAATTTTCTCCAAGATGCTTCCTGCTGTTTGGGGGGTGAAGTATTTGGAGGGTTCATGGAGACCCTTCAGTGGTCTTGTTCTGTAAAGCCACATTAGCCTGGAAGGAATCCACAGGTCCTCATCCTCTGTGGAAACAAAGACAGAACTTCTTTTCCAAAGTAATATATCCTTAGATTCAAATTCTGAAGTCAAGATACTTTTAAAATATATATGTTGGTTTACTCTAGCAGTCCCCAGAATCAAATGTCTCTCTGTAGTCAAAAATGCAAATAAAACACAATAATATGCAGAATCTAGACTCTCTGTGTATTTTTTATTTTTATGAGGCTTATTTGTTTTATATTATTTTTACTGTCTCTTTAAATACTTTCTTTTATAACTATTTTTAAAACTATTTCTTTTTATAGCTATCTACACTCTTTTTCCTCTTTCTCCCACACCTACATATATTTTTTAAATACATTGTGTCTCATTTAGCGGTCTTTTGTGTCTGAATCTCTCCTCCTCTGTATCTGAAATCTGTTGAGGTTTTCTGTCCTGCCTGGTTTCTGTTCTTCCACCAGGTCCCACAGCCATTTAGCCCCAAAGAAATCACACAGAGGTCTATATTAATGATAAATTGATTGGCCCATTAGCTCAGGCTTTTTACTAACTCTTATAACTTATATTAACACATTATTCTTATCTATGTTAGCCACATGGCTCAATACAATTTCAGCAGGGCAATCACATCTTCCTTCTTCTGTGGTTGGGATGAGACTGAGGAGTAATGGGATTCCTCCTTCCCAGAATTCTCCTGTTCTCACTGACCTGCCTATACTTCCTATCTGGTTGGCCCACCTATACTTCCTGCTTGACTAATAGCAAATCAGCATTTAAACATAATTGACAGAATATAGACAATTGTCCCATACCACTTCCCCCTCTTTAAAAAAAATAAAATAACATCCATAATCCATTTTTGGGGAATGTGGGCATAGTTTTCCAGGTTACTCCATGCTGGTTGGGGTGCTGATAATCTTATGGGGACTTAAAGAAAATTTTGAATTATGATCAAATCTTGACTGGAGTATCCTGTGAGTCTTCATCATCTCAGGCAGCAGTCTTGAATCTGTTCTGGATGTAGAACTCAGACATCTGGGCCATCTGTTTCTACTAGAGATTTCTCAGGTGGTATTCTTTGATCAAACCTGTTTTTTTTTTTGAACTCAGAATGAATCCATAGCCTCTCATTTTCTGTGGAAACAAAAACAAAATCTCTTCTCCAAAGTAATATATCTTTTGACTTCAATTTTAAAGTCAAAGTATCTTCAAAATACCTATCTTGGATTAATTCATCAGCATTTATAAGCAAATATCTTTTAGCAGCTTTAGCCCCTTCCTCAGCATTCAAACAATTCAAAGAACGTAATAACATATAGTATCCAGATTTTCTGTGTATTTTCCATCTTAAATCCTTTTCTGACAAGGGACACTTTTTAAAACTGGTAAGCAGTGTGGTTGCTGCAGCCTTGGATGCTGGCTCTGCCTCTCTTGATCTTTTAATATAGCAGAGGTACATTCACCACCAACTCTGGGACTGCCCTGTGGGAGCTATGCTCACAACCTCAACTCTGGGAAAAAAATTTGCAGCACATAAACCTTTTTTTTTTGCCTGAATAAAAGCCAAATCTTCCATACATATTCCATGAAACCTGGACATATCTCTGTGTATATTGGTGGAAATTTGGCATGTTCTCCTGCCTGTGTGTGCCTAGAAGACACGATCTGGCCACTTGATTATAAAATATTTATAAATTTCCATGTGTAAGCAGATATCTAAATATGATAACAAGATTTTACAGATGTATAAAAAGATTAGCAGACTCAGTATAGTTTTTTGTTAAAAATATATAAAAATTAGCACATATCAAAACATTCCTATGTAACCTACCAAATTATAGCCTTTAGAACAAGTTTGACATTTGTGTGTGAGCATGAGCCATGTGCGTGGCAGACAATCTTGGTGGCCGTTCATTATATTCTGTCCATCTTGTTTTGTTTCTTGTTTCCTTTTAAAATCAGCCCTTACATTTACTTATTTCTGTTCATCCATGTCAGGGCAGGATGGGTGTGTGCACAGCAATGGGCTCTCACTATGTATGCCATCATGCACAAGGCACAGCATATGTGTAAATGTCAGAAAACAGCTTTCAGGAAGTTAGCTCTCTCTTTTCATCATGTGGCTCCAGGCATCAAATGCAGGTCATCTGCCTTGGCATCAAGTTCCTTTTCCAGCCATCTTGCTATACCCTGGTCCCATTTTGTTAGTGACCTGGAAGATGCCAGTCTGCCCAGTGAGTGCCAGGGGGCTTCTTTTCTTGCTTCTCCCTCAGGAGTGCTAGAATTACAAATGCCTACTGAGTTTTTTGTTTGTTTGTTTTTAATATGATTTTTATGTATTGAACACATGTGCTCAGTGCTTGGAAAACAAGCACTTTGCTGACTGATCCTTCTCCCCAGCCATATTTTCCAGTTTCTTTCCATTTAAAATTTAGAAGAAAGCAATGTGATTCCTTTAGCTTTAATTATTTCATATTTTTTAACTGAAGAAAACGTGCAATGTTCCCTCTCAAACATCTGTGCTGGATAGTATAAACAAATGAAAGTGAATAAAATATGTTTGTGCCTTAAAGGAACTTTTCGAAGCTAAGTGTGACCATAATAGAGAAAACAGTGTCCTTGGGTTGGAGATAATACCCTCTGAGAGGGTGAAAAGTAGCATTCCAGAGGACTCAATGTTTAACTGGATTTGAAAAAGACAAGTGTCTTGACAGAAGGAAAATGTGGGAGGAGTCTAGCACACATGAACAGGAAGCTAGGTATAGTTTAGAACCCAGTCCTGTGCTAAATGCCCAGAAATGTCAGTGGGAATATGGGGAGTCCATTCTTTTCAAATCCAAAAGAAAGTGGAATTCAGAATTAAAGAGTTAATAGTGCTTATGTCAGAGAGCCATATGGAGTTGTTGAAATCTTCCAACATGCCAAGAGATGTCAGTGGAACTGCTGTAGAGGAAAGCAACAATAACAGCAACAACCCATCAGTTCTGTAAGGTGTTAGACTTGTGGCAGATCAGAAAGGATGAACAGAGATGAGGATATGTAAAGATGGGTAAAGGCAAGTTTTCACAGAGATGTAGTAGGAAGTGGGTGTGGTCTTTCTGTGTGAGTTTGTTCTTAGGGGCCTGGCAAGCTATCCATAGCCCACAGGTTCCAGCCAATCCTGATTGGCTGTGTTATTCCTGAGTTGCGAGACCCCTGCCACCCCGCCCCCTCATGCCAGCAAGTCCACCACAGAGCCAACTTCCAATTCAGTTACCCAGGCTTTTTTTTTTTTTTTTTGTACAGGCTTGCAAGCAGGGGCTTTGTCCCACTCACCGACTCAGTGGATGCGGGAGAAAGACCCTGAGCTCACAGCACAGAGGGTCTTTAAAGGGAAAAATCACAAGTAGGGAGTTACATGCCTTGGCATTACCAGATTGGAAGTCAAGAGGGGATTTTTTTTTAACAAACAAACAAAAAACAAAACAATTATTTCGTTTGGCTAGCTTCTGATTGGCTGTCCTCAAGTCTCTGGGAAGTCAGGTAGTTTGGGGGCCTGTTGTGGCTTTTCTCTGAATTCATAGGCATACATGGGATGGGGTGCCTAGGGTAGGGTGCCCGCTAGGTTAGGCTTTCACAAAGATGGGGCCTGGGCTTTAAATGGCCTCAGTCTTGTCTCTTCAGCTGTGTCCAATGCCTTCCTTTCTTTCATTGCCTGAGTGGTTCCCTGGGCTATTCTTCAGTCTCACCTGACCACTACTCTTTCCCCAGATCTCTGATTCCATTTTCTCCTTTGAGTGTGGCTAGACCTCTTCTATGTACTAAATCCTAGTTTCCAGATCAGGCATTGGTGATCCAAAGTTCTGTAGGTGATATCGAACCCTATCAAAGTTGGCCAAGCCAATTCACAAGCATCCCTAATATAAAAGACACTCGTTCAGAAAGCCACATAGACAACTCCTACAACACAAAGAATTTTGCTAAGTAGAATCATTATTTTTGTAAAATACAATGATTTTGAAAAGGTTGCACCTTACTGTTCAAAATTTCCACAGTCTACTCTACACTCAGCTTCAAAACACCTGTAAAATGTTCTATTCTGTTGTATCTCTTTCTTTGAACATTTGTTAGAATGTTTGACTTGCTCTACTGTATACCCTATTATAGTAAACACTTTGTATCTCCTCTCCAATCCCAAAGAAAGTGTAAGAGAGTAAAATCATTTTCATTGTGTTTGGCACACATAGGAGATATTCAAGAAATGCCAAATAAAGTAAAAGACAATCCTATAATGAGGGATTTACTGAGTCAGATACTCAGATTTAACTAGCTTGCTTCATTTATTTAATTTTGCTCATTCGAGCTTGAATCTCACTATATAGCTCAGCATGGCCTTGGATTTTCCAATCCTCCTATCTCTACTTCCCCAGTGCTGAGACCGTAGACCTGTTTCACCATACAGCACAGTAAAGTGTTGACCAACAGATTGTGTGGCTTTTTCAAGAAACCAAGACAAGGCAAATTCAAGGAAATCTAGGCTAAGCTGAGGAAAGCTTTGATAAGGCAGAACAGGGACTGCCCATGACTCCAATGAGCACGGCTAACTTGATCTTTCCACCTTTCCCCAAGCCTGTAGTGAGCAAGGCTGATTATTTCTTTGCCTAGGCTAGTCATCTTTCACCTGTGGAATCACCTCTGATAATTCATCTGTTATCAGAATACAGGACTGTTATCTTCTTTAAGGGGGCACCCCTAAAGGCCTCACTTCCTTCTTCCAGGGCCCAGGTAAGTTTCTACCACCTCCCATGGCAGCATTGCCTGGCAGCAGAAGTCTACCATAAGGGCCATTGTAGGATACCCCGCCATGAAAGAGCAGCAGCTCTGCAGGATGGATAATACAGAAAGACAACAGCAAAGATGACCAAATCCTCTCACAAAGATTTCACAGAAAAGGAAGCTCCATGAAAACCTTGATTTTCACCCAGGAATACCCAAGCCAGACTTCTAAAAGACCCTGAAGAATAACATTGTGTTGATTTCAGCCACAACCTTAGAGGTGATTTTGGGACACAGTGATCCCCATGAGCAAATGACAATTGCAGCGAGGTGAACACCTTAACTGGAGCTGGGGGATTTCAGTTGTTGCTCCTGTACAGCAGGAGTTGATTGCATGAGATTCTGGTTTCAGACCAAGTTGTTTGGAACATTTACAAGATTTGGAACGTTTGCAGATTTCTGGAAACAGCATTTTTATTTTACCTCTTTTTAAACAGAAAACCTAAAGGCTCAAAATGAATTATAAAGTAGATTTTGAATCTGATTCTTGCTGTTTCTATAGATATTCTTTTTAGCCGCTATTTTTATTTCTAGAAATATCTGTGAAAAGAAGAGCCAGATGTGAAATAGCATAGAAAACAGTTTAGGATGGAAAAAAACTGTCATTAATCACTTTGTCTTGGGAAAATGTGTAGGTAAACTTCAAAAACTGCCCAGGGTGAATTATAAAGACAGTCCTTAAGTAGTGTCTTTTGAGATCATTATTTTTCCTCATTAGGAGAAAAGCATTAATCTATTAAGGAAAGAATATTGCTGCTGCATGTGGTGGCTCATTGCTGCATTACTGTGTGATAGTTTGAATGAGAAATACCCTCTAGCCCATAGGCTCACATCTCGGAACTCTTGTCCCTTGATGGTACTGCTTGATGTAACTTTTAGGAGGTGCATAGATACAGCCTTGCTGCAGAGACTACATCACAGGAGGATGCTTTGAAAGCATGTAGTCTTGTCTAAGGCTGTACCACCCTGAACATGCTCAGTTTCATCTGACAGTTTAGCGCCTTGCCCCACACCTGTTTCCCCCTCTCTCTGCTTTGTGTTTGTGGTTGAAGATGTGATCTCTCCGTTTCCTACCCTGACCTATGGCTCCCTCTTCCAGTATGGACTTTCTCTTTAGAACTTTAAGCCAGATAAATCTTTTCTTCCATAAGTCAATTTTGGTCATGGTGCTTTATCTCAGCAATGAAAAGAGTCAAGAGTTTAATGAGTTTCACATGACTTCAAGACAATTCTAGACAGCCTAGCATGTTTGAGGCCAGACTTGTCTACACAGCAATACCCTGTCTCAAAAACAGAAACTAAAAGAAATGAAAGCTCAAAAGAAAAAGTGAAGGAAGAAAGGAATAAAGGAAGGGGATAGGAAAACAATGAATACAGATTAAGAACCAGATGATTTTCCTGATGTAGCCTCTGAATAGGTTTAGGTTGAATGCTCACCACAGTTGTGAATTTACAAGGTTCCATAACCACGTGAATCATTGTGTATGACCACATAACATTGCCACTCTCCAAAAGAATATAGTAAGCAAACCGTAAATGAAAAATATGAAATTAAGATTACATTTAGCTATGAAAAATACTTTATACAAAACTAAAGAAAGAAGAAGCAGCTGTGGGGTGCATGATCGTTGATCGTAACCCCAGCACTTGGCAGGTGGAAGCAGGAGATTTAGATTTTGAAGTAGCCTTGATTTAATAATGATTTGAGGGTGGCCTAGTCTAAATGAGACCTTGTTTAAGAAAAACAATTATTTCAGAAATCAAGATTACAACAGGACTATGAAAACAAATGAACAATGCTAAATATTATACCTTAAACAGAACACATAGAAAAGGAGGCATTTTAAAACAAAACTTTCAAGAAACAAAAATAGTCAAAATGATACAAGTGACAGATCTAGGAAAGAAAAACAGTGCGTGAATAAATTATAAGCCTGTAAAGTCGCCTCTTCCTCCTCCTCCCCCTCCCCCTCCTCCTCCTCCTCCTCCTCCTCCTCCTCCTCTTCCTCCTCCTTCTTCTTCTTCTGGAAAACACCAAATGGCAGAAGACACCGGTGCAGTGGGAGGGCCCGGAGGACCCAGGGCCCCAGGATTAGGAGGCCATGGCTGCTTCCGTGCAGGATTCGGCAGCAGTCTGATGGGCCTAGACCATGGTCGAGGCCATGGCCTAGGCCGAAGCCACGGGCTCGTAGAAGTAAAGCTGAAGACAAGGAGTGGATTCCAGTCACCAAGCTGGACCGCCTGGTTAAGGACATGAAGATCAAGTTCCTAGAGGAGATCTACCTGTTCTCCATGCCCATTAAGGAGTCTGAGATTATTGACTTTTTCCTGGGAGCTTCCCTAAAGGATGAGGTTCTGAAGATCATGCCCGTGCAGAAGCAGACTAGGGCAGGCCAGCGGACCAGGTTCAAGGCTTTCGTCGCTATTGGGGACTACAATGGTCACGTAGGTCTCGGTGTCAAGTGCTCCAAGGAGGTAGCCACTGCCATCCGAGGGGCCATCATCTTGGCCAAGCTTTCCATTGTCCCTGGGCAGAGAGGCTACTGGGGGAACAAGATTGGCAAGCCCCACACTGTTCCTTGCAAAGTGACAGGCCCCTGTGGTTCTGTGCTGGTGCGTCTCATCCCTGCCCCCAGAGGCACTGGCATAGTCTCCGCTCCTGTGCCCACGAAGCTACTGATGATAGCTGGCATTGATGACTGCTACACATCAGCCAGGGGCTGCACTGCCACTCTGGGCAACTTTGCCAAGGCCACCTTTGATGCCATCTCTAAGACCTACAGCTACCTGACCCCCGACCTCTGGAAAGAGACTGTGTTCACCAAGTCTCCTTATCAGGAATTCACTGACCATCTTGTGAAAACCCACACCAGAGTCTCTGTTCAGAGGACCCAGGTTCCAGCTGTGGCCACCACATAAGGGTTTTTATACAAGGAAAATGAAAGTAAATCAAGTCTGTTAAAAAAAAAAAAGAAAGAAAGAAAGAAAGAAAGAAAGAAAGAAAGAAAGAAAGAAACCTGTAAAGTCAATTGAGAACAATTAGTAACATTTTCAAAAACAAAAGATAGTTAAATTTAGACATTAAAAATGTGCACCAGATTTTAGAATAAGACTATCGACCTTTAAAAGTTAATAGAAAGAGATTACAAACATTTTAATTTTTTTTTAAAAAATTACTCATATGGGAGCAAAATTCAAATTGACCTCAGGAGAACCTGTATAAAATGAAATGTTAGCAATCCTTATAGGAAACTCTTGATAAAGAAAATAATATGCCCACCTGGTAGAAAAATGTTCACAAAATAGAACCATCTGGCTAGGGGGATGACTCAGGGGATGAAATGCTTATCCCAAAATTTAACACCTGGGGTTCAGATCCTCGGAACTCAGCTAAAGCTGGACTAGCATCCCAGTTGGCCTGCGGTCCTAAGATGGGATGGGGATGCAAGGATGCTGGGACAAACTGACTGGACCAGCAGAATTGGTAAGCTCTGGAGTCCCCAATTTTCCTGGACTCGGTAACTGTGGAGAGCAAGCCCAACTGACAAAGACATCCGAATACCCAGCATCAAGATTCACCCCCCACATGTGCATATATGAGCACAGGGAGCTGTACACATACATGGAAACATGCGTGTACACATGCACCTGCCCACATATATAAACACATATGTAGAGAAATAGAAAAATCCAGCTCACCTTTGGAAGAAGAAGAACTACTTCAATTGTATAGAAATGTAAGAAAGGGGGAAAGAGCCTCGGGAGCAATGAAAGATGACACTGAAGTATGATTGCTTTCTGTATCCTTCCGTTGTTAAAAATTCAAGCTCGTTCACATACCCTTTTGGCAAAACTACAGGGAAGCAGATTCTGCTCACATTGCCCCTAGCTTTGCCAAAGGCTATGGGATTTTAGGAGGGGGACTTGGCCACATTTAGCAAGATTGGATATGCATTTCTTTTCTTCTCTAATCCAACAATGTTGCTGGCAGAACTAGATATCATAGAGACAGCTGCCATGTCTATGAAAAGGATGTATGCACAAAGCTATTTATTGGAACGCTATTTAAGACAGCAAAAGAGCTGTAGGCTTAATGTTCCGTACAAGGCAGTACTATGTAGATATAAAATGTCAGTGCTTTTAGAAACTTCCCTGCAAAAAAGCAGGTAGAAAAAGTGTACTTCAGTTTCCACTGATTTTCTAAGGATATGGAAATCTCTATAAACTTGGTAGCAAATAAGACATTAATTTTGGATGGAAAAATCTAAAAAAAAAAAAACTCAATAAAACACACCTAAGGGGCTGTTGAAGATGGTCAGTGGGTAAGGTGTTTTCTTCTCAGACATAAGTTCAAATTCTCAGCAACCATGTACGAGCCAGCAAGGTGGTCATGTGTGTAATGGCAATGCTAAGGATCGGAGACAGAGACAGGCAAGCCTGGGACTTGATGGCCAACCCATCTATCTAAGGAGTAAGCTCAAATTTCAGAGACTTCACCTCAAGAAATACAGTAGAGAACAAGAGAAATAGACACCCAATATTGACTTCTATTCTCTGAATGAATCTGCATGGATACATGTATACACACACACACACACACACACAGGTGAAGATAATAAATATTAAAAATGAGATAAATAAAACACAACAAATGCAGAGGAATGAATGGTTTTCCATTTATAGTAAACAAAAGACTTCTTGGAAAGCTGATGAGATAACTGAATCTTATTTTTTTTTGATTTAGCATCCATCCTATTTTCCCCATCAAACTGCATCTCAGAATAAGCACATATAAGATACGAATGAACACTTATACAATTCTGACATTAACATATAAGGCAGAGAGACATATTGAATACCTGAAATATCTAAATTATAATTTTCCTTAGTTCAAACAACAAGACATCCAGTATTCTAGTTTGATTTCTGTTGCTGTGATAAAACACTGAACAAAGGTTTTATTGACTATGGCTACAACTCATCACTGAAGGAAGTCAGGACAGGAGCTCAAGGCAGGATGCTCTAGGCAAGAACCAAAGTAGAGATCATAGAGGAATGTGGCTTAATGGCTTGCTTTCCCTGGCTTGTTCATCTGCCTTTCCTGTACAAACCAAAGCCTCCTGTTTGAGGGGTGGCACCTCCCACAGTGGGCTGGCTCTTTCTACAACAACTCCTATCAATAAAATATCCCCACAAACCTGTCCTCAGGCCAATCTGACAGAAGTAATTCCTCAATTGAGCTTCTCTTCCTAGGTAGGTCTAGCATTGCATCAAACTGACAAAAACGGGCCAGCAATACAATATGAGAGCAGATAGAGGAAAGGGCACCTTGGGGATATATGATGGTCTCTTCTTTAAGAGTGGTCATAATTGATGTGTCATAGTCATATTTAAACCTGTTTTCTCAGGGTCATATTTTAGAGACATACAGAGAAACATATCAAAGTGAATTGGGTGGTACTGGGGTTTGCTTCAATTCGGTCTGGAGGTGGAAGAATCTGGGTGAATTTGTGTCACTGAAACCAGATTAGCCATGAGATAATGTTGGTTAGAAACTCGGGTTGATAATTAATGATGATGATGATGATGACAGACAGTGACATGAAGACAAAGACAAAGACAGGTTGGAGAACTCAGGGGGAGTTGGAGAAAGGTAGTGAAGGATTATACTCATGTGTGACATTTTTAAAGAATGAATAAAATTATTATTCAAAAAGAAACCTAACTAAAATAGGAAAGAAGATATCTGAGGATCTTCTCATTTTTATCCAAAAGTCCTATGTGCTCACTGAAGCTATCCCGTGGAGAACACCTGGCCTTCTGTGTGCATTAAAGAGAAGAGGAAAACAAAAACCATACTTGGCCTTTTCTCTCTCACTTTTCATTGGTCAGAACTAGTCATGTGTCCCTGCTTCACTGCAAAGGCTTTGATAATACAATGCTCTGCACAATGGAAAAAGGAAATGATCAGAGGTATTGGGTGCCCTGCAAATCATTGCTGATAACTCGCCCTTGGCAGAACATCTTGAAATATTCTGCCCCATGTATCATAGACCTTTAGTCTTGGGTTTCCTTACACATTGTTCCCACTTAAACCTGAAGAAAATATTCCAAGCTTCCTAAGCTCATACCTTCTGATGTCACTTGGTTTCAAAGGTTTTGTAAGAACTAGGAATGTTTATAGAATTAAGAATCACTCTGGATTTTATGAGACAAGGAGGAAGTTAATATCACCATATAGGAAAGAGATTCACCTTTTCCTTCCTTCCTTCCTTCCTTCCTTCCTTCCTTCCTTCCTTCCTTCCTTTTTCCTTCCTTCCTTTTCCTTCCTTCCTTTTTCCTTCCTTCCTTCCTTCCTTCCTTCCTTCCTTCCTTCCTTCCTCCATTCTTTATTTAGATGACCATTCTGGTACAACTACAGAAAGCTCAGGAAGACACCATTTATTTTATTTACAAGTTCCAGAAGGAGGAACACGGTCCTTTACAGGGGACAGCAAGGGTATTCCCCTGCATCACTTAGCAGTCAGGGAGTGGAAAGCAGAGGAACAGGAGAAGAGTTCCCAGAGCTCGGGCTTTAAGGAAATCTGAGGACCATGAAGGACACAAAAAGCAATGCAGGATTGGCTAGTTTAAGCTCTGAACTGCAGGCGCGGTGCTCACTTGCCCATTGCCTGGCCCTGCGATGACAAAATCTGAGGAATGATGCTTCCCAAGAGTGTACTTACCAGAGGGAGCAGGCGTGACTCTGGCAGCTCTGGGCAGCAAGCAGTGTCCCCAGGTATACTTTTTGATTTTTCAAGAACTGGCTAAACTTTACTTCCAGTAGCTAACCACAGTCAGAGGTGTTTATACCAGAAATACCAATATAGCAGCAAAATGCCCACTGGTTTAATTGTGTACCATACATGTGGGTAGCTTTGTGCTTTGGGGGAATACAGTAGTAAAGGCAGGATTTAACTGCAGCTATGGGCTAGCCTCTACCATTAGATTCACAGCCAGTGTCTGATTCGAGGCACTAATCCACTGGTAGAATTACCTTAAAATATCTCTCTGCAGTACTGATCAATAGCCACAAACCACAGCAATCTATCATAGGTTTGAACTCACAGTCCTTTCACTATGTCTTAAGGAGATGATGACCTCCTTTGGTGTCCTAGGAGAAAGAACTAGGGAGGAGCCTTTCCAGTGTATAAATGCAAGGGGAAAGAATTTGTTTCAATTATTCTTTTTAAAAGCTGTTTTCCAAGGCAGACCTGTACAAAGGGAGCCAAAAAAAAAGGGGGATCGGACCACTGAAATGTCCTCACTGAAGATCTGTAAATTGTGCTTAATCAATGAAGAGCTTGGGAATTCCAGTTTCCCTCAAAGCTCCTCTGCTCTATCTCCCTGCCAGGAGCTCTCAAGTTTTCCAGCCCTTATTTGTGGGATACTTTTACCTATATTAATATTCAGGAAGTTCAATATATATATATATATATATATATATATATATATATATATATATACTAATTTGATGAACTTATCAAAGCCTTTCTCAGTGGCTTTGGTAGGAAGAATACACTCATCTCCCTATTCCTCAGTATTGCTCAGTACTTTGAATCCATTGATTATTAACCTTGAAGAAGTGTTTGGCTATAGGTAGCACTTGATGTAGCTGTATTGTTACAAGTAAGTTTATTGAGTAAGAGGCTAGGGTTTCTTTCTTTTTCTGTCTATACTCTATGTCACATTGAGGAGAAATACTGTGGACCAAAAAGTCTCCATAGACTGAACGGTGAGAGGCTGAATGTGAAGTAATATTAAGAATCATTGCAGATGAGGGTATAGCCCAATGGAAAGCTTGCCTAGCACGCAGCAAACCCTGCTTCACACCCAGCACCCCTTATACTACATGTTATGGTGCATACTCATAACCCCAGCTCTTGAGAAGGAGGTGGAGGCAGGGGATGAGAATGCCAAGTAATCTTCAGTTAGCAAACTAGAGAGTTTGAAGGAAACCTGGGATACAACAAACACTGTCTCTAATTAATTTTTCAACTGATAAGAGAATAATCACGACTCTCTTGGGTCTAAACTCAAAATCTTCCCTTTTGCAAAATAAAAATGTTTTCCTATGGCTGCCTAACTGAGCAATTCCTGTATGTGCTAGCTTCTGAGAACTCAGAAGTCTTATTAACATCCACTGTTATTGAAGGGAGCAAACAAGAAGCATAGATTTAAAAAAACTACTTTCACATCCTCTCAGAGACACTACACCTTTGCACTAAAGTCCAGGTGTCGAAGACTATCTTCTGTCATAATAGCTCTGAACTGTGGAAAACGAAAACAGTCAGATTCTCTACTCAGTAAAAAACCACCCCACAGCCAAAGGGGAACAACGTGGTGATGGGTGATATTAAGCTAGTTGGTGGGGTGAGAGACATCCTCTACAAGTCCTTAGACCACTTATTTAAAAAGACTTATGATTGGGCATGCCTTCCCTCTGACTAATACACAACTTTACAGAGTACTAATTAAATTTTCATATTAACATAGAAAAGACTTTTCTGCAAATGATTCAGCTCAGAAGGGTTTCAGCTGTGCCCTCGCATTTTTTAAAGATTTTTCCGACAACAATAATAAATGATTTTTAATAATAAATTATTTTCATAATATGAAAATAATGAATACGTATTTATTAATAAAATGCTACACTAAGAATGGCTGTGAACCATTACCTCTAAACAATCTAAGCTTATGTAAACAAAGCAGATGTGCCCTACGACCCATAAGGAAAATCTTATCATTTAAGGAAGTTTGAAGACAACATGTTATTTCTTTTAATAAGTCTGATTTTAAAAACATTTCTGATAATAAATAAAATATAAAAGTTATATATTGCAGTATATATAGTACATAATACATATGTATGCTGTGCCACTCATTTGCCCTGTTGTCAAAATAAAATACCCTGGCAAACACAGCTCCAGGGAAAAAGAGTTTTTTTTAGTTCCCACTTGAAAGTTCTGAATCGTAGTGAGAAGTCATGGCAGCTGGAACTTGGAGCAGCTGCTCAGTTCACTTTCAAAGCCCATACCTTAAGGTGGGTCTTCCCACTGCAATTAATCACTATTATCTTTCACAGGTGTGCCCAGAATGTAACCTAATCTAAATAATCTTCTGAAAGGGTACCTGGAGGCTCATCTCCGAGGTTATTCTAGGTCCTGAAGTTGATGCTCAACACCAACCATCCTACCTACTGCCCAGGCTTTATAGATGATGGCACAGTGGATCTGAACACAGCACAAACACAGGCAGAGAAAGGATGCATTGCATTTGGCCACGGGTGTTCTTCAGATTCCTCATACTCTTAGCTTTGTCTGTAACTGATCGTGCTGTTCTCATGCAGTATTTGGCATGGTAGCAGTACCATCCTTATCCTAGTCAAGGGGAACTCTGCCCTCAGTTGCAATTACATGGATGCTGACCAATTGGTTCCAGTGTAATGGAGACTGTCTCAGTTCTAAACATGAAAAACATGTGTCCTAGGGTACCCCTAGTCCCCTGAAAGCTACCAAAGTGAGGTACTTTAAAGCTGTGCACTTGGCAACTGTGGGAACTAAAGACGTCTGTGTACCTGTTAAGCCCAGATCACAGGGCCCTCCAAAGACCACCATGGAGACCAAATCCCTTATGTAAAATCAAAGAGTCTTTATTCAAGTTGTAATGAAAAAATTAAAAATTGTTGCAGATCCCCTAGTAGCTTGCTGCGGGATCCCAGCAGGCAGACAGTGGGCAGGGGGTCCTGAGAACAGCCAGTCCTAGAGGCAGGGACAACATATGAGAACACGAATCAGGTCTCCGAAGGTGGCTGGTCTCTGGGGCGTCCCCTGCAGCGAGCCATATGGGCAGCAGGCGAGAGACAGACAGATAGGCACACCATACAGACTGAGGTTGGATATTTATTTAGTGGTTATGGAAGGGAAGGGAGGAGGGCAGAGATGATAGAGAAAGAGAGAGGGAGAGAGAGAGAGAGACAGAGAGAGAGAGAGAGAGAGAGAGCCTACCTCTCCAAGATGGAGATGGGAAGAGAAGAGAGAGACTAAGGCTGCAAACAGGAAGGGAGTGGGTGTGGATTGTCTCTTAAAGGGACAAAACAGATAATTACACAAGTTTGAAATTGGATTCTTCGTGTCTGCAATGAAGTGGCATGAGAAGAAAGCCTTGAGCTCAGTTGGGGTGAGAGTTTTATCATAGCAGAGTTTGGGGTGAGGAACTTCTAAGGTTCAGGACCCCTGATTTGCTGCCATTTGTTTAGGGACATCTTGTTGAAAGGGGATGGGTTTGTGCTGGCCTAAAAGACTTCAGGTGATTCTGTCTATCATGGTTGGAATGTTAGGAATTTCCTTTGGAACTTTAGAAATTTCTTTTGAATGGTCTGTTCCTGGGTAGTGTCTGGGTGGTCCCAGTTTGTGGTCTTTTCTGAAACCAGGTATTGTCTTAGGATAATCAGACCTCTATTGAGCTTTTCATGACTGAGCCCTACATACCTAGCATGCTGATATAAAACTGACTTAGAGATAAAAAAGGAAAGGAAAGGAGAAAAATATCCCAGAATAAAAAAGATATTTAAAAAGAGGAATGAGATAAAATGAGATAGAGACCAAACTACTAAAGTTCCCACTAAAATAATAAATGTCAACAATTAGATTTTTACTTAAAGATATGATCTAAGAACATGTTTCTGAAATTATAGAATGTCTTACATCAATGCAAGAGCACATTTTGCTTGGGGAAAAACAAACCCAAAATGATTAGTAAAGAGAAATTTTAGCCAAATTATTCAATTAAGGGGAAAAAGCTCCCCTAAGGAAAATGATCAGTATCTAGAAATTAACATAAGACTTAATACAACTTCAATCATCTCAAATTTTTAATTCCAACTGGCAATTAAAATGCACATTTTAGAGGGAACAGCATCACCGAGTGCGTAGCTAGATTCTGTTTCCAACTTGCGGCATCTGCTGGCTTGCTCAGGTTCCTAGGGCCTTGCTCCCTCTGAAAGGCTCGAGGACAGCTATGGCTAGACCTTCCTCCACATCGGTCTACTTTGTAACACAGCAGGACACTTGAGCACTACACAACTGCCAGCTCACAAATATCCAACATTTCTTACCTATGCTAGCCTATCTGTCGAGTATGAGTAAGTGTGAAGCCTAAGATACCTCATTCAAGTTCAGCTGTGGAGAAGTAACTTAAGGGCTGGAGAGATAGCTCGTGGTTAAGAGCACTGACTGCTCTTCCAGAGTTCAATTCCCAGCACCCACACAACTGTCTATAAAGGGGTCTGATGCCCTCTTCTGGTGTATAAGCATATGTGCAGACAGACCACTGCTCTTATAGCACCTCAAACATATTGACAGTTTCTCCTCTTCATGGGTGAAACCCCAGAGCTCATCGTCACCAATTCGTCGCACCTGTGAATCTGCAGAACTTTCTCTCTACCCTCCATACACTGATCCTGTGGGGGGAAAAACCCTTGCACAGCAAAGGCAACTAGAGAGCAAACTTTACTGTGGGCTGGAAGGCTTTCATTGTCCTGTGTCAGATGCCATGGTGGCCCAGTGCAGAGTGGTGAGTCTAGGCAAGCTTACCATTGCTAGGCTACACCCTCAGCCCCAGAGGCAAACCACGCTCCATCTCTTTTTTTTTTTTTTTACTTTCACTCAGCTATGCTCTAACCACAATATCTAACCTCTTGCTCAACCTCTCCAGTCTCCTCCAGGGTTTTCACATTGCCCCTTTCTAAGCCCATTGACACCTTTATTCAAAGATCCATTCTTCAGAGTAGTCACTCTGGAACCTATTTATAAGCACCTTCTTCCAGTCCTGTTCTCATTGTCCCATGTTAATGTTGCTGGGACATTTACTATAACATACTAACATTGTGTAAGTTCATTTATTTCGAGTTTTATCAGCTGTACTAGAATTATTCTTTGTACAACAAAGCCCCCATCTTAACATCCCTGACAGACCTACACAAAGCCACATGCCCGTCACGTAACAGAACTTAAATATGCAAGTGCTTAATTAATCAGCCAATTGGTGAAGTCCTATGGTTTACTGGTAGTCTGTTGGAGGCCGTGTGGTCCAACACAGATTCCCTACCTGGACTGGAATGGAGTCACGAGGAATAATCAGACACAGCTTACACGGTCATCATGGAAGGGCAAGATCTCTCTCCAAAGATCTCTCGTTTATTCTCCAAACACCTTATATATCATCACATCAGTTGAGTGGGAAAACACATTAGGCTGTCTCCTAGGCAACCAGGTGAATGGGCTTAAGTCACATCTGCATCTACCTGTCTGCTAGCAGTCACGTAGGCCATGAATTAGCATCTCTATAAGACATCCTCCAAATTTCAAAGGGAGGAAGCAACAAACCTCTTAACTCTTAAGTCATCAGCTTCAGCCAACATCTTTTCTCAGGTAATCTACATTTATAACAAAAGAAAGTAGGAGCAGCATATCCTGGCTATTGTTAAACAGAGACAGCTTGTCTGCAGAGTTATGTGATCAGCTCAGACCGGGCTAATGGCTCTTGTGCCATACAGAAATACGGGCCTACAGTAGTCAAAGTTCATACTTATCTTCTCAATGTATTGGGAAAATTATTTTCAGTGTGATTAACCAAATGTTACTCTCCAAAACCTTAGTTGGTGATTTTCCTCATCTACATGATCGTTGATTATGCCCTGATTTCTTCAGCATTGCAAAGCAAAGGGTTGTAAAGTCATATGCACCTGTTATACTTCCTCTTGCTCTTCTCTAGTTTCTGTGAAGTTGAACACCACTTAATTTGCTCCAAACCATAGACGGTCCAATTCTCATTAATTGGCTGCATATGTTTTCCAAGTATTTCAGTAATGTCCCTAGGCATTCTAAGAGCCTTGTTCTTAAGCTAGATGTTAAGTTCTTTTAAGAAAAGACTAGGAATACCTGTCCTTTTCAAGTAGCATCATTGGTGTTCAATACATACAGTTTCTGTACCGCATATAAGAAAGGACTTTGTTTATCTTCCTTTATTATATGTAAAAGGTTCATTTGTTATATTTAAGACATTATTATGAGATTTCATTTTAGGACAGAAACTAAAGTTGAGATATACTCTTATATTATCATATGCACAGTCATAGATGTCACCATCATTTTTTTTACTATCTCATTTTTGGCTTGTGATGCCACTTCTAATATGTAAGGCTTGTCATGCATTCAATTACCATGCACTATTGGGTCTGGTACTAGGTTGTATTTTGTACTCAATGGACTGGGTCTTCATTCTATTGATAAACGACTTTGTTACTGATTTCTTTGCATAAGTATGTTATAGTAGAAGAGGATATCCCTCAGAACCTTGTACATGCTGGATGCACTAGCTAATTTTATCTTCATTCTGATCAAATGCTTGATTGGAGCAAATTAAGAAGGCAGGAAGGATATATTTTGGATGATGATTCAGAAGATACAATCATGGCAAGGAAGGCATCATGGCTGCCGTGAAATCAGCTTGGACCTTGGAGGATCTGGAACCAGAGGGAGAGAGCTAAGCCAGAACTAGATGTGCTATAACACTCAAATGCTGGCATCCATAAGGGTCTGTCTGCCAACTTCCAATAGATTCCACACCTCCCAAAGCAGCACTGCCATCTAGGGACCAAGGGCTTGAACATGTGAATTGGGAGGGCACATTTCATTTCCAAACCATAAGATGAGGTGAGTAATTCTCTGCTCCTTTGGCATTTTGAGACAGAATCTTAGGTAGCTCAAGCTGGCTTTGTTCTCAGGACTCATCCTCCACTTACCGAGTTCCAGAAGAGCTCGTGTCCACCAGCAATGCTCAACACCTTCAAATTTTACTTAAGTGCCAGGCGGTGGTGGCGCAAGCCTTTAATCCCAGCACTCAGGAGGCAGAGGCAGGTGGATCTCTGTGAGTTCAAGGCCAGCCTGGTCTACAAGAGCTAGTTCCAGGACAGGCTCCAAAGCTACAGAGAAACCTGGTCTCGAAAATCAAAAAAAAAAAAGTCGATTTTTAAAAAATCTGGTGTATCAATAACCTTCTGAGGGCCAATATGTAAATGATTTGAAAAGTCTTCTTGAGATTTTGATTAGATGTTTATTCTACAAAAACCTGAATTAGGTAAGAGTTGACATTATTAAACCAGAACATATTGCATCAAAAAAATAGTACAGATGGTCTTTGACACTGAATTCTATAAATAAACTTTTATTATAACAGTGGCAAGACCTGCATGGTATACGGAAATAATAATTTTAAGGCTGAATTTCACCCTAATTTATCTGCCCTTCAAACTACATTCATGAGCATATTTCTCTCCATTTATATCAAGGCAGAAAGCAACAGACAAATTTATCCACATCCTTCAGCAGGCAACATGGGATGTTTATGGAAAGAGACTAAAGAGAATTCTCAGCATCTTTTCCAATTATCTTAAGCTTGGAATATAAATTGACCTAAGTAAACACTTAATTCCTAGGGGAGCCAGGCAATGAGCCAGATCTTTATTTTATATCATCCATTAGCAGCTCATTGTTAGTAGCATATAGGCTTCTTGAATTTCTCTGTTTAAAGCTTTAACTTCAACCTCAAAAACATATGGTTTGTTTTGAATTTAGTTTGGGTTTGGGTTTTTGTTCTTGTTTGTTTTCGGTCTGACACTGATGTCCATTTATTTATGAGATCAGCTGTGTCTCTGTCTTCTAACTGTGTTGGTGGAATGTGAGAAGGAGCAGGCTCGATGTTACCCAGAAGATAAGTAGGTGTCCCAAAGGGAATGACAGAATAGGAATTAACCTGTGCTCTCAGCATCAAAAATAAAATGTAACAATGCCGTCTTTACAAATTTCATAACAGTGAATTGTGAGCTTATAAAGTATTCCATCCTGAGCAATCAGGAGGCAATTTTTTGCTATTTTGTTGTTTCCTTTTGTGTTATGCACCACGTGTATACAAACTTTTGTGTTTGTGCACACATTTGGAGAAAAGGGGTCCATGTAAGTTTCTTCCTTTATCTCCCTCCACTTTATTTTTGAGACAAAGTCCGTCACTGAACTTGAAGCTCACCTACCAGTTTAGCTGGACTGGCTAGTCAGCAATCCTCCAAGGTCCTCCTGAGTCAGTTACCTCAGTCCTGGGATTAGAGGTACACACCAGGCTTTTTAAGTGGTTGTCTGAGACACGATCTTAGGTGTTCATTCTTACGTGACAAGCACTATACTATCTGGGCCGTGCCCCATCCCTACAACTGTATTTTCACCATGGTTATTATGATCGAATAAAATCCCTCCCTGACAGCATGCTGTGGGAGAATTGTGAAAATGTCATTAAGGGATCTCTAGAAATTTATTTCATTTCTATGGGAGAAGAAGTTTCATATTTCATCTTTTGAAATAAATTGGTTCCCTTAATTTGCTTTTCAGTCGGTAGTGACAGATTATTATGAACTTGATCACACCTACTTTGGGCTGACTTTCAATTATAACATTGCAAGGGACACAGACAGGCTTTTTTCCCCCTCTCCCAAGGCAATTTAAGACAAACCCTTGGAAAAGAGTTCACTCATTTTATAGAGAAATGACAACACCTTTTCATTTAAATTACAGCAATCTGTATGTTTTTAAATCTTTAATAAACACTTAAAGCAATGTCTCAGAATGCATGATAATATAACATAGACAAAGAGTACATGAACCTGAATGAAAGAGAGCTTCGCCCTGACGGTGAACAGCTAGCAAGTGAATGAAATTGTAATAAAATACAAAAAGAAATTATGACTCAGAGGAATGCTTATTATTCTGTTCTAGGTTATTGATATTCAAGGCTTTAGATTTACTTTCTTGATATGAATCTAGCCCAAATGTTACAGGGAAATTTTACAGTCTGGAGAAAAAGGAGTGTAGGTTATAATTTTAAAGCTTCTGCCTACCCACTACCACATTGCTCCTCTTACCTATTAAATGTATTTGTTGACCTTTCTTTAATCGGTATGTTTTAGGCAGTGGGAAAAACCTAAGACCCCCAACCAGGAGGAAAGCCACTAAATAAACATTGGGGAACACCAGGGCAGATCCAACGAACACACTTTGTTGGCTTTACATCTTCACATTCTGCTCAGACTCCCATGGGGAGGCTGTAGACTTAAAGGCAACTCCCAGAAGCCTACCAGAAACCACATCTATCTCCTGTGACTTTCGCCAACCCCCGCTCTCCAGTTCCTGGCCTCACATAGTCCAAGACTAAAGGGAAACTCTGCATTCTCATCCACACTTCTCCCGTTGGGCATATGCTCAGGAGAGGTATAGCTGAGTCATATTATGGCTCTATTTTTAGCCTTTTGAAATCTTATTTTGAAAAACACATTGTCAATGTCAGCTCAACAGCACACAATAAAAGCAAGAATAGTGAGATTCTGTGCAAAAACAAGTCTGCTAATTGCCATCATTCTTTGAAAGCAAGCCAGGGTAGATAAACATGTGGTCATTGTTTACAAGCTATGGACAGGCCAATTACTCTACAGTCCGGCTTCCCAAGAGACGCTTAATCATATTCCCATAGTGAATCCCTATGGGAGAGTGAAAAGGCAAAACCGGGCTGCAGGCTCACATGACCACAGAAGTGCTTTCACTTCTTCCCAGTGCTCCCTAGCATTGTCTCAAGTAGAGGCAGGAAGATCAGGATCAAGCTATCCTAGGCTTAGAGTATTTGAAACCAGCCAGGCCTATATAAGATGTGAAGGGGTGTCTAGAGAGGGAAGGGGAGGGGGGAGGAAAGTGGCATGAAGGGGAAAGGAGCAGAGGGGGAATAGGAGAGAAAGAAATATATCTCCCCAGAGGCTAGAAAGTCTAAGACCCATTTGATTTGGTATCTGATAAGAGAGAACCTGTTCCGTGTTCATATGAGGTATGGGTGGCAGACAAGTACTCAGAATACAGAGTAATCAAAATCTTGGGGGCAAATGAGTCCATGACTGCATGGGGTTTTCAGGGAAGAGAGTGTTCTGGCATTTTTAGCATATTGCATGTGTGGGAAGAAGCAGTACGATATGATGCTGTGGCAATTTCAAGGAGTCTAATTAGGTATGAAGGAGGAACGAGAAATTTGCTGCAGAAATAATGTGGGTTTTTTTCCCTTCAATTTTTCAAGTTACATCTTTAAATCTAAATAGGAGAACTTAGATTTATTTGTTTCAAAGAAAAGGTTTTCCACTGCTGGGATCATTAATTTTCTATGCTGTCTTCTGCTGCTCTGACTTCAGAGAAACTTTTAGGTCACATGGTTTATAAAATAGCAAGATTAGCTTTTCATGGAGGTGAGAGAGTCCAAGATCATGTCACAGAAAAACTCTGCCTAGTGAGGGTTCAGTTTCTGATAGCTGGTGCCCTTTCTGTCTGCACATGGTAGAAATGAATGGCAAATGAAAATCATTGCACCTATTACCTCCTTAGAAACTTCAGCTCTTGGTTTCATAATATTCTTTATATCAGTACTGAGCATCGCTATTTCAATGATGAGATACCTTGGGTCACAAATATTCACACTGTAGCCATTGTAAATTTCCCTGAACCATAAAGTACCCAAATAGTTGGTTAGACACTTTTCTGGATGTTTATTTGAGGATGTTTTAGGATGAGTCAGGCACTTAACGTGAGTAAAATCAACACCCTTTTTGTGTGGATGAGCCACATCTACTCAGTTTGAGCCTCAAGAACTCAAAGATTCATCTTCTACCAAGTGGAGGATATTTCCTCAAGCCTACTTGCTCTTTATTTTTTCTGTTTTTTTACATAGCTATTTATTATTCACACAACTGGTCTGAGGTAAGTCATTTTGTTCCTCATTATTGCTCAAATAATTAACCTAAAATTCTTTTTTTATTTTTTATTGAAAAAATTTCTGCCTCCTCCCCGCCTCCCATTTCCCTCCCCCTCCTCCCACTCTCTCCCCCTTCCCCCACTCCTCTCCCCCCCACTCCTCTCCCCCTCAACCCACTTTTCTCCCCCTCCCCCCACTCCATTCCCCCCTCCCTCTCAAATCTGAAGAGCAGTCCAGATTTCCTGCCCTGTGGGAAGTCCAAGTGTAGTTGTGTCCTCAACTTTATGGTCCTTAGCACACTTCCAGACATCATAGGTTTCCATCTTGCTGACTCAACAGAAAGGTCCTAGAATTTGCTGGACTCCCAAATCATAATTGGCATTTCCTAATAAGAACCCTCAACTTCTCTCACTTGATTGATCTTTATACCCACATCATATCTACACCCACTTCTCTGTCTAGAGCTAGCCCAAAGGCTTGCTTATCTGTAGAGTTCTCATACAAATGCCTAGAACCATCTTGCTTACCGATTACCTAGGCAGTGTTTATTTGCTTTAATATACTTCTAAACAATGTAAACTCTCTCTCTCCCTCACCATATCTGTATTCCCTCCCCCTCTTCTCTCTCTCTCTCTCTCTCTCTCTCTCTCTCTCTCTCTCTCTCTCTCTCTCTCTCTCTCTCTCTCTCTCTCTCTCACACACACACACACACACACACACACACACACACACACATGATGTGGGATTCCCCTCTGTATGCTGTGAATACCATCTGCTAATAAAGAAACTGTCTTGAGCCTGTGATAGGGTAGAATAGAGCTAGATGGGGAAAACTAAACTAAATGTTGGGAGAAAGGAGGTGGAGTCAAGGAGAAGCCATTTAGCCCCACCAAGAAAGATACAGGAATTTACCTGGTAAGCCACAACCTTGCGGTGATACACAGATTACTAGAAATGGATAAAATTAAGATGTAAGAGTTAGCCAAAAAGAATTTAGAGCTAATGGGTCAAGCAGTGATTTAATTAATACAGTTTCTGTGTGGTTGTTTTGAGGTTGAGTAGCCAGAAACTAATAAGCAACCTCATACAACAGATTGGCACTCCAACGTGTGCTAACTAAATCCACATAAACCTGAAAGGGCTTGAAAAGGAATTCTAGACACTAAAAACAAAGTTTAGCCACATTTTTTTCCTGATGGGGTCTGCTTGCTGGTGGCATGCTGCATCTCCTTTAAGAGAGGTATCCTGATTCAGCAGTAGTAGCAAAAGAAAAAAAGAACCTCACAGTTTCAAATGGCAGCACAAACCACTCTGGCTCTATCAGCAGACTGAGCACTTGAATGACATTTGTGGGCCCAAGTGCTTGTGTTCCCACTCAGGGTTGGGAGGAAAGTAGCTGAGACCATGCCCATGGCTCAGCACTCCCTACCGGGGCAGGCAGGAGAATCAGGTCTACTAGGTGTACACAAGCAGGAGAACATGATGGATTCTTGTCACCATACACAGAGATATTTCCAGGCCATGCAGTGCACTGCATAGCAGATTTAGCTATTACTCACATTAAAAGGGTTTATGTGCTGCACACTCCTTCTCAGAGTTAAAATGGTGAGTGTAGCTCCTACCTGGCGGTCCCAGAGCTGGCAGTAATGATACCTTTGCCATTTTGAAAAGCAAAAAGAGGTGGAGTCAGTATCCAGAACTGCTGCAACCAAGTTGCTTACCATTTTAAAAGCTCTCTAGGACAGAAAAGGATTACAGATATACAATAGGACATATTCAGACATAAAAAACCCTAAACGAGGCACAATGTGTTTAAAAAAATATAGACTTGGGAGAGAGAAGAAAAAGAGCATACAGATTCATTGAAAAATGTAAATGGTTTAGAAAAAATAAAACAAAGTCTTTAAAAGAGAGAGTATAGAAAGTCATAGATTAAATGAGTAAAGATAATAAAATAAATATTAAAAAGTAATAGAATAAAAAATAAGCCACATGAAGATGAAATATACATGAGTCTGGATTATTATATTGTTGTGTTTTCTTTGAATTTTTTGACTGTGAAGTAGCTAAGTAACCAATATATATACTTTAAAGGTATCTTTACAAAACACATCTATGGATATGTTGTTTTGTAAAAGAGGTTCTTTTTTTGTTTCCACAGAGGATGAGAACCTGTGAATTTCTTCCAGACTAATGTGGTTTTATAGACCGAGGCCCCGTGAAAGGAAATTGTGAACACCCCAAAAATTATTTCACCCAATAAACAACAGGAAGTAGTTTGGAGACAACTACACCCAAATTCCCTAAATTATTGTTTATAAATGTTTGCTTACATTTAAAGGGGGATATGCTCTTGAGATTTGCACTGGTGTGGATCTTGGTTTATTGATACAAATTTAAGGTCAACTTTGCTATACTGTGTATATGTATTTCTGATCTTGATTAAAGTATTGTCTTTGTTTAGCTGATTTAAAAATATAATATATAATTAGGAAATACAGATTAATAGTCATCTACAATAGTCAAGCATGTAATCATGAGAGTTAGGTTTTCTAGATATACAAAGTTATATTTCAGATGGTTAGGGATTCTTAAAATCTTTCAAAGACCTTTAGAAAATGGCATTTATGCGGTCTAAGAACTTAGGATTTTTCATGACTTTGAGACACATCTGCTTCTGGCAGCACTAAGCTACTTCAAGAGCAAGATGGGCACCAAGGAGGTTCCTTATGCCATCGGTTAGCCATTTGGGCAAGAAACTGTTCTTTCCTTGACTTATTGATATTATGCTGTGTGAGCTGGACATGCGGGACCCACAGAGAGATAACTGCTGAACTTGGCTAAATGTGAAATTGTACTTTGGGGTTCCTGCTTCATGAAAGAGTCTACCACACATTCTAGAAGATGCAGAACAAAGTGACTGAAAGCTGCCAATATAGATGAAACTGTCTTTGAAATTTCCTGCTTCGTGAAAAAGTCTGCTGGATACAATGGGCCTGTGGGCTTAAGATTGAGTGTCCCAATGATAAAAAAAAAGAACTTTGGGTAACTGTCCAGGCAGTGAGATGCCTCTGTAAATTCTAGAGTTTTGGAAGTTGGTTACAATGTACTTCCTATTTACTTAGGTAATATTATTTCCTGAAGTCTTTGATAGAATTGAAGAATTGATAGTTGTAGTTTTCCTTAGTTATGATAAAAGACAAAGTAGATATAAATACTGTAACTATAATTCTTGCTTGATACCCATTTTGTTATATGTAAGTTTACTATGTTAAAGTTAAAACCTTCCTTTTCATTTAAAAAGAAAAGGGGAGGTGATTTGGGATTCCCCTCTGTATGCTGTGAATACCATTGGTTAATAAAGAAACTATATTGAGCCCATAATAGAATAGAGCTAGGTGGGAAAAACTAAACTGAATGTTGGGAGAAAGGAGGTAGAGTCAGGGAGAAACCATGTAACCCCATTGAGACAGATGCCACAATTTTACTGGGTAAGCCACAGCCTCATGGCGATACACAGATTACGAGAAATGGGTTAAATTAAGATGTAAGAGTTAGCCGATAAGAAGTTAGAGCTAATGGGCCAAGTAGTGATTTAATTGTCATTTCAGTGCTGAGCATCCAGGAAGTAATAAGTGGCCTCATATAACAGAGAGAGAGAGAGAGAGAGAGAGAGAGAGAGAGAGAGAGAGAGAGAGAGAGAGACAGAGAGAGAGAGACAGGGAGAGACAGAGAGAGAGAGAATCAGGGAGAAAATTTCTCAGGATTTTGAGTCTATTGATTTCAATACAAATCCGTGGTTCATTCCAATTTCGATCACTTGTATACTAAGAGGCTAAAGACTTCACTTCAACAGTAATGATTGGTTCTTCTCTAAAGTAGAAACAGTGAGGTTCAAATCAGGTGAAAAATACAAAATACATGTCACATGAAAGTGCCTAAGAATATCAGTGTGTTCTTCTACGTGTAGTAAGAGCAGGGGTATGTATCCCTTCTCTCTCCTTTCCTCTTCTTTCATTTAGGCTTCTTACATATTTTCCTCCCATGCCAAAAAATTCATAACAATTGGAATGAAATCCATTTTGTAAACCCTTGGCTTTCAGTTGCATTCCCAATACACATGAGATCCAGTCCCTCTTTGGTTTACAGTCATTGAAAGAATTTTAAATCAATTGATATTGTCAGTGGCCAGGAATATTTATATACCATGTGCTTAGGTGTCAACCAACAAATAGCTAACTGTACCCTTCAATGTATATTTTTATTGGTTTATTTTATATGTTTTTGTACTGAGCAACTTAAATGATAAAATCTAAGAAGATATGTAAGGCAGAGTGTGCTGTCTCTCACTCCAGCCCCTCTCTCCCACCCTACCCACTCTCTCACCCTCCCACACATATGCACACACACACACACACACTCATAAACATTAATAGCCACCCACAAACATGCTTTATGAGCCTTCCTGAGAACCCTTCTTCAAAACTTTTGCAAAGTCACCTGGTTAATTTCTAAATTAATCTCTCTGTAAACAAAACTGCTGTAAACTGCTCAGTGGCTGACCCCAAGTGAGCCTCTGGCAGGATATTGTGGACTTGATATATATCAAAGGATGTGCCTTCCTTTGCTCATAGGTTCACTGTGTACTTTACCCTGCACGCACTGAACCTTGCTCTGTGTGTGTGTGTCAGTATATCCCTTTTCCTTCAGTGTAAACAAAAGCTATAAAGAGGCTTTGAATAGCTTAAAATCCAGGGTCACAGAATTGTGCAAGCTAAGAGAAGCTAAGCTCACCTAGAATTAGCCTCTAAAATATTGATTCCCCAGGACCTCTTTCTCTTGCGAGGTGGCTATACCTGCTCAGAAGTTATTGGTAAAACCAGCCTGTCTCCAGTACCTGAGTGTGACTTTCTTGAAAACAATCACTGTAGAGGTGACGTTAGGATAGTGTCAATTGTATCCTTAATCCAATACTGCTAGTTCTATGTAAGAAGGACCACACAAGAGGTGAAATGTACACACTGAAGGTCATTCAGAAGTATTAACAGTTCTCCATCACAGGACTGATTAGCTACTGAAGAAATAAGTTGCTCGGAGCCAAGAACCCTTTTGGTTTGAGTCTTCTCTGTATATTTTTTGTCCTTTCATTTTTCACTAATCTAGCAGCTAGAGACCCTGGAAGGTAGCATGTTCATACACTTCCCTGACTCCAGAATCATGAAATATATCAACTTCTTTCTGTATAAATGGTCATCTTTCTGGTATTCCTTATAACATAAAATTAGAGATATTTATATCATAGCCCAGATGGTTTTGTATTCACTATGCAACTCAGACAGGGCTCAAACTCACAGCAGTTGATGGGTTCAAAAAAAAAACGGTCCGATTTTTAGAACAAGAGGGGATAAAAAAAAAAAGAGGAGAGGGTGATGTCAGACAGCAGCTCGCCAGAGCCAGACCCTCAGGGAGAATGCCCTGTCGCGGCAGAAGGATAGCTCCCAGGCACAAAGAAGCCCACCAAGATGGATTAGGCGAATCCGGTAAGCCACCTTGGGTGCTACAGCTTTATTAGAAAGGCAGTCCAGGAGAGTTAGCCTAGAAGAGGCTAGATAAAGATGGGCCAAGCAGTGCTTAAATGAATACAGTGTCCGTGTAATTATTCGATAAACAACCGTGGGTGGCGGGGTGCGAGGATGCAGCCCAGCCACCTATTCAACACAGTTGTCCTGTTTCAGGCCCCCAAGTGTCTAGATTGCAGTGGTGCACCATCACTTCTGGCTTTATATTTTACACTTTCATGATTTTCTTTCAGGATCTATGAGAAACCCAGAAATTATAACAACTTACAACCAAGCTTCTCACTCTATATGTTATCAAAGCCCCAAAACATATCAATGGAAGCCAGCACACATCAGTAGTGTGCAGCACACATCTTCAGAGTCCAGCACACATCATCAAAATCCCATGCATCGCATCAATGCCCAGCACATATCTTCAGCACCCAACACACATTGGCAGAGGTCAGAAGATATTTTCAGGTCCCTGAACACACCAACAGAGGACAGTACTCATAAGAACTGCTGTCTACAACACTGCATGTTCAATATAGCTTTGTGGGTGGCAATGTAATTTGATTCTTTTTGAAACTACAAAGGGTTTTCAAGTTCACAAATGGTAAACATTTTAGACAAGGACATCTAGGCTTGAGGACAAAGAGTTACTCATGGTCATGGATTTGGAGATGTCATAGCACAAAGTTCTTCTCCTACAATGAGGTCTTGGCTTACACATGCAAAGGTCTCTTCCCTTTTCCGTTTGTTGTGACTACTTGCCTCATTACTCAAGATTCAACTATTAGTTACTTTTCTCATTGACATGAGAAAATATTTCACAAAAGACATTTTAAAAGAAATGTTTTGTTCCGACTCATATTTTTGTGGATGTATTCCAGTTGTGGAAAAGGCATGGCAGCAGGAGGTTGGCTGGTCACATAAGACCTACAGTCAGGAAAAAGAAAGCAATGAACTCCTGTACTAGGGCTGCTTTTTGGCTTTTATTCAGTCAGGAATTGTAGTCTACATAATGATCACCTATGATCAGAGTGGATCCTCCCACCTCACTTAACCTAATCTAGATAACGCCTTGTAGACACACCCAGAGACTTATCTATTTGGTGAATCTAGAACCCTTTAAGGTTTTGCCATCATTTACCAATATTTACCATCACACTTGGCAAGAACATTTCACCAACATGGACTCCGCACAGTGCTTTGCTCATCAATGATGCCTCATAAAAGCTGACCCTCAATTGAAACATCATTTCATATGGCCAATGAGTTACATTAAACCATGATTACTTTGAGGACAGGAAACCAGGTATGACCGTATAACTGAGAAAAGGGAGGAGACAATATTTCCTGCAAAGAGAAAATCGATATGACAATGGTATCTATAGAAGTCTGAGCTGGAAAAAGCTTTGGGTTAAATGCCATCCTTGCCTCCTCTATCCATTCTCGAGCTTGGCCATCACTAAGTGCCTTTTACCAATATATAACAACTGATACAGTTTCATTTTCCTCACCCCCACTGTTTTCACTCTGGGACACTTCTAAAAAATATTCTCATGCTTGAATCAGATCTCTTTATCAAATCCCCATCAAAGATTAGTGGATATGAGTAGCTTTAGTGGTGGTGATGATAACCCAAGTTCAATGACATCAGCTGTCAGTCAAACCAAACCCTATCTTTCAGGATCAGGAAGGGAGCCCATCCAGAATTTAAAGACCAATAATAGGAAAGGGTAAGTGAGAATGACAATTTAGACCCACCCAAGACTGTGTGTAGAGATGTTCCCTGTTGAATCATCAATAATAAAAACACAAAGTAACATGAGACAAAGGATCCAGGAAAGGTCAAGTTGTCATTAAACTTATGGTCTTTCTAAAGTTCTTGAAGAGGCAATGCTGGGTTGTTTTATCAGCCATCTAAATAGCTCTTGGAAGATTCTAGAAGCACTGGAGTGCAGTAAGGACTTTGTGTTAGCTTCTAGAGTTCATTCTAACAGTAAATTAATAGCAACAATGAAAATATAATGAAAGCAGAAGCTTCCCACCCTGAAACATCACACTTTAACACTTGTCTTAAAGATTATGCCACAACCTAGATGCCATCATATCTTAACTCTTTAGTTTATTTGTTTAGTAACGAGACAAAAACAACAGTAAAAATTTCATATAAAGTTCATCATTTATTTTAACTAACTTACTTTTTGAGAAACATTTTGCAATTTCTGCCCCTTCCTATTGGTATTTTAAATACAACCCACAGGCTGTTATAAATATAGGCCTTCTTTTCTAAATTGAGGCAGTATGCATTCAATAAAGTTCAAGATTTCACCTCACATCTGCTTTGCAACTTTTTTCTCGCAGGCTTTTGACTGTGGCTCAAAGGGAAATGTCCTTTTCTCCTTTACATTTTATATCCACTTCTTTTTCTCTGTCTACAACTTATGACATTTCTAAGTTTTAGCATGAAGAGACAGAGCTAAGAAAATGGTGTTGTAGATTTCATGTGTCCCTGAAAAGTCATATGTTGGATGTTTGATCCTTTCCATGGTGGTTTGGTGATGGTGGAACTAACGGGAGGAGTGAAAATCATGGAAGTACGACCTTCATGAATGAATTCACATCATTATCACCTCAAGGAGTTTCTTATAAAAGCTGAGTTCAGTCTCATCCCGTTATCTCTCCCTATCTTAGCTTTGGATTTCCTGACAAACAGTGACGCTGTACAAATATCACTACCAGGTGCCATTCCCTTGAGCTTAGGCTTGCGAACATCCAGATATGTGAAAAATATTTTTCTTGACTGTACATTGCTCTGTGATGCATTCTGTTAGCAGCCCTGAAGGAACAAGAGAAAAGTTACTCCCACAAATTGTCCTGTGATCACCACATGCATGCCCCTATCCCCACAAACATGCACACAAAATAAATAAAATCTAATTTTCCATATTTCTAGTAATGTGTATCAGTAGCTAATATGGGACTGGGAGCAAGACTCAAGGGATAAACTGCTAGCTTTGAGGACATGGGGACCTGAGACTCCCAGGACCACAGAAAGCCAGAAGCTTTTGTGCATGTGATGGCAGAACAGAGATCCTGCAACACAGTGGGATGATTCCTGTAAGCTCAGGCAAGCTGCCCTGGAACACATAGGGATGAGCAATGGGAGACCCTGTTTCACACATGGAAAAAGGTAAGGACAGATAGCCTCTGACCTCCATACCTGAACCTTCATTCACCCACCCCCCACAGCCCCCCACACACAAACACACACACAAATAAGAATATATGTTCTCTGACCATACATGTAGAAAACGACAGAAGATATTTTATCTCACAGTAACCAAAATTATATTCTAGCCACAGATTAAGTGCAATGTCCTGAATGAACTATCATATCAGAATATATTCATGGATATAAAACAAACAAGCCCTCCAAAATAGAAAAGATGTGTTTATCCTGTTCAGCTTTAACTGAATGAAATGTCAATTTTAACATGAATGGTATATAAATTCAATTCAGGATTAATGAGTGCTTTCAACCAGGTATCGTACTGCGAATTTTTACCTGAAAAGATGACTGGTTCAAAGTAGACAAGAGATTGTTGATAGGGACTATTAAAAGGAGAGGAATTGATTTAGCAAGAAGTGGAATGTTTCTAACATTACTCAGGTCGCATCTCTGATTATGTCAGGATAGATGTAGAACTCACACAGGGAAGGTAGATAATTGAAAGTTAAACCACAGCATTGATGAGACCATAATGCAGCAAAGGTGTTATTCTTATGTCAAGTGGAAAATGTAGCAAAAATAGCATGCTGCCATTCCATATGAAAATAACATAGCATTCTAGGTTTTAGTGCTTAAAAATGAATTCAATAAATGCAATTAGCAAAAATACAATATCTTAAAAATCTAAATAGACATATCGCAAAATTCAGTGTACAAAAGGCCAACAGATACATGAAAAATATTCACTATTATCAAGACCTGGGCAAGAACATATGAAAAACACATTGAGATGTCTGTCACCTAACCCCAGTGAGGACTGTAGTCAGGAAGATAAAGTGTAGGTACTGGGTTAGGTATAGAAAAAGAGGGCGCCTTATGCACTGTTGGCAGTAATGTAAATTAGTATAGCTTTGATGCCCTGGAACGTGAAACATCCTTAAGAATCTAAAACGGATCTCACTTTACATTCAATAGTTTCAGAACTGGGCCTAAACCCAAAGGTAATGAAATAACCATGTCACAAAGCTATGTACACGTTCATATGATTGAAGCACTAGGAGTACCTAGGATCAGTGCCAACTTTAACGCCTATCAACCAAAAATGGGTAAAGGAAATGTGCTATGTGTATGCAGCCATACAAAGAGAGCAATTTTGTCATTTATGACAGCTGGCATGACACTGGAAGAGGCTATACTTAGAGAAATGGTTAGCATAGAAAGGTAAGTACAGCATGATCCTAGCACTCATACCTAGAAAACAAGAAGTTGGTGTAAAGAATATGGTTGGGTAAACAAAAGCTATATAATGTCATGCGTTGACTTACCAGTGTGGATGGGGGATTTTCACAGGTTCTACACCTAAATGAAGAACAACAGGCAATAACTGGAAGCTGAGAGACGGAAAATCAGTTTTCTGTAGGGTTGAGCTGACTGCTAGGCTATCATACCCTAGTAGTCAGCCTAAACACATGTGCATTTGCAATACATTAGATGAACTTGGTATGTTATATACACGTTTATCATACACACACACATACACACACACAGGTTGTGTTTTAAACAATAATAATAGAAAAAGATGTCATAAAGTTAACAGGAGGGGAGAGA
The DNA here is from genome assembly GCA_902806775.1 of Microtus agrestis. Taxonomy (NCBI): domain Eukaryota; kingdom Metazoa; phylum Chordata; class Mammalia; order Rodentia; family Cricetidae; genus Microtus; species Microtus agrestis. Next base: position 29,260 of record CADCXT010004454.1, on the reverse strand, counting down.
TACGAAAAAAAATTGGAAAGAGGAGTGAAAGTATGTAAATTCAGTATTGTGTGTAACACTTAAAAACTAAACAAGTCAAGATTTAAAATGAAGGTGAGATCAGAAAGGTAACCAGCAGAAATTGGGGAGAGGGTAGGAGAGGAAGGGGCGATCAAGAAATTCAACATTACTTGAGAGAAAGACTGTCTTCAGGCATTTACACTGCACAAAGGTAAGCAGAATTCACTTTATATCTGACAATAATTAATCTTACTCACTATAAACTAATGATAAAGGCTTAAGATGATGGGCAGTTTAATTTCTGAAAGTTGATCTCCATTATGAATGAGACTCAACATCTCACTTCCCAACTAATAAATATGTGCAAATACATATATCAATCAAGATTGAAAACACAGCTTAAAGTTTTTGCAATACTGGCACTGTATAGTTCATCTTAAAAAAAGAATTATTCGTCTGAAGAAGGAACTCAAACAATTGAGAAGAAACTGAAAAAGTGAATACACATATTCTTTTTTTACTTCACAAAACCTGGAAGTATTTTAATGGTATATCTTGATCTTAAGGGCCAAGACTCAACAGACAATGTTTATAGAAACATAACACAGAAGATTGATATATAAAATATACAAAGAGAATTTACAAACCTAGAGTACAGATGTTACCATGGGAAAATGGATAAAAGATGAAAGGAAGTAAGGAATATTGGGATGAATTCAGAAATAGTTTAAGTCCATCAGCTCGGCACTGTTAGGATATTTAAATCATGCCAACATTGACACAGAAAACTCCTATGAGTGTGAAAACTGAGATATTCTATTATATAAATTATATATTTATTATGACTTTTTTCCCCACAAGTAACATGTAACAAGTGGGCAATCCATTTCACCAAAGTGATTCGGACTTGGTTACATTGTCTATCAATTTTGTCTGACCCACATTTAATACATATATTTCTTTAATAAAATAAACAAATAAATAAAGTAGCAAGTACAAGCTCCTATTAGACACTGTGCTCTTTCTCGTAGTCTCAGAGCAATGAAGTCTCTAGTGGTCTCTTTCCCAAGAGTTGCCATTGTCTTATTTCTGCTTCACGTGATTTTAAATGTACACCATAACTGAGGAATTACGCTGAGACATAGAAACTTGGGAAATATTTTAAGGCCTATGTTCAAGCTATGGCACATGGAGTTCTGGCACCATAGGGAATGTTGGCACTTGTGCAATTACTTTATTTTTCATTTTTGTATCTGTTGACAGCTTCATTTATGTATACAATAAATTCTAGTTATTTTAACCCTGCGTCCTTCTCTTATCTCCCTCCCTCTCCATTGAAACCCTCTTTCATGTGAATGTTATTCTGTATATAATCTGGTATTTTGAAAATCATTTTGAATACCACTCATGCGCTCTCCATAGCAATTTAATACTTCAGGGATCTTCAGAATGTCAGGGTGAAGTGTTAATGATAAGATTTATTAGAAGCTTCCTTAAACTTTTGATCTTAGCAAAATGTCGTTTTCTTCTGATTTGCATATCTGAGCCAGGAATGGCAAGGAGGGCCTATTTTTAAGGGAAAAGCACTCAAATGTTAGAATTGCTATTCTCTTCCACAGGCTTCTGTCAGACCCTAGATGGCCAAGATACACTGTGGTCTTAGTGCTACTGCGAGCTTTAAAGTGGAGCCCACAAAACATGGTGACCACTGCTCTCAAACCCTCCTCATGCTTAGAAACACCGTGAAAAAACTGTGACATCACTGTCTCGGCACAATTTCATTCACAGTATAGGCATGGTTCATTTCTCTACATACCATGATGCATGTCTCAGACATTGCAGGAAATCTAACAGAAAGTACACACACAATGACATTCCCTGATGCATGTTAGAAGATAAACATACATGATAGCAGGTGATAGTTATTAGGGCCTATGTCACATATCCACAGCCCAAATGTTAGCACCACAGCTTCTACTACACATCAAATGCCAACCCCTATCTCATGCCCCTCCAGCCAGCATATCTTACGAGTGGATGGTTAGAGAGTGCTAGTGTCTTGCTCACTTGCTGTGCTCTGCTTTGGTATGTATCCAAACTACATTCAAGACAGCAATATGTTCTGCTAGAAGCCAGCATTGCTCAGCATGTTAAAGAACTAGTGGTCCTGTGACTTAAATCGGACCAATGAAAAGTTAAGTGGGGAGAGCTCAGGGCAAGTTTAATTTAAATGGCACGGAAAGGAACATTTTGTTCTTTTCTGTCTTTTTTTTTTTACTTTTTCCCTTCAGCATCTGGGAATGGGGATGAAACAGCTGGAGTGTCATTTAGCTTGGTCTCAGGGGGTCTAAGAGGAAACCTCGAACGTGGAGACACTCTTCTAACAAACGAAAATGCACAAAATAGACACAATGGCACTCTCACATTGATGCTGTCCTGGGATTCCCACTAGATTTTCCCCCACTAAATCCGTTAGGTAAGAGATAAGAAGAGAGGATCTCTGACGATGTCAATTTTTTTGGTTCTGGGGGTGGTGTAGCATGCTGCTAACAGAACCCAGCAATGACTCTCCTGAACCAAGGTCTGAGAGTCTGATTGAGAAATGTCTTCCATAGGCTTGATACGCTCAAGTACCTGGTCTGCAGGGGAAAATACTACCTAGCTAAGCTTCCAGCACATAAAAGAAAAAAGACTAAGAGGTTGCTTGATTCTAGAATGTAGTTGCTTCAATACACAAAAGCTGTCACTGATGTTATACAAGGTACAAGAAATATCCCTAGCCAGAAGTTGAACTTGGCAGTGCCATCCATGAGGTACCAGTTGTGGACATAGGAAGTATGTGAGCATGAGGGCATCCCAGTGAAATCATTCTAGAATTTTATCTGGGGTTTCAGAAAATTACCCAGGCCAGGCAATATCTGGCAGTTCTAGGGTCACTGGAAACAGGGTCCATTGTATAAAACTGTGGAAATGAACCCTGTGTTCCAAAGGAAGCTGTGTAGTGAAGAAACACTTTAGAGGATAGAAGAAAATCTTTGTATATAATAGTTCAAGAATAAATTTTATTTTAATAAAATAGAATCGAAGTAAATCCTTGCCATGTATTTATTCAACAAAGAAGGAATAACCCTACTATTTAAAGAATTTTTAAAAAAACAGTGAATTAATAATCTAAGTAGACAAATGAAATGAACACACACTTTCAAATGAAAATATATAAATGAACAGCAAGAACCTTTACAAATATCAACATCTTTATCCATCAGGTAAATGTAAATCAATTCATTAAGGGCAAAAGTTTATAAATTGTTGTTAGGGATTACGTTGGTTGAGAAAAGGAAAGGTTGTAGGTTCTCCTCCAACAACCATGATTACACGAGCACTCAGCGATGGACTGGTTTTCTGGTATCTGACATGGTTTCCATCTTGTTGAGCAAATCTTAAGTTTAATAAGAGAGCTGTTGTCCACTGCCAAGTTATGCATGTCACTATTGTGCCCTTAGAGTTATTGTGCCATGCTAGGTGTTGATGGGGCTCACAGGAATCATAGCTAGGTGGGACTCTTGTTTGCCTCCTTCCTTTGGAATCACGCATGATGCCTTCTGGTGCCATGAAATCTGGTCCTTAGGAAGTAAGCTTTCAGGTCACTTCCAACTCAGAGGCCCATGGGCTGTGTTTCTGCAGTGCATAGTATCTCCAGCAATAGGGACTTACCTTCAAACTCTCAGGGGGTAACCAAGGGAAACAGCAATAGACTTTACATTTTGATGATTTCTTGAACAGTGCTGACTGATGGCTCCAAAGAGAGTGTCTCATGTCTGATATTAGAGTTTTTGTTAGGTAATCTTTTGCTTTTGGATGGAACACCATGATCCAAGATAAGAAAGATTTATTAAAACTATAGCAATCTATAAACAATTGTGCTTATACTCACAGATAAGTGTAGTCTTTACCCCTCATCAAGAAACCTTCTCTTTGCAACCAGGGACCACTACAGAAAATCACAACCAATCAAAATGCAGAGCTGTGAAGACCTATCCCAATGGACACCTCTACAAAACACTAGTACATCTAAACATTATAGAAGAAGGGGCAGAAAGATTGTAAGAGCCAGAGGAGGAGGGCCTTTGCTGTAAGATTGTATCTTCTCGTATCATCAGAAAGTACACCTATAAAGTCTCACAAACAGGAGTGATGAAACGAGCTGACAAAAGGTGATACCAACAAACGTGTCAAACCGAATGGATAAAAGCCCACAAGACCTCAACCTTACCCAAATAACTATAGACAACTGAGGAAAGCTAGGAATGCAAGAAGTGGTCTTACTCAGGAAAGAGCATGCCAATTGGTTGTCTAGTGCCAAATGGTCACTCTGAAAATATACATACAAGTAACATTATATAGACTAATTATATTTAGGAATATATATGTACATGCTTATGTATACATGTGTGCAATAACAAGAAAAGAGGACAAAAATTTGAAGGAGAGCAGGGAGGGATAGTATGGGAGAGGTTGAAGGGAGGAAAGGGAAGGGAGAAAAGTAATGATATTATAAACTCAAAATTTAAAAGAGAAAAAAGTTCATTAAGATCCCATCTTATTCTAACCAGAATTATTATCATCAAGAAAGCACACAATAGTGGTGAGGATGTGCAAGAAAGGGTACCATCTGCATGACAGGATATAAAGCTGTTGCTTTCCTATAGAAGTCAGTTTGGGAGTTTCTCAAATATTTAAAAACATAGCTACTTACACGATGATTCAACCATACTTTGTATGTGCAAGTTCACAAGAGAATCAGAATCAGTTAATTATACATATAGCTACAGTCCTATGATTCTGTTCTATCCCATGTTGTACTGTTTGCAGTAGCCAAGATATAGAATAAGTCTAAATATTTGTCCATCAATGGATAAATGAATAATAGAAAAACTATGCACATATATACACTTGGTGGTATATACAACCATATTAAGGGATGCAGTTATGTTGTTTGCACGGAAATGAATGGAACTGGACATCATTCTCCGAAGCAAACATAAATGAAACCCAGAAATATAACCATGACTCCCCTTATATGCAGGACTTATTGGGTTTTTAAAAGGACAACAAAATAAAAGGAGACACATTAGGGATATGGAAGGGAAGAAAGGTGAAAGGGGATAAGAACCATGAATGGTAGAAAGTGATTCAATTGTATACATGGATGTGTCATCATGGAATGCAGTACCTGGAACTTCTATTATTCTCATTAATATGCATATATATGATTGGGCTGGTGTCAAACACCTGTGAAGGGAACATGCAAAAAAAAAAAAAACAGAGCTACCATGCGTTCAAGGCCACCCTGGACTATATACGCTCAGTTTCTGCTTAACTTGGCCTACATAATGAAACCTTTTCTCAAACACACACACACACACACACACACACACACAAAAACACACTGATTCTTTCCCCCAAATTCATAGCAACTACCATTTTAAACTAAACGTGTGTACCATAAAGTAGTCAGAAATGCTGGGAACTAATTAGACAGTTTGGGTTACAACATACTTTCAGGATCAGAGCCTTGATTGTCATTTGGAATTATTCCTGATGACTTCTCCATTCATAGAGTCAACATCAGGTCTGAGGAGAAGCAACATATATTCATCATGGCGAATATTCTTCAATAATGAACTGCATATGTATTCTAATTTTCTCCCAAATGGAATTGTGCTTACTGTATTGGCCAGAAAGGCTTCAAATAATCAAACTTGTGAACTCTGCTCACATACATATCTTGTTTAGTGGCAACCTCTTCAGAAAATACAGCACATTTTGCCTGGAGTTTTAAAAGAATCCCAAACAAAGCATGTAACTTTAAGTTTTAGGGCAAAGATACCAAGAGAAATCTCATTTTGCTACAGAAAGTAATTGGGTTCCCTCCCTGAACACAGCCCAAGTCCCTTACCCCCACACGGCTCCATACGAACACCCAATGACCTTTCCATTTGCTGGGCCAACAGGGGAAACCAGAAAATGTTCCTTCCCACGTTAGCTCCCTGTGTAGATCACCAAGAATAGATCATGATTAATGAGACAGTCCCACACATGGTCTCAGGGGTTCCTGGGGAGATTGTATTGTTTATTCACTCTCGACTGTATATTCCAGGATCAAAATAGCATTCCATTTAGATGTATTCGAGACCTTGGCATATGGGGTTTCCATCTGCCTCCTTTCTTCTGAAATCTTACCATTGCAAAGCAAGCTTCAGCATTTCAGGCAGATCGCATTCAGAAAATATATGGTACATGAATTGATATATAAATACTCGCCCTATGAGTATCTTTCTTATCAAGTTATATCTATCTATCATCTATTTATCTATATCTATCTTCTTCAACAACATCTATCATTCTATGTAAAATAGTATAGGTATATGTATATGCGTGCATATATAATGCCAAACTTAAGAAGCTGACAGAAGTATATATGTGTGTCTCTATGTATGTGTGTGTGTGTCTATCTGTGTGTGTATGTGTGTATGCCAAAGGCAATGACAATCATTTACTGCCAAACAATCTAACATGTTTTTAGTCAGGAGGATTGTAAAAAGGTAGAACAAAGCCCAAGGTCTTGGCCAGAATGCACTGGGAGGGGGAAGAGGGACACATTTACTTTCATCTCAGTACAATCTAGCAGTCACTTCTCTGTCTCCAAAGGGCAAATTCATGGTGACATGCTTCTCATGGCAGATACCGAGGGAGGCAGCATTCTACAGCCCAGGAAACAATGGTGACATACTTTTCACGGCAGATCCCAAGAGAGGCAGCATTCCACAGCTCAGGAAACAATGGTTTTCATAATGATTTTTTTTCTAACTACAACTTTGAGTAACATGAACAGAGTCATTTTTCTGCAAATAGCTAGAAAGGACTAATTTAGAAAGGAGAAATTCCCAAGGCTACTGCTTCCTGCGAGTCATAAAAGCTTCCGTGTTCTCCACTCATTTTCTTCAAGCCTCACGTGGATACTGTCGCTTGTGTGATTTAGGAAAGGCTTGCTCTAGTAGAAGGTCTAGAGGATGAACGCTCCACAAACCTTCATTCTGAACAAACTCTACAAGAGAACTACCTTTTTAAAAGTATTTTATCCTTGGAAATTATAATTTCATCATTTCCAGCCTGCTCTCTGTACTCCACTCTGTCAAATTCAAGGCAGACACAACCTTCTCAGTCTATGTAACTTTGCTCATATCCACAGAATTTCAGGGCTGACCATTGGTATTAATGAACTGGAGGTGGGAGGCTCTTCCCTAAGGAAGACTTTTTCTCTCAGCATTTCTCAGTAGCCTGTAGTTCTTTGAATGGGGTTGAGGCCCTGTGATACTTTCCCCTTCCATGTTAGTATATTGTTTTGGTGCCTTACTTATTCAAGCTTGTTTAAGTAGACACGTCATTGAAACTAAACTAGCTGGGATTACTGAGGTATTGCACCTTGGAGGAGAAGCTATGAGGAACAGAGGTGCAGGATATCTGCTCTGAGATTGCATCTGTGGGAAATGTCAGGAAGCTACTCCCAGGAAGTCTCTCTTCTGTAATGACCATTGTGTCAGGGGCCCTTAGGGAAAAGTGATGCCCAAGCAGCAGAGCTGAGCTGTGCTGGCCTGGACTCCCCACTCCCCAGTTTACATTTGAGAATGCATTCAGCAATTGAAGATTAGTCCTCTCTGTCTGTCTGTCTATCTATCATCTATTTATCTCTTCCCCTTCTTTTCTCCCCCTTCCCCTCCCTGTCTCTCATCTCTCTTCTTGTCTCTCTCTGCCCCCCTCTCCCTGTGTGTCTCTTTCTGTCTTTATCTTTCTCCCCTCTCCCTCAGTCACTCTCACTCTCACCTCCCTCCCTTCTTTTCTTGCTCCCCTCTCCCCTTCTCCCCTCCCTCTCCATCTAGTTCTCTCTCCCTCCCTCCATCCCCTCCTCTCCCCCTTCTCTCCTCTTTCTCTCTCCTGTCAATCTTCCTCTCCTTCCCCCCTCTCCCCTTCCCTTTCTTTCCTCTCTCTCCCCCTCTCTCCTTCTCCCTCACAAACATACACAGCTGCACTGCATGTCCATCCATATGTAACCTAGAAGACAGTCCTTTACAGACCCCCTGAGGCTAAAACTCTAGTCTTGGGATTAAAGCTTTCAGAGTGGTAGAACAATATTTTTTTTACTTTACATATTTACCCCATCCATGCTCCTCTGTTGTAGTAACCTGTCTACATTGAGTTGTGAGTTAACTATAGTCAACTACCCAAACCCGCCAAAGCATACAATGCAGGAGTCATCTAAGAAGTGAGTCTCTGTCCGGAGCTGAGCATCCTTTAACACTTGTGATCAGATGAGCATAACTGCACTTATATTTTCCCTAAGAGGGAAGTATTTACCATCCTGTAATTTTGTTCCTTTTCTTCCTTCCTTCCTTCCTTCCTTCCTTCCTTCCTTCCTTCCTTCCTTCCTTCCTTCCTTCCTTCATTTCTTTCCTTCCTTTCTTCCTTTCTTTTTGTCTTGTTTCCACATTTTACGTCTAATTTACTATCTTCTTTTACATATAAAAACAAATATTAGCAATCTATGAGAAAATGAAAATTCTAAAAGAAATTTGGTGACTCAAAGTCACATAGTTATGAAGTGTTGTACCTCCCAAAATAGAACAACAGTGGATTCCTGAAAGACACTGAACAAGAATGTAATTTTGTCCAAAGAGTTGAACACAAACTGTTACTTCAGAGAAGCTGACCTAGATTTCCCAACATTTCCCCCCTGAGGAAGAGTCCTCTGTTACCAACCGAGTCCTAATAAATCTATACCATGTGTTGTATCAGCATGCTGCTTTATGATAAAAAGCAGAGCTCTCCACTATAACTCTAACGCATTGAAAAGTAACTGCTCCAAATTCCATGTGCTCCCTAGAATGCAAGAGTGAGATGTTGTTTCTTGCATGGACAAGGAGATAAGATGTCACACCAGGAAGATAGACCCTTGAACCAATATGACTTATGGATTTATATTGAGGGGAGGAATGACACAGGAGGGAGTGTCACAGCACGGCAGAGGTGAAGCTCAGGAGTGATATGTCTATGATTCAAAGGGCACCGATGATCTACAATGGCCATCCCACTGGAAGTAGATTCTTCCTTGGAGGAACCAGCTCGACAGACATCCATCTTTCAGGCACAGCTTATATAATTTGAAAGAGTGTTTATTTTGAGTTTTTATTGCTATGAAGATACACCATGACCATGGCAACTCTTGTAAAGAAAACATTTAATTGAGGGGGTTCTCCGATTTCAGAGGTTCAGTCAATTAACTTCATGGTGGGGAGCATGGTGGCATGTAGGCAGACATAGTGTTGGAGCAAAGGCTGTTATATCCTGCAGGCAACAGGAAAGCAACTGACACACTGGGCAATATCATGAATATAGGAAACTTCAAAGCCCACCCCCACAGTGACACACTTCCTCAAAAGGCCATACTCACTCCAACAAAGCCATACCTCCTAATAGTGTCACTCCTTATGGGTTTATGGGGGTCAAGTCAATTACATTCAAACTACCACAAAGAGAATAAGCATCTCATTTCAAACTGTTCAGTTTGTGGTTCTATCATGTAAGAGTGTCATATATCAATCTGTTGCTTTCATTGGTTAATTAATAAAGAAACTGCTTGGCCTGGTAGGTTAGAACATAGGTGGGTAGAGTAAACAGAACAGAATGCTGGGAGGAAGAGGAAGTGAGGCAGACGCCATACTGGTCCTCTCCAGAGTAGATGCGATAAAGCTCCAGCCCAAGATGGACGTACACTAGAATCCTTTCCGGTAAGCCACCACTTCGTGGTGTCACACAGATTACTAAATATGAGTTAAGCAAGATATGAGAGTTAGCCAAGAAGAGGCTAGATATAATGGGCCAAGCAGTGTTTAAATGAATAAAATTTGTATGTTGTTATTTTGGGTCGTAAGCTAGCCTGGTGGCCAGGAGCTGGGTGGCAGGAACGCAGCCCACTGCTCCTTCTACAGTTCTAATTTGCCATACTCATTTTTACACAACTACAACTACCCCAGTGATCTAAAATCTTCCATCATACAAAATTTAGCACACAGTAAAAAATAAATAAGCTACCAGGCTGCAAAAAGCTATTGATAACTCTTATGTTATTCTTACAAAGCAAGAATCATACCTGCTGTATGATTCCAAATATGTGTCATACTCAAAAAGATCAACTCATCAGATATACACCCTAACTCACCTCCAACAGTGAGATAGGCAGGATTCCCTGCATCATCCGGAACCATGGAGATCCTGCATGTCAAATATACTCTATAAAGCTGCCTGAATCCAATGTCCCTATCCAGTTAATCACAGAAGTTGTAGCTAATAAATTGATGCTCTGTGAGTTACGCACACATGTGTTGTATGTACAAGGATAACTGAATTTCTGTGGAACTTGGTGCTACAGTCTTTACCTCTCATTTTGTAGGAGACAGGGGAGGGGTGGAGGTAGACTCATGGTAGTACCATATTTAGAATTGCAGAGTAAAATGAAATGAGTGACATTTTTCCTTATTATAATCACATGGCCAACACTGAAAACTCTTGCTTACTCGTCTTCGTTGACTCTCACACCTGCCCCTCTTCATCCTTTCTATCACATTTACTGATGTCCGCATGGCTAAACACTTCATTAAGGAGTTGAGCAATATAGTTTTGTTTTTCTTGACTCTAGTGCCTCATGAATAGCACAAAACTGATTGTCATTGTTGTCTCCCAGCAGCACCTTAGTTAAGCACAGAAAGTAGTGTCATAGCTAAATATGTGATTGACAAAGGGTTTTTGATCTATCAGTTCATCCATCATTCCAATTTTCTTCCTTAATCTGTTTATTTAAACTGATTGAATAGACACACAGAACCCCTTTTCTCTAAAATTCTCTATTTGTGATTGTGCATCTGGTTTTAGCTCTGAGTTGTCATTTTTTACATGTTTTCTCATTTAATTTTTATAAACTGCTCTTTTCTCTTCTTTGGTTAATGATAAAATATTTTAAAGCTCAGATTGAAATCATAAAATTGTTCTCAAGAAAGAGTTTTGGACTCCCTGAAGGAGTTTATTATTTTCATTTCATAATTATAATAACAATCATGTTCATTGAGACAATCTTCCAATACCTTTAGACAATATTTTGCATAAACACATTTGTCGTTGTTAATGTACTATAGATTTCTGGGAAGCAAAAAGCTATTAATCTTGTACATTTGAGTGTGTTTCCAGCTGGAGGAATTGGTTTCTGATACATTTAGATTGCAGCTAAGATTTCATTGACATTTAGCTGAATAATAAACTGAATTTTTCTTAGAATCATGAGGCATTGGGAAAATTGTTTAAAATAAGTAGAAGTTTCAATTCCAATAATATTTACCTCTGTCTTTCTTTAAATATTATTATTAAAATTTTTCATATGTATATATATAAATTATAGAAATCAAGTTGTGGAATAGCTAGAGGGGATCCCATCCTGAAGCCAGAAGATAGAGAATTAACTGTCAAATGAACTAGGATAAGACACACTAACATAAAGCCACACTCTGGGCTAGTCAGCCAGTCCTCTGGCTGTCACTTGAGATGCGTGCAGAAGGAAACAGGACTTTTTTCTTGTCACTTCCTATTTCCTTCTTACACTTCTTTTCCTTTTAAAAATATTTATCGTTGCCTTGTGGCAGAAACTTCAGAATCTCTTTGGGGGTGGGAATGATACCAAGGTGTGAGTACATGCTGAGTTTCATTTGAAATATTCACTCTAGGGGGTCTACGTTCAGTTCCAGTACTGTGAGTTTGGGGTGCTCAGGATGAGTTCTAATGACATCAGGGAAACAGCTGAGCCTTCCATGAACTCCTTTACAACAGGGCCTGATAATAAAAGAAAGAATGGCCACTCTACTTCTTCAAAATCTCCCTACAAATAAGTTTTTACAGAAAGTCTGAACTCATGTCAAATGTTTTTAGTAATTTTACCTCTGCTTCTAAGGAACTCTGACCTTAAACAGACTATCTTTATTGTTACCTATTTTTCAACGCTGGATGGGAAAGGAGGACTTGGGCAGAGCTTGTCTCCACAAATTCAACTGTACACCACGCCCTTGACACCTTGTCCTGTATTCTGATACTTGTGATATGGTCATATAGAACTATACTATTCTAAACTTAGAAAATGACTCCTGCCCTCTTGGTTGCTTGCATCCTATTCTATAAGCAGGACAGCAGACCTCTTTCAGAGGACTGCAAGAACCATGCCACCCTGTGCAGTTAGGATGGGAAACCCAACTCTGATGAAGAATGTTTTGAGGGCTCATACTGCTATATAGGACTAAACGAGACAGATTTCTGCTCAATATCTCCAGTGCATATGACCTCCACCTTGGTAAGTTAGAGCCTTGGCCACAGGGTGTCCATAAAAGAATCCCACATGAGCTCTTCATGTAGAACATGTGTTCTACAGGGAAGAGATTACCTTATCCTTACATGTGTCAGTGAGGTCCCTGAACTGAGGTATGTAAGAGTTAGCCAATAAGAAGCTAGAGAAAATGGGCCAAACAGTGATTTAAATAATAGTTACTGTGCGATTATTTTGGGGTTAAGTGGCTGGGAACAAACAAGCGATCTCCTTGCTACAAATTGGTGCCCATGTGATCAACTAAATCCACTTAAAACCTGAAAGGGCTTGCAAAGGAATTCTAAACACTAAGAAACAAAGTTTAGTCCCATTTATTTTCCCAAATGGGCTTTGCTTGTTGGTGGCATGCTGCGGCTCCTTTAAGAGAGGTTTTCCTGATTCAGCACTAGCAAAAAGAAGAAAAAAGAAAAAAAGCCACAGTTTTAAATGCCAATTGGGCCATGCTGCAAGCACAAACTCTGACTCTTTCTGGAGGTCTGGCAATCATGCACTTGAATGGGGTTTGGGGGCCTAGGTGCTTGTATGCTCATTTGGCAAAGTAGCTGAGACCATGCCTGCAGCATAGCACCGGCTCCCCTGCCTAGTCAGGCAATGGGATCAGGACTGCTAGGAGTGCACAGGCAGGAGAGCATGACAGATTCCTGCTGCTGTACACAGAGATATTTCCAGGCCGCATAGTGCTCTGCATGGCATATCTAGCTATTACTCAGATAAAAGGGGTTTATGTGTTCAGGCTCATTCTCAGAGTTAAAGTACTGAGCATGACTCCTACCTGGCGGTCCCAGAGCTGCCAGTAATGGTACCTCTACTATTTTAAAAGTGGAGAGAGGCAGAGCCAGCATCCACACCTGCTACAACCAAGATGCTTATCATTTTAAAAGCTCTTCAAGACAAAAAAAGAATTGCAGATACACAATAGGACAGATTCAAACATAAAAAACCTCTAGATGAGTCACAATGTTGGATAAAAGAATGTAGGATTTGAAGAAAGAAAAAAAGGAATATAGACAGTTGTAAAAAGAAGTAAATGCCTTTAAAAAAACAGGTAAAGTCTTTAAAGAGACAGAGTACAGACAGTCATAGATTAAAAAAGGAGTAAACAAAGTTGAAAAATTCACAAAATCTGGATTATAAATATTATTGTGTTTTCTTTGAATTTTTTGACTGTGAATGAGCAAAGTATAGAAAGACATTTCATTATCTGGGCTGTTAAGCTAAACCAGCATGTAGATTACAAAGATATCTTGACTTCAGAATTTGGATCTAAGGATAGGTTGCTTTGGAAAAGAGGTTCTTCTTTTGTTTCCACAGAGGATGAGAACCAGTGGATTGCCTCCAGACTAATGTGGTTTGATAAACCAAGAAGTTTCAAAGACTCTGGTCTTGACAGCATCGGTTTTTTTTTAACTTTTGTAAAACATAAATTGCACATTCTGGAATTATGAGCTCATTTCTAGTGTTATCAAGGCAGATCACAGATTATTAATGCATCACACTGAGAGAACAGTAAAACACAAGAGAAGCAAGCAATATCTGTGTGGTATTGATGCTTGGAGAGGCAAATAGGATTCAATGGCATGTATGCTATTGGCATTTGATAAGTAATGGTTGAAACAAGCCTCTCCTGAAAACTTACATATATAAACCCTGCACATGGACTATGATAAGAGAATTTTTACTGCCATGAGTCTGGGTGTTTTTCAGGACAGATGGCTATATGGAGCTTCAAAGATGCTTAGATTAATCAGCTAGCAAGGTTCCTCTAGGGTAAGTTACTACACACCACACAGGCCCAGTGTTGTTATCTGGGAGATGGAAACAATAATATTTGATTTGTAAAGTTTCTATGAGGAAAAACAATGAGAAAGAATATAAATAGACCACACCAAGTATTCAAAAGTATTGGAACACCATTGTCTAGTTACTAATATATTTCCACACACTTGAAAACAACACTACCTAGGATCTCTTTTTAACTAATCCACATACAATAACTGATATTTGTTTTCAGGGTAAACTAACATGATGTGATATGTTTATACACTGTGTGAGAATCAAATCAGGGTAATTAACCCCTCTACAACCCCACAGCTATTTTCTGTGTTGCAACATTTTACCTATTCCTCCCTAGCTATTTTTCAAACACTTATTACTGAGTATAGTTACCATACCATGTTGCAGAAGCCTAGAACATATTCCCCGTTCAATTGTATGTTGCCTCCTATTCTTATCCTTAGGAAAAAAATATATTGCAAATATCTGTTTAGCCAGAGTCTTCATTGGCAACATAGAAATGAAGACGTTTCATGATTCTTTTCTTGTGCCCTTAGCTATTGCTTTCCTTTCTTCTTCCCACATAGTGAGCTTAAACTGTCTTTTTGTATTATTTATTCTTTTACAATTTTGCCACACAAAGACACATATGGACATATAAACATGCACATCCATGTGCATAATAACCTTCATGTCCTCTCCTAGCCCCTTCCTTTTCCCAACAATTACTCTTTTATGTTGAAGGAGCAGCGGGGCTGGGCTGCGTCCCGCCACCCTGCTGCCCGCATGGCTAGCTTTACCCTGAAATAATTACATGGAAACTGTATTCTTTGAAACACTGCCTGGCCCATTATTGGCTAGCTCTTCTCGGCTAACTCTCGCACCTGGACTAGCCCATTTCTTATAAGGTGTGTAGCACCCTAAGGTGTGCTTACCAGGGAGATTCTAGCCTGCGTCTGTCTGGCATGGAAACATCATAGCGACTCCTCAGTCAGCTTCTCTTTCCCAGCATCCTATTCTGTTTACTCCACCCACCTAAGGGTGGGCCTATTGAATGGGCCTAGGCAGTTCCTTTATTAATAAGAAATCATTCCCACATTACTTTTATTTTTTTGTCTTTTGTTTGTTCATATCCCATTTCATTTCATGACCACTACCCACATGAGAATGGGGGTAAAGACTATTTACTCAAGTAAAGACAGTTTGCCAGTGGCTATATCACTATCAAATATGACTCCTCTCACCCACAGCCATTACCCGCCAGTGGATCTCAGTGAGGGGTGGGGTTTAATAAGCCCCTCCTCTGTGATGGATGTCAAGGGATCATTTTTGTATGTATTCTGTAGGTACCTACTTCTGCTGTGAGTTCATGGGTGCAGAGACCACATCACATCCAGAAGACAATATTTCACAGCAAAACAACTTTAAGACATTGAGAAAAATATAAATTAGAGAAGATACTAAATGTTGGAAAAAGCTTCCAAGTTCCTGGATTGCCAGAATCAATATTGTGAAAATGGTGCTGCCTCCAAATGAAATCTGTAAAATCTATTATTTCTGTGAAATTCCTGTAAAGCAAAAAGTTAACTAGTGTTCTTTTCAGAAATAGAAAATAGCACTCCTAAACACTGAAGAGAAGAATGAAGACCATGGATAATCAAGACAGTTCTATGCAGAAAGGACATAACTAGAGGCACAATATTATAACCTGATCTCAAACTACATCACAGACAGAATAGTACTGCCCATCATGAAATAGAAATATAAACAAGAGAATATAATACAAGACATGAAGATGAATCCACATGGACACATAAACTTTTCACAAAACTATCAAAAAAACACACCCTGAACAAAATGGCAACCTTTCCAAAGGGGGAAAGGGGAGATGGGGAGAGAAAAGTGAGAAGGGGAGGCTGGAGAGAGCTTGAGGGAATGGGATGGTTGGGATAAAGGAAGGGTGGATATGGGAGCAGGAAAGTATATATCTTAATTAAGGGAGCCATTTTAGGGTTGGCAAGAGTCTTGACTCTAGAGGGGTTCCCAGGGCTCCAGAGAGATGTCCCCACCTAGGTCCTTGGGCAGCTGAGGAGAGAGATCCTGAAATGGCCCGATCCTATAGCCATACTAATGAATATCTTGCATATCACCATAGAACCTTTATCTGGTGATGGATGGAGATAGAGACAGAGACCCACACTGGAGCACTGGACTGAGCTCGCAAGGTCCAAATGAGGAGCAGAAGGAGGGAGAACATAAGCAAGGAAGTCAGGACCGCGAGGGGTGCACCCACCCACTGAGACGGTGGGGCTGATCTAACGAGAGCTCACCAAGGCAAGCTGGACTGGGACTGGAAAAGCACAGGATAAAACCGGACTCTCTGAACATGGCAGACAATGAGGGCTGCTGAGAAGCCAAGGACAATGGCACTGGGTTTAGATCCTACTGCATGTACTGGCTTTGTGGGAGCCTAGCCTGTTTGGATGCTCACCTTTCTAGACCTGGATGGAGGGGGGAGGACCTTGGACTTCCCACAGGGCAGGGAACCCTGACTGTTCTTCAGACTGGAGAGGGAAGGGGAAGGGAGTGGGAGTGAGGGGGGAGGGAAAAGGAAGGCGGGGAGGAGAGAGAAATTTTTAATAAAAGAAGGTATTTATTTGCAAATCTAGACATGCATTGGCAAAAAAATAAATTAGATCTATAGCTCTGACCCTGTACAAAAACCAATTTAAACTGGATCACAGACTTTAAAACTGAAAATGTTGGTGCTACTAAAGGTAAGCTTAGAGAAAACATTTCAAGTCATAGCTATAGGCAAGAAATTTCAGGGTAGAACCCCAATAGCATGGGGAAAGCTGCAAAAACAATGGTCTTTTCAAAACTCTTATCTTCAAATGGAGAGGAGACAAAGTCCAAACTTCAGGGGCTTCTCATACTCCTAACACTCACTGGGGATTCAAGACCTCTCTGGGTAAAGGTTTTGCTGGATATGAGTTCCAGAGATTTGCTAGGTAACTGTGCATCCAGTGATTACTGAAAAGGATAAGCAATTGTTAGTTGTGTGCACTCCCTGTGCAAAGCAGTCATCTTTTCCTAATGGGTCACACCGAGATGATGATGTCCTCCTAGTGTGCAGAGGCAAGTACTGACATTGATTCGCTCTGTTCTGTATTTTTTGAATACATTGAGTGAACTGAGGAAAATCTGGTTCATCCTCCACCCTTTCATTTTGATACTCCACTTTATGTTTCTAGACTTTGCAACTTTTAGACAGGAGTCTATTTTTTGATGTAAAGTTTGGGTTCTGTCTACTGTCATCCTTTTAGAATAA
This sequence comes from Microtus agrestis, assembly GCA_902806775.1. Lineage (NCBI taxonomy): Eukaryota > Metazoa > Chordata > Mammalia > Rodentia > Cricetidae > Microtus > Microtus agrestis. Next base: position 11,678 of record CADCXT010004454.1, on the reverse strand, counting down.
TTTTACAAAGGAAACACTCACTGACAATACTTGAGCCTTTACTTTAGACTATTTCTGGTCCAGAGGTGGAAAGGGAAAGAAAAGAAGAAAGGAGAACAAAGTCAAAGCAGGAAAGAGAGGGAGGGAAAGAGAGAGACTGACAGAAACGGACAGAGATACAGAAAGAGAGAGAAAGTAAGAATTCATATGAGGGAAAAGGGAGAACAGAAAAAGAACCAGGGAGGGAAGACACAGAAGGGAAAGCAAAATGAGGAAGAAAGGAAATTTAAATTATTTGAGAGAGAACATATTCAGTTAAAATTCACAGTTGAGCTCTTATCTATGAATAGCAAACACCTAAGATTTCAGAATACCAAATTCTTCACATTTTTCAAAAACAAAATCTCTGTCAATGAAAATTCACCAGCAACTGAATAAATAGAAAGAGCATAAATCTTGTCTTAAAGTTTGATTTGTGTTTTGAGGGCTTAATGGCACATCTCTCATGCAAGGATTTCATGCTGTCATTGTTTAAAGCCCTCATATTAAACATGTCATTCCTAATGGCAAGATAAGTAAATTCAAAATTGATTTTGAATTGACGAAAATTGGGAAGGAATTTAGAGGAATCGTTATGCTGTCGAGAATTCTTCATATTTTCAATAATTCCAAGGCTAATTATTTTGTTCCAAGACCCCTCCAATTGTCTGTCTCCTTTTCCTGCAACTTTTCTTCCCTGATTAACTCAGAGTTATTCCTGAAAGACCAACATGAGGCCAGAAAGGATTCTTGATTCTGATGTGGTAGACATAAGGAAAATACCTACTAAACTCCATGAATTCTAGGTACTTCTAGGGTTCTCACTACCTGTGATCATCCCATCCCAGAGCACAACTGTCTGTGAACTGACTGCATATGATAAATCACCAGATGGAAACATCACTGCTCTCAAACGCATGTGCATACAATTATATTTCTCTTAGCAAACACATAAAATGTGCATGAGCATCAAAACACATATAAATTTTCCTAACAAAAGCTCTTTATAACACAATCTCTTCCTTCCCTGTGTGTATTTTTTAAGAGCTGGGTGTCAGGCCTACAAAAGAGTAAAAGAGCAAAAAAATAATAATAATAATAAATAAATAAATAAACTACAGAATCTTCTATATGTTCATGTTCACACCAACCCAGAAACCGTGCATAAGACTGTGTTAGAAAAGTAGAACAATTGTTCATGTAATCAATTGACTTGAGGTCCTCAATGATGAAGGATCCTGATTTGCAAAGATCATGCTGTTTGCTAGAAAGACATAACAAAGGCACAAACAGAAAGCCATCCTAAGAGAGGAGATGAATTTATGATCATGTTTCTTTAAGCCAAGGGAGAGCAAGGAGGGTCAGCCACACTAGAAGATAGGATAGCCCATGGTAGAGTCTTCCAACACTGCACAGGGCACAGTTTACTGATACCTTATGACTGGGAGAAAACTGACTTCAGATTTCAAAGAGCTGTGGCATTTTATGACTTCAGTTTGAGGAAACAAATTCAAGCCATGTGTAGAGATGCTTGCTCCCCTTCAAGGGAAAGACTGTGAAACCATGAAGATGGCATCAATTATAAGTCTCCTAGGAAAGGTGAAATCTCATGAAACAAGCTGAAGAACACAGAGAAAAGTGTGTTTTCAGAATGCCTCAGTGTGTCTCATGTCTGTCAGTATTTTACTGAGCACATGTCTTTTCATGCTCTGCTTCTTAATTCATTTTTTATTATGCTCTGATTATCAAGAGGCAGTATAGCAATGGAACTTGTGGCTACACTATTATCAACCATGTCAAGTGCCAAGCACATGGAAATTGTCCATAAATACCCATCAAAGAGGAGCAAAGGAGTCAAGCTGCCCACAGATGGAGTTGAGTCATAATTCCTAGTTCTGATTTATTTCCCCCAAACTCTGGTGATGTCAGAAAAACACTTGCAATCCACAACTCGCTTTGCAGACTTACTGAAGAGTAACCCGGCATTTTATTGTAAAATACAATTTACCACTTGTGTTAATGAGGTCATTAAATTTTATGACATCTATTATGTTCTGCATTAGGGAAAGGAAATAATAATAGACTTCTAGTGTTATTGGGGACTTTGGAATAATCTTTTCTACTTTACCTTTCTACACATTAGAAAAACTTGGGTCTGGAGAGGAGTAGTGACAAAACTTGTATGTCCCTATTCCCAACCTGGTATCTTGCATGATGTATCATATTGTACTTTGGGACATCAGACATGATGTTTACAAGACTTTAAACATACAAAATAAACATAAAACCCACATTTATCTATAGAAATTACATCAGCACCCATTGTAAAATATTGAACTTTAATAAGGTCTAGCCTCCCGAAGTTATCCTGGATGGATCCTAGTCACATTCAAATGTATTTTTCTTTTTCTTTGAGAATGATATAATGTATGCAATATATTATTGTCATACCTACCCTTTCACTATCCCTTTCAACTTCCCCAAGATGTCTCCCAATATGTCTTCCAAACTTCAAGTCCTTTTTCCATTTTGCTTTGTATATATATACATGGAGGCTTTGCATGCATGTATATCTGGGTATCACATATATACAGTGCCTGTGGAGGCCAGAAAAAGCATCTGATCTTCTGGGACTGGTGTTACAGACTGTTGCGAGCCACCATGTAGATACTGGGAATTGAATTCGGGTCCTTTTGGAGAACAGCCAGTGCTCGTCACCACTGAGACATCAGTCACTCCAGTCCCTCATTTTCTGTTAATTCTTTAAGAGCATCTCACTGCATCTCATGAGTGCTACCCACATCTGACTGTCTTACTTAAGGTAGTGCTGGTCTCACCTTGAATAATTCTGAATGCTCTGTGAAGTGGACAACAATTTGTTCTACCCATCATTTGTGATCAGAAAATACTTTCTTGGTCTTCAACATAGTTCCTTTCTGATTACAGTCTAGAGTCCTGTCTTCTGGAATTCTCTAACCATAGGCCTCTCCTTTATCTTCACCTGTCAGTGAAAACCAAGGTGTTGCCCAATTAAACGTCATGTCAAACTGGTTCCAACCCTTCTTTGTACTAATTTAGGAAATAAATAAATGTTAGTTCACTATGGAAGAAAAAAATTTTTAACCATGTTGAAGAGACTATTCCATAATTCACCATAGAATTTGTTGCATAAACTATTTGACTTAAACATAAAGATTGCCAAACTCAATTCTGTGAAGGAAGAAAAAAAAAGGAATATCAAATTGGCCCCGAATTCAGTGACAAATTAAAACCTTGTATGCATTAAAATGTCTCCAGACTTTATCATGCAACCAGTCTGTTTTAACTAGCTTTGTTTTTAGTATACTCCAATACCTGGCCCATAAATTCCTCTGTTTACTGATAAACGGCCATAATTTAAGTAACATTGGGATCCATTTTCCAGGCATTTTATTAGCTTCTCTGAATTGATTAATGTTTCATAAACTCCGCTTGAGGGAGAAAGAAAGAAGATAGCAATTGTGGTTTTGGTGCCGGCCTTTTAAAACGGGAATTTCTCCTTCCTAGCTGACAGCACACTGCCATCTGTTGGGTTAAACAGACTTTCTTCAATAGGAGCCAAGACTAAATCAGCCCTACCCCAAGCCTCGAGAGAGACACCAAACAAGTTTATTAGCAGGAATGAAAAATGTTGACAGGAATATCCAATTTTAGCACAGCATTAAGCTCTGAGGCAAGCAAGAGTCATTGGGTGGTGGGATGGAAATATAAGCACGTGTGCTAAGGCAGAATTTTGACTGTTCTGTCCCCTTCCTAGCTCACGTGAAAAAAAAGAAGTGCCTCTTGGTTGTGCTTGATAGCACTGTGGGTAAATTGTTTGCTATTTAAGTATGAAGACCTGAGTTTGGAACCTGTGTAAAATTCAATACCATCCCTCTGATTTTAGCATTCCTGAGGTAAATGGGAGGTGGATACAGGCAAATGCCCAGAAGCTTGCAATACAACTATCCTAACAAACAAGAGACTGTCTCAAACAAGTGTGCACACATTGCACACACGTGCACGCACACACACACACACACACACTCACACGTACACATTCATACAGACATTCATGTTTTACAGAAAGAAAATATTCTTACTGTAGCATTATCATGGAGGCAGTCATTACAGATCAGGGACAGATAATGTTTAATGCCACCTTGAGCTACTTGAAATCTTAATTCAAATTCTAGAGCTATAGAGTTAATGTTAAGAAACACTCAGTGTATGATTTCTATCTTTATTGTAGCCAGCATGTTCTTGTTTGTACAGATCTTGAATATTTACATTGCCATTAGAGTATGTAAAGAAAGAATCTTCAGTAGAGGGCGCTTCAGCAGGAGAGATATTCAACACTGTATCTTATGCCAGCAAAACTGTAGAGAGTTGGCTTACAAACAGCAGTAACTTCACTAGCAATTCTTTTTATAAGTCAAACTTCCACACTTTTGCTACCAGTGTCTATGATTCTTAGCACAGAGACAAGGCTCTTAAAGGCAGTGATTTTAACAGGTCCCACAAATTCCAGTTTGCAGTGGAATAGAGTGGGAGATTGCAAGCTTCCTAGCAGGCAGACACGTTGGGATGGCTTGAGGTCATGCTGGCCTATAGGAATGCCTTCATGTTAACAGACTCTCTTAAAGTCCTTCAACATCCAACTCTCATCAAAGAAGATATTCTTTCAGGAGGGATTGTTGAGAACAAAAGTAGATCTTATTCGTCAATCACAAGACTGCATGCTAACAAGATTTTTATAAACTAGTCATTATTTCAAAAATTACTTTTATTAACTGCCAGTGCAGGAACACTTTATATTATATCAGATAGATAGATGATAGATAGATAGATAGATAGATAGATAGATAGATAGATAGATAGATAGATAGATAGATAGATAGATAGATAATAGATAGATAGATAGATAGATAGATAGATAGATGATAGATAGATAGATCAGAAAATTTTAAACATGTCCACAATGTATCTTAATTATAATTACCCACAATCCCTCCAATGCCCTCCAGTCCTACCTCAGTATATCTCTTCATCCAAACATCATATCATCTCTCTTTCTCTTTATGTATATGTATATATGTGTATGTGTGTGTGTGCATAGACACATATAAATATATCTAGGTATGTGTGCAGACATATAAACTATCCCATTAAGTGGGTGCTACCCATATGCACACGTGTATGGAGCTATCCACTATCAAATGGGCATTCAGCTCATAGCCATCTCTCCCAGTAAAAAGTGTGTCTCCTCCTCCACGTACTCATCAGCCATCCCCTGTCAGTGCCCCTCAGTTAGGTATGAGGTTTTGGGAGCTCCTTCCCACTCCATGCTGGAAGCTTCCCTGGCTTGCTCTTTTGCAGAAACTGCAAGTGCTGTGAGTTAATGTGATCAATGGTCATGTCCTGCCCATAGGACACCGTTTCACAATGCTTTTCCCCACTCTCATGCGGGAGGTCCTTCCCTCTTCCAGCCAATAGCCACTGAGATACCAGCCCATTGGGGCATAGTCTCTCTCTTTAAAAAAAAAAAGGCCACTTCCCTCCTCGCTCTCTCTTACTTCCTGCTCTGCTTCCGGCTACTAGACTCCCTTCCTGATTGCGCAGAGGGCTGTTGTCTGGGATGGTGATCTGTAAGTTTTTGCCCCTTTAAATAAATAACCATTCTATTAATCATAATTCCAAACTGGTGTGGGATTGCTGTGACTCACACCTTCGCCTTCACTCTCAGACTATTGCATTATTCCCACCCCCTCTCTTTGATGATCCCTGAGCCTTGGAGTTGGGAGTGACATAGATTTCCTGGCTATTGCTGACACTCACAGTCACTTACTCCCAACACTTCCAGCCGGTGTGAGTCTCTGCACTGACCACCAACCATTGCAATAAGGAATTTCTCTAACCAAATTGAGGAGAGCACATAACCACAAGTCTAAACATAATTACTTAGAAAGCAGTTTGACAACATGACCATATAGGAAAACCACATCAATAGATGTCCCCTTTGGGCCAATATTTTCCCAAACTTCAGTTCTGACCACAGTTTCGGAGTCAGGTATGAATTCCACCTCTATATGTTAAAAATCTCAACTCTTAAGTTAGAGTAATTTTAACCAATGTTTTCCTGTGATCACTTAGAACAGTGCTAAATGTTGGCCTTAAGAAATAAACTGCACACTATCAATCACTTGTGTGGTATAGGGCTGAAATACTACATGCTTTCCTTTGGGAAGGGAAATAAGGACAGAATAAATATAGGTCTCCGAGAAACAGGTCTTCTTCAACTAGAAGAAGGGTATGGATGATGCAGGAGAGTAGATAGAGTCATGTTTCTATGTTGTAAGAAAAGTAGATGTTATGCATATATTCACGAAAAAGTTTGTGGATGTAGTTATGTGGCATGACATGTCCAAACACATGGCTTCTCCATTTTTTGCATTTATCTATGTAAAGGAACCCAAGGCTACTCTGACAAGTGTCGAAGTCTCCAGTCACTAGAGCATTCTCGTGTATTCTATTGTTTTTACTCAGAGAGACAAATAGCATGTTAAGTCTTATACACTGAATCTAGGTGCATATATGATGTATAAAATATATATTAATGCCACATGAGGGAATTTGAGGGGGGTTGAGAAAGGGTTTCTCTGTAGTTTTTGGAACCTGTCCAGGAACTAGCTCTTGTATACCGGGCTGGCCATGAACTCACAGAGATACATCTGCCTATCTCTGCTTCCTGAGTGCTAGGATTAAAGGTGTATGCCAGCACCACCAGGCTGAGGTATGTTTTATAATTTAAAAATCTACTTGAGTCACACTTTGTTCCTGCTCAACTTTGTATACCAGGGACAGCTGTCATATCTCTGCCTACAAACTTAAAAGATACTTTAGTAATGATGGTTCTATTTTTATCTTCCTGGACTTATCTTTAAGATATTGTGGAGAGTGGCAAACTCTAGAAAAGCAATCGCAGGATGGAGGGAATGGTCCTGTCAATAGAGTTCATGCTGTACAAGCCGGAGAGCCCGAGTTCCACTGTCAGAACCCCTGCAAAACTGCTGGTCATGATGAAGAGTGCCTCTCACCCTAGAGCTCAGTACACAGAGACAGGAAGATCTTGGGGGCTCAATTGATATTTAGTTGAACCTAATGGTGAGCTTCAAGTCCTTGGGAGACTGTATTTCATAGGAGGTGGATGATACTTTCTGAAGAAGATACCATGGCTGCGTTTGACCTCCACATGCAAACACACACATACACACACAAACACAGGAGTGTTCATAAACACACATAAAAGAGAAAAGTCCTTACAGTAAGTATGCCTTACTGGTCATACTCTTTGTACTTTGAACTTACTTGTTCAAAGGGCACTCTCAATCACCAGTGTTCTCCATCTTATGCTTTGTGAACTGAATAATTCTGCTACTGTATTTGAATAACACTTTCTTGTGATAAAGGTGAATTAAAAGTCTAATACCTCAACCCAAATGCAAGGCTTGGTTCCATATTGAAAGGCTACCAAAGACCTCTCTTTTACAGTATTCTAGTTTCTACCTCTGCATTCACCGTTTGTAAAACTGATTTCCTAGCAGTAGCGACACATAAAAAGCACAATGAGTGGCTATTATTTATTTGTGTTTATATTTTCTTCTATTTGAAAATCCATGCTTCTTCATCATTTGAGGAATTAATAGCTTATGAATCCAGGATTCTACTGTATGGGTCAGTAATGACTCCTTGTGGTTTCAGCCTAGTAAACATCCTGTTAGTGCCTGTCCACACACCTTTCCACTGCCTGGTGTGGAAGCATAAACCAAGTTGGCATTCTTCAGTCATATTTTCTATCAGAGGAATGAGGGTAGTTTGTTAATAATACTTACTAACAGAATAGCAAGTATAGACAGGTACATGTCTGAGCTTCCTGGGGCACTGGAGCTGGTACTTATTTATAGTTTTTGGGCAATGGGTATGGTTTTAAGTACGTTTATGAAAATAGATCTTTTTAATGAAGTGAAAAAATTGGTTCTATTTTTGTCTTTTCATAAAAATTAAACATGAAGCACTTGGCCTTGGTGTTAGAATCAAGTCATGAATCCATGAATGTCTGTCTCTGAAACCTTGGCTTCTTCCACAGAATCAGGGAGAAGAGAGCTAACTGTCTGATAGGAGAGGGGCCAGCAATTTTAAAAGGGGAAGAAAGAGAAAAATAAGCCAGCATTCCTGATTATTGCTTTTTGAAGTACATGTCAATTTTCAGAACCAAATGGAATTATTCAGGTTCATACGAAATGCCTTATGTTGGGTCATAGTGGCCTCTTCTGGTGAAGATGAGAATATCAGAAATAGTTATTAAAATTATAAAGGTTTAATATGGTACGCCAATCAGGTGTGTGAAATTTCTACTTACTTAGAAATGTCATATTTTTGTGAGCACAAATTTGAAAACAATGACACTCAATGACACGAATGGCAGATCTCGGGATGATTCTCTTACCAGTCACCAATGAACAAGTAGAATATGGAACAAACATGGGGATGAGCCTTCCTAGCGTGGTCATCTTGGGCAAATTATTTGCCCTTTACAGAGCTCAATAGTCCAAAACAGAAAAAAATAACAGAGAGATGTAACAACCATGCTTCTGCTTGACAACATGTTGCAGTTCACAGGTAAATGTCCACTGAGATAACACAGCACACTCCACAGAGATCCTGTGAGATCACGGGTACCACTCAGAAGTTACACGTGAGGACAGGGAGGATTAAGCTTCTTCATTTTCCACATTTTAACTGAAACTACCTCTTGATTGGGAACCCAGCTGTTAGACTGACCTCCTACGTGGTTAAGTGTCACATCTGCTAAAAAACGGGATTCCCAAGGCAGTCCCAAATGGCATCTGTCCTGACACATGTAGACCATCTTCACTCACGTTCGTTATCCCTACTGCCTTTGTGAACCAGACAAAATAATGGTATACAGGTATACAGGGTCAAAAAAAAAAAAAAAAACAGGCAAATTTTCAGCTCCTTCCCATGGCAACCACACATCGCTATGGTTTAGGCAGGGAATACACATAGCATGGTAAATTCAGAAACTAAATGTTTAACCTCCAAAAACACTGTATGATTTGTACAGAAAAATCACAAGAGTAGAAAGATCACTTATGTAACAGGAAAAAACATCTTTGCCAGCTATACTTAAAACAGAAAATTAATTTATAGGTTCTCTAAGAGACTACAAAGTTAATTATGACCCCTCAGAAATGAGTGCCAAAGAAAGAAAGTGGGGTGACCTGGGATACCTGTCTGCTAATGGCTCATCAATCCCAAGCTAGACAGAGCCAGGAGGTCTAAATGAACTCTAGTCTCCATACTAGATGAAATCTTTGATCATAGAGCATATATAAAACGATCCATTGGTAACTGTGTGCCATGTACTATGTAGGTAGCATCAGGATGTAGCAACAGATTACAATACTAAATGCAAAACCAGTATGACTTCCTCAGAATGTGACAATAAATCCCTGAGGCAGGTCACACTTTGAACTTGGAGTGATGAACAGTGATGCTCTGGAGGGGCCAGAGTTTAAGTGAGGATAGGTTGAGGAGTCACTAAGGAGCATTTCATATCTGGCTCCCAGGCAGCCTTGCCTCAGAGTAAGCACAGAAACTCAAAGCCCTTCGAACGAAAACTCCTGCGACATGCTTAGGTAACATGTTGCAGATGTTATTCCTTTTTTAATATAACTTAACTTATTTTGTTTAAGAAAATTTGTGTATTTCAATGTGTGTCTATGTGTGTGCTCGTGTTTGTTCCTCCATGTGTGTGCAAGCTTGTGTTTGCGAGTGTGGAAGCCAGAGGTTGTTAGCAGTTGTCTTAATTGCTGTTTGCCTCATTTCTTGAGACAAGGGCTCTCACTGAACCTGGAACTCACTTATCTGGCTCTGCTGCGAGCTCCACTGAATCCCAGCACCACCCCTCAGCTCTGGAGCTACATGGGAATGCTGCTAAGCCAAACTTTATGTGAGCGCTGGGAATCCGCACCAGGGTTCTCACGCTTGTGTGGTAGGCGCCTTGCCAACTAAACCATCCCCCTAGCCTGCCAGATGTGACTTCTTAAATGGAACCTGTAGCTCCTTGAGAATTTCAACTTCCTTCATTTGTTTCTCTCTTATTCGTTACCTACCTTCAAGCCGTCACCACAGACTTCCTAAAGACATCCTTCACTTGATCACACTCTGAAAGCAAAGGCTGTGGTTTTCTTGAGCCCTGCAATCCCTGAATGCCACATCCGGCACAGGGACAAAGTCAGTGTTAAAATAATTCACTTTTCCAAAACTCATTCAAGACCATCCCAGCTTTATATTCCATTCACACTGGGCACAGCTGGCATCATCCTGACCTAGAACAAGCCAAGCAAGTCAGGAGTCTGCAAAGCTAGGAGCACCATGAGCCTGGCTTCTCTGCAGTCGACTTTCAGTGACTGTACTCTGAGCAAAGAAAGAGGCTTATCTCTGCTGCTGTGGTTTTGTAATTACCCCATTCTCTCCTGCATTTCCTTCCGCCCGGCTGCAGGAGGCTCTGCCATCTATCATTGTGCAATTTTCCTAAAGTAACTTTGTCAGGGAATGTTTCAACTTCTACACAGTGTAAAGAATAACTTGCCCCTTCTTTGCTTTCCTTTAACTATTTCCTACCATCTGCTCCTTTCGCATTTGTCCGTTCTGCCATATCTTTCATCTGATAGCTCATAAGAAGCCTCTTGACAAGAAAGTCTTTCTTGACATCCACATTGGCCTCCTGGCCCCGCGGTATTTGAATTGGAACTGACAGTGGCTTTTTACAAGAGTTCACATTAAGTTGAGTTGCAGTTTCCTATGAATCTGTCATCCCCTCGCTGAATTATACACCGCTGAGCAAAGAAAGGGCTGTGCCCTGCCCATGCTGCTTTCATATGGACTGTTAGCACAGAGGAGCCCCAGAACCTATTACAAAATACACAGACATGAGCGGCGATGTGGAGACTGAAGCCAACTTGGCACTGTTTCCTACTCTGACAGCTCCTTCATGCAAGCTGAGGACCAGACAATCCTCTTGCCGTTCATAGACCTGCCTGATGAAAACCAGAGCCAACAGCTACAGCCCATGCACAGTTTCCAGATGAAGTGAGGAATGCCAAAGGGAGGACCCTCACTGGGACACTGTAGCTGTTGGTCACTGCTTGAGCCTCCGGTAACCCAACTGAACTTTGTAGTGCACCCTCACACCTGGATTCCCACACCCACACTGTCCTATCGAGGACAGAATGGATAGCTGTAGTCCCCAGAACTCAACACTTAACCTCTGAATCTAGGTCATTTGATATAATCACTGAACCTCAAGTTTATCTAACAAAAATCCCGACCATTAATCATTGTTTCACTATTCAAAAGACTTTTTGAACTTTAATTTGCCACATCTTGATAATAACTTGGAAATCTATGTGAAGCTATTTTATTAAAACTCTTAGAAAAGCAATTACTTCCTTGGATGATGCTCATTCTCGTTTACTGAAAACATACCTCCTACACAATCTCCATGAAACAGCTTGTAACTTGAGTTTACAGCAGTCAGAGTTATAGATCTATACTTA
>CADCXT010004453.1:0-54982 GCA_902806775.1 Microtus agrestis | reverse complement strand
GTATGTCATTGTACTCCTACTGAAATTGAGCTAATGATATTTGTAACTGCTTATAGATGTTGGGAAAAGTTTGACACATGCTGTAAAGTGTTTGGTTTTAATGCATATGTTAAAAATTTTAGATTTTGATCCCTTTTACACTGCCCTAATTTTTGGCAGGCAGCACATGTAACTTTATGTGGAGTAGGCACTTAGGAAGGAGGACTTACCATGGGCCAGACTAAAAGGTGAATACTGGGTTGGGAAAAAGCCCTTTCTTCTTGTCTGGAGGTGGAGTTACTGGTGCCAAAATTATATCATTATATCTTTTGTTTGAGGAGCTCCTCACAGTCTTTTCATTAATGATAGATGCAGGGGCCCAATGATGGGAGTTAGTGTGGATCCTCGCCTGAATAGCACACCATACAGAGGTTGTAGAAACTGGCTCAACATGGCATGGTACAGGTATGAGGGCGCTCTCCACATGGCCTAAGACAGGGTGCCCTGTGATCTGTTTACTTTAATCCTGCTAGATGCCTTTTATTTGAGGAGCTCCAAGGACAGGCGACTTATGGCAGGATAATCCTCCAACCTAATACAGGGCCCTGGGAAGCCTAGGATGGGTAAGGGGGGGAAAAAAAGGCCTGGTCCCACTCGACCTAAGAATCATCAGGCACCCCTCTGTTCCCAGGGAGGTAAATTGCTTCTCCACTCGAGAGGCAGGTCTCTCCTTATCTCAGTCCCTTCTCCTTTAGATCTGACACTATGGTTGACTCTGACTGGTGCTCTCCAAGTAATAACTTCCTGCCTTTATATAAGAGAAAGGGGGATCTGTTGGGAGCCGTTTCCCCCTAAAAATCATTACAGGAACCCTCACCCTGGTGAGTCTGCAGGGAACCCCACACCCATAATTGTGCTAAGAATAGTTCTATTGCCCCACACCCAATTAAAGCTGTTAATGGAGAAAAAAATAAATAAATAAATAAATAAATAAATAAATAAATAACTGCTTGGCCTCATAGCTTAGAACATACGTGGGTGGAGTAAACAGAATAGGATGCTGGGAGGAAGCGGAAGTGAGGTCAGAAAGCATGCAGCTCTGCTCAGAGCCAGAGGCCTCAGACAGAGATGCTCCCCTCGCGATAGCTCTGCTCTCTGAGGCAGAGGCATGAAGCTCCGACCCAAGATGGACATAGGCTAGAATTTCCCAGTAAGCACACCTTGTGGTGCTTACATAGATGATTAGAAATGGGTTAAGAGGTTGAAGCTAATGGGCTATGCAGTGCTTAAAAGAATACAGTGTCCGTGTAATTATTTCCGGTAAAGCTTGCCGTGTTGGTGGCCGGGGTGCTGGGGACGCATCCCCGCTGCTCTTATTTCAACACGGGATCATTGGGATAAAGGAAGGTTGGATAGGGGAGCAAGGAAGCACATATCTTAATTAAGGGAACCATCTTAGGGTTGGCAAGAGACTTGGACCTAGAGGGGCTCCCGGGTGCCCAGGGCGATGTCTCCAGTTAGTTCCTGGGGCAGCTGAGGATAGTGAACATGAAATTACCCTATCCTATAGCCATACTGATGAATATCTTGTATATCACCATAGAACTTTCATCTGGCGATGGATGGAGATAGAGACAGAGACCCACACTGGAACACCGGACTGAGCTCCAAATGTCCCAATGAGGAGCAGAAGGAGGGAGAACATGGGCAAAATATTCAGGACCACAAGGGGTGCACCCACTTATGGAGACAGTGGGGCTGATCTTTTGGGAGCTCACCAAGGCCTGCTGGACTGTGACTGAAAAAGCATGGGATAAAACCAGACTCTCTGAATATGTCGGACAGTGAGGGCTGCTGAGAAGCCAAGCACAGTGGCACTGGGTTTTGATCCTACTTCATGTTCTGGCTTTTTGGGAGCCTAGCCAGTTTGGATGTTCACCTTCCTAGACCAGGATGGAGGGGGGAGGACTTTGGACTTTCTACAGGGCAGGGAACCCTGATTGCTCTTCAGACTGGAGAGGGAGGGGGAGAGGATTGGGGGGAGGGGGAGAGGAGTGGGAGGACAAACAGATTCAGAGATCCACAGTGAAGGACTAGGCTGAGGTCCCAAAGTCCAATCAAAAAGAGGGAGGAACGATAATATGAACAAAGAGGTTAAGACCATGATGTTGGTACCCACTGAAACAGTTTACTAGAGCTAATGGGAATTCACTGGCTCTGGACTGACAGTGGCGGAACAAAGATAGGATCAAACTAGGCCTCTGAATGTGGGTAACAGTTGTATGGCAGGGACAGTCTATGGGGTCATTAGCAGTGGCACCAAGATTTATCTCTACTGCTTGAACTGGCTCTTTGGAACCCATTTCCTTTGGAGAGATTCCTTGATCAGAATCAATATAGTTGGGAGTGTTGGGATTCCTGCCTTGTACTGGCCATGTCTTTCTCAGGTTCACATCTATGGCTGCATGGTGCCTGTGCAGTGCTTGTGTACCCCTGCAGTCTCTGTGCATTGGAGTTGCAGCCTCTGCAGCAGAGTTCTTGCCACCTGTCCCTTCTCCTGCTCCTCCACTAGAGGTGCCTATGCACTGTTGAAACTTCAAATTAGGTCGCCACATGTTCAAAGTCTCTGGTATTTTTCAATGGCTTCTGGCTGCAGAGTAGCGAGGTCACACACCAGTGGCACAGTAGAGTCACACCAGAGTCACACCAGAGGAACACCAGAGGCACAGTGAGATGGCCACTGAGAGCCCTGGCTGAAGGCTGCTGATAGATAGCACAGCAGTGAGGCAGCCACTAAAGGAACTGACAGCACAAAGTGAGGCAGCACACCAGTGGCACACCAGGGTCAGTGAGGCACCACAGGAGCAGCATAGCAGAATCACACCAGAGGTGCAGCTGTAGGAGCCAGCCATGATAAGCTAAATATGAACAGATCACCCAAAGGAACTTCTTTGCTTTCAACCATTATCACCTGCCACTGTAGGACTCAGTCATTGATAAGTGTAATAGAGGCCTGAGTCTCAGTAGTTTACATTGAAGCAATATTTGGTTGCAGGAAGGACCATAAACCAAGATTACCTGAGCATCACCTAAGAACAGTCCAACCAAAGGAAATTCTTAATGTTCCAACCGCTGTAGAGAGGATCACCTGCTAACACACACTCACCAGGATATCCCTAGACAAATGTCAGCCAATCAGGGGTCCTGAACCTCAGAAACCCCTCACTCCCATGTTTACTACTATAAAACCCAACTCTAATTTATCTCAGGCCTCTCCATTTATTCCAATACGTTGGACATTAAGGGAGATCAAGGTTATAACCTTGCACAAAATAAAGGCTCTTTGCTTTTACATACAGGACTTGGTCTCCTTGTTGGCTTTTGGCGGACTTTGTGGATTTGGGCATAACACAGCGAGATGGCAACTGACAGCACAGCAGCAAGACTTCCCTTTATCCCTGTCTTCGCATAAAAAAAAAAACTCCTACGTGGTCTTTTTGTTGAGCTCTGTGCTTTATTTCTTACAGCCACAGAAAAATATTAGGGAGGGCCTTGGTTCTGCCTCAAGGTGATGTACTAGATTGTTGACTTCCCATTGGAAGCCTTACTCTCTCAGAGGAGTAGATGGGGGTAGAGTATTAGAGAAGGTAGAGGGAGTGGAAGGAGAAGGAGTGGGAATTGGGATTGGTATGTACACATTACATTTTTCAATGAGTCACATATGCACAATACCCAAAACAAGAATAAAACAATACATACAGTATAACCGAAATAACTTTAAATTTATATCAATAAAGTAGATACCAATGTAAAATATTATGAGATCAATGGCTGTCTTTTGGATTAAAGTAGATTCAGTAAATTACCCTTTATCTTATCATTTCTATATCCTATCTCCCTTTATTTTTTCCTTTAGAAAAAAGTAAGGAGGGGGCCATTGTTAGTTCCCGGCCACATAGCCCCAAAATAATAACACAGAAACTATATTATTTAAATCAATTCTTGGCCCATTAACTCTAGCTTCTTATTGGTTAACTCTTACAAATTAATTTAACCCATTTCTATTAATCTTTGTATCTCGATGTGGCTGTGGCTTACTGGTTAAAGTTCAGGTGTCTTTGTCTGGCAGGGGCTACATGGCTTCTACTGACTCCACTTCCTTTTCCCCAGCATTCAGCTTATATTTCCCCACCTTTAAGTTCTGCCCTACTATAGGTATAAAGGAGTTTATTCATTAATGGTAATCACGGCGTACAGAGGGGAATCCCACATAGGAAAAATGTATTTGAACTTGACACCTTGGTTTAGCTTTTTATTATTTTTATGACTGATAACATCTTGTAACCAAACCCCCAATTGATAGAAAATATCCATATAGAATCTTTTGAGAGTGAGGATGTCACTATCTAGCCTGGTTCTGATTGTTTGTGGGACCTGTGACTTTGGGGGAACATTGAGAAAATTGGAATAATAGTGAAGTCTTAGCTGGAGTAGTCTGTGAGTCTGGACCATCTCAGCCAACATTGAAGCTTTTTGAATGGTGGGTAACTTGGGGCATTTGGTTTTCATTGGTTTCTGGTTCCCTCGCTCTGAAAATGAATAAATTTTAAAGCCAAAATACATACGTACATTAATACAAATATAGATTGTATATTGTATATAAGTCAGCCAAAAGTGATTTTTCATTTTGTGTTTGAGAAGGTAAAGTATACATCATATGTCTTATAGTTCTTTTAGGTTTTAGGTTTATTTCTTTATGTTTTTCAGTGGGTCTTCCTTGATCAAGGCTGATCCATATTAATCTGTAATGAATCCATAACCTCTCATTTCCTATGGAAATATAAGCATGCATCCCCCAATAATACATCTTTTGACTTAAATTTTGAAGTCAAGATAAGCTTTTTTTAATCTAGAAGTTTTCACAATCCAGTATCTCTTAGTAGACAAAAAATATAAAAACAATAAAAAATTCAGTGTCTCTGTGTATTTTCCATCTTTATTTTATATTACTTTACTCCCTTTTAAGGAATGCATCGTTATAAAACTATGTTTTTTAATCTAAGATTGTGTATGCACTTTCTCTTCTCTCTCCTAAGACTTTGTATATTTTAAAACACATTGTAAACTTCATCAAGTATTGTTTTGTTTTATCTGAATCAGTCTATACTGGGTATCTTTAAGCCTATTCTCTTCTCATAAACCAAATTTAAACTGCTGTGTAACTCAGATTATAGCATGCTGCCAACCTGTTCCTCATCTTTGACAGTCTGATAGCTTAGTCTTATGGTTGAGGTACATTTACTGCCAGTTCAGGGAGTCCTATTTACCACCCCAACTATGGGAAGATTCTGGTTTTATGCCAGCAAGTAAGAAGCCACCTGCTGCTTATGAATCCCATTTAAATGTGTGGTAACTGGGACTCTGAAAAGAGTCACATAGTCTTTCTGGTTAAAACTGAGCCCGGATGCCTTCTCCTAAAGGAACCATGCCTCTTCTTGCTGCCAACAAACAAGAGCCCAACAGAGAAAAGGTGGTTACCAAGAAGCCATGTTTGCCTTCCTTTTTGTGTGTTTAGAATACTTTCCCAAGTTCTTTCAGGTTTTATGTGGATATAGTTGTATCACTTTGGGTGCATTTCTAGGCTGATGTTTCTGTCCCTCAAGCCACTTCACAAATAACTGAAATGGAAAATGATTATTACTTGTAAATGCTCAGCTGTTAATTCAGTCTTGTTATAGCTAATTCTGACATTTAAATTAAGCCATATTTCTTATCTACCCTCTGTAATGTAGCTTGTTACCTTATTTTCCACAAATCCAACTTCCTGGGCATCTATTATGTATCTCCCAACTCTGCCTTTCCTCATCCCAGCCTTCTGTGTATCTCAAGCTGTCTCACCCAATATATTCCTACCCAATTATTGGCCAATTAGCTTTTTATTATGAATGAGAACAATGCATAATTACAGTGTACATAAGGATTATTCCAGAGTAGTACCTAAATCAGCAACCATGAAGAAAATCTACTAAATGACTTGCATCTTCTGGCATGCTCTGATACCTTTTTAATGTTTTGGAATATTATTTTACTGAGCAGAGATGTGTTAAATTTGTATATGCTGGAAAATATTGCCTAATTTTGTAAAGGTTTGTTACTTTTTAATGCTACATTTCTTTTTTTTTTCTTTGAGACAGGGTTTCTCTGTGGCTTTGGAGCCTGTCCTGGAACTAGCTCTGTAGACCAGGCTGGTCTCGAACTCAAAGAGATCCGCCTGCCTTTGCCTCCCGAGTGCTGGACTTAAAGGCGTGCACCACCATCGCCCGGCTACATTTCTTTAAAGATGTAAGGGTGTGTGTTTATTTAAACATGTGCTGCATCTGTATCACTTGCCTGCCTAAGATACCTAATTGTTCTAATAAAAATCTGAAAAGCCAACAGCTAATGATGAGAAATGAAATCACGGCTGGCAGACAGAATTAATAGGAAGAGAATTCTAAGCTCAAGAGAGAAGAAAGAGTGAGAGAATAAGAGAATGTGGAGCATGCTTAGGACAAGAAGTCAGGTAAATGCCAGCCAGACAGACATAGAGAATCAGGGAAAGTAAGTTATACAGAAATAAGAAAAGTAAAAATACCTGAGAAAAAAGATAAAGAGAAACAGGTTAATTATAGGTAAAAGACCTAGCCAAAAATACGCCTAAACTGAGGCCAGGCATTTGTAATAAAGATTAATAAGTCTCTGTGTCATGATTTGGGAGCTGGTTGGTGGCACAAAAGAAAAGCTTCATATATGCTTATATATCAGGGATGACCTGCCCAAAGATAGCACCACCCATATTTGACTTGTGGGATATTTTCCTGATTATGTGGTAATGTCATGCCAATTTGATGGATGAAGTTCCTTAGATGAGATTTCTTCTTCTCAGGTTTGGTAAGTTTCAAACTGAAGTTAATAATGACACCTAGCAGTTCTATTATCAAGACAGGTTTTAACTAAATAGCTTAAGTTGTACTTCAGCTGCTTATGCTGCTCAGTCTATCCTAGACCTTATAATCATAGGATATATTATCCCTCAGGGTATAGTGATAACATGCAAATGCCACCCTGTTTAGCATATTCATGTTTTACATTTGAATCATTGTAACTGTTAGTTGCTTGTTTTTGTAAAACACATTGCATTTTTGCACAATACTATCCATATAGATTCATATGATAACAAAAAGTTCTCAATTGTATAAGAAAATTTGAATTTTCCTATCGCCTATTTAAAATGTATAGATATTGTCATTTTCTGTTAAATATTTATTATCAAAATCAATAGATTCCTATTTATATAATTTGAGAAACATAACATATAAAATATTATGAATAGAATTAAAAGCAACAAATTGATAGTCATTCTGAAGCTAATGATAAGAAACATTTTCTACACAAAGTAGGTAAAAATAACATATGCACTAATGAATAGAATGATTGTATATAATTTTGCTACCATTAGTCCCTGTTCAAAAGCAGCTTTTTTACTTGCTGAGAGCTACTGAAACTCACAATGATATTAGAGGTCTTTTACATCTTCTTATTAAAGAAAATAGTGTTATCTAGGATTTATCAGGTTGGGAGGAAAAGCTTTCATATTAAAAAATAGCCAGTGGCAAAGAATTAAATGTCAGTCCTTTTAATCCTCAAACAAAAAATTCAATATTGATAGTTACTTGCAAATAAGCAGAACATCAAATCAATCATATTGAAAAAACACTTTATTAATATTAAAAAACTTGGACAGTATCTTTTCAAAACTGTAATATTAAGATGGAGTAATATATGGTAAAGTTAATATATATATACAAATTTTGTTATTATTTCTATGAAGAATAAGATAATAATAATCAGCAAATTAGAGGATATGTATATAAAGAGATGTATTTGGGGTTTGTGAAGGCACACACATTTATCTGTTTGTATTTGTGAGAGAAGAACAGACTATGCTGTCACATATATTTATTAATATTCTGACATTTGTACAATGATTACAGTTTTGACTAGTATAAAAACACTGGTAGAGAAGTCTTCTGGCATCTCTTTGTATAGTTTTATTAGATCCTTATCAGGTGAACTATTCTTAAGAAAGCAAGTTGAAAACATGACAAAACTTAAAGATTGAAAGAAGCATTAATTTTCAATAAACCAATGAGAAAGTGCCTACAATTTGTTATCTAATTTGATAACAATATGCCTAGATGTTATGAATAGCTACTGTACTGAAAATAAAAATTAATTCAAATGAAATATACTACAACCCTCATACACATTGTCAGAAGAGGTATCCTGCTCTTCCTTTGACTGTAAAATGCTGAGTTTCATCCCTATCAGATATATAGTAAATGGGTCTGTTGATAGTTGAATTTAGGTGATTGTTCATTTTGCTGTTAGGGAGGCAAAAATAGTTTTCAAACAGAAAAGCAGGAAAGCAGTAGTTAAATGTGGCTGTCATGGCTGTTGTTGTTGTAGAATATTAGTGGAAGGTATGTTACATTTGCTTATGCTATAGAAAATTTGTTTAATGTTGCAAAGATGAGTTTCATTCTTTTATATTGCATTTGTTTAACTATGTACAGCTGTGTTAATTTACCTGTCTAAAACACCTGATTGATCTAATAAAGAAAAGAATGGCCAATAGCTAAGAAGGAGAAAGGATAGGCAGGGCTGGCAGGCAGTGGGAATAAATGGGAGAAGAAATCTGGGAAGAGAGATTAGGGATCAAAAAGAAGAGGGGAGGCTGTCAGGGGCCAGCCACCCAGCTACATCACAAACTGTGAGGTAAGAAATAAAGAAAGTATATAGAAAGGTAAAAACATGGAGGGAAAAAATAGATGGAACAATTTAAGAGAAGCTGGCAAGAAATAAGCCAAATTAAGAATGGGCATTCATAAAAATAAGTTGCTGTATATTTGTTTGTGATCTGGTTGGGTGTCTCCCAAAAGAACAAAGAGAAAAAACAAACAAACAAACAAACCAAAACAAAAAAAAGAAAAAAATTACATGTTGTGTCTTGTAGAAGAAAATTTCTTTGAAATTTGTATTATGATAGTAAAACGACATCATCCATCAATGAACAACATGTCCAAGGTGTGTTTATGAGAAATGTTTACAAAGCACTATGGTTTCTTTTGTAGTATCTGTGGTTATAACCAATTAAAAGTATCATGTACATTGAAGATATTTTAAATTAACTGTGAGTTAATACTAGTTACTTCCACTTTAGTTTAAGTGAAAGTTAATACACATCCAAAGGTCTTCAGACCATATCGATCTCTTCATGTGTAATTACTTTTCCTTCTTTCTTTATTTCCATTATTTTTGTAAAATTCTAACTTCAGTTTCTCAGCTTGCTGTTTTCTTTAAGGTGGCAAGAAGATACTGTGCCATGAGAAGAAAATGAGATATGTGGAATATTGTGTTGTTCTGGAAAAGAGAAGTTCATATCCATATTTTTGCTTCAAATCATAGTTAGCCACCAAACCCGACTGCACTGAATTTTAAAACTCCAATGATGCACATGAATTAAAAAGAGTCTTCTTAGTGAATTTTAATGGGAAAGATTCTTTAATATCCTTTGGAATCTATTAGTATTTAAACTTGAATTTGAGGTATAACTTATGATAACTCCAGCTTCAGAAAGAAATATTTGAAAGACAAAGTATTTTAGTGAGACTTGATTTTTCTATTTACTTCTAAGGTTTTTGCTTGTCTTTTACTTCTGTATATTTTGAAATATTATTAAAATATTTATAAAGTCAAATAATGATTCTGAGAACATTATGGAAATATTTAAATTTAAATAGTAATCATGGGAATTGGTAGATAGGTTTGCAGACCAGAAGGCTTTTCTCTGTCTTGCCTAGTACCATTGGACTGGTTTTGCTCCCTCTCACTAGTTCTTATAACTGCTTATAAAATAATTATTCAGAAGCTAATATATTAAATATAATTATTTCATTAATGGCTTATGTCTCTTACTGGCTTTCTTCTACCATAAATTAATCAATTTCTAATAGTTTAGATTTTATCATGAGGCTTGTTGCTTGCCTGTAATGTTCATGCATCTTTCTCCTTTTGGCAGATACATACGTGTCTCCTTGACTCAGCATACACCCTCTCTCTCTCTATCTCTGTCCAGTTTTCCCACCTTGTTTTACTCTGTTAAGCCATTGGCTGAAACAGCTTTATATATCTACCAACAAAAGCAACATATATACAGATGGCCATCTCACATCCATAGCGTAGTAGTTAAGAGCACCTACTGATCTTCTGAAGGACCTTAGTTTTATTCCTAATGGACACATTGGGCAGATAAGAAGATCCTGTCAATATAGCTCTAGGGTATCAGATGGCTCTTCTAGCCTTTGAACACAACCATGCATGTAGATCATGGAAACTCACACACAAACATGCAAAATTAAAGTTAGAACTATGTCATTAAAATATTAATGAAGCTAAAATTGAAAACCTACACTATTTATATAAATAAATTAGTATATACTATAGGCCATAACTTGAAACATCTTCTGGTTTGAGTGTGTGTAAAACAAAATAACACATTTTGAAGTGTTCTGTCAGTTAATTAAAAAACATAATTGTCAAATTTCCTATGTGTAAATACTTTAATACAATATGAAGAAATCAGAACTAGGTGAATGTTCTTTCTAGTAACTGTAAGTGAACCATTATTTAATATCACCACAGAGAAATAAATAGCCAGTCATGTCACAGTTAGATCCCTAAAATATACAATCATGACAGAATATAAAATGTAATACATGTTCATTGGAGAAAAATAAGACAAATACATTTGAATAGTCTAAACTTTATACTGAATCTCTGTTGACAGCTTGTTAGTAATATTTTGTTATGGTGAATAATTACAACAGTTATCCAAGTTTATTCTTTGTATACTACAAAGGCTAATTTTTATGAAACAGTCAAAGGTTTCTACTAATATTTCTATTACATGATTATACATACTTTCTAGAACAATTTAATAAATGTTTTATGGATCGATCATACTATTTCCTTATGTTATATTATATATATTTTAATTTCTTTGTATATAAAGGGACAAAAAGAAAAATAAGTATACTTAGTATAAAACCTAAAATTTATGTGGCTTGGGATATAATGTAAGGAATCATATACTCTTAGTCTGGAATTTCTTAAAATATTTCGTTTTTTTTTTTTTCATCTGTAAGACGTTCTTTATTTATTTTATTTATTGAAAAAAATTTCCGCCCCCTCCCAGCCTCCCATTTCCCTCTCCCTCCTCCTACTCCTCTTCCCCTCCCCCCATTCCTCCCCCCTCCCTCTCCAGTCCAAAGAGCAGTCAGGCTTCCCAGCCCTGTGGAAAGTCCGAGGACCTCCCACCTCCATCCAGGTCTAGGAAGGTGAGCATCCTAACTGGCTAGGCTCCCAGAAAGCCAGAACATGAAGTAGGATCAAAACCCAGTGCCATTTTCCTTGGCTTCTCATCAGCTCTCATTGTCCGCCATGTTCTGAGAGTCCAGTTTTATCCCATGCTTTTTCAGTCCCTGTTCAGCTGGCCTTGGTGAGCTTCCAATAGATCAGCCCCACTGTTTTTGTGGGTGGGTGCACCCCTCGTGGTCCTGACTTCCTTGTTCATGTTCTTCCACCTTCTGCTCCTCATTGGGACCTTGGTAGCTCATTCCAGTGTGTCAACCTACTGACTGGGAGAAGATCTTCACCAACCCCACAACAGACCAAGGTCTGATCTCCAAAATATATAAAGAATTCAAGAAACTAGACTTTAAAATGCTAATTAAAAAATGGGGCACTGAACTGAACAGAGAATTCTCAAAAGAAGAAGTTCAAATGGACAAAAGACACTTAAGGTTATGGTCAACCTCCTTAGCGATCAGGGAAATGCAAATCAAAACAACTTTGAGATATCATCTTACACCTGTCAGAATGGCTAAAATCAAAAACACCAATGATAGCTTTTCCTAGAGAGGTTGTGGAGGAAGGGGTACCCTCATCCATTGCTGGTGGGAATGCAAACTTGTGCAACCACATTGGAAATCAGTGTGGCGGTTTCTCAGGATATTTGGGATCAACCTACCCCAGGACCCAGCAATACCACTCTTGGGAATATACCCAAGAGATGCCCTATCATATGACAAAAGCATTTGCTGAACTATGTTCATAGCAGCATTATTTGTAATAGCCAGAACCTGGAAACAACCTAGATGTCCTTCAGTGGAAGAATGAATGAAGAAAGTGTGGAATATATACACATTAGAGTACTATTCAGCGGTAAAAAACAATGACTTCTCGAATTTTGCATGCAAATGGATGGAAATAGAAAACACTATCCTGAGTGAGGTAACCCAGACCCAAAAAGATGAACATGGGATATACTCACTCATAATTGGTTTCTAGCCATAAAAAGGGACATTGAGTCTATAATTTGTGATTCTAAAGAAGCTAAGTAAGATTGTGAACCCAAAGAAAATATTTCAAGTTTATCTGCTTTACAAACATATTGATTTGGTGAAACATTGTTTCAAAGTTACCAAAGCAAACTTTTGATATTTATATTTTGCTTTTTATTGAATTTTAGAGCCAACACAATTATCCCAGAAAAGAAGAAAATAGTATTAATATTTTAAAATTACAAAAAATATTGTTCATATTTGTAATTGAGATGATCTCAAAAGTAAGAAAACCTAAAAATCATATATCCATATATGTAACTATTCTACATATGCAATTTGTTACAGATCCATTGATCCCACAGTGTTGTGAAATGTAAAATCACGTTCAAATGGTAGATATGTCTTTAAACCCAAAGAATGATTAATTAGCAAAATAAAATAATTGCATGTAAGTTTCAAAAAAGAAGTAAATTCAGTTAAGGAAATGAAAGTCATGCACTGAAAGCAATACAGAATTAATGAAATAAACCAAACAAAACAAAAACAAATGATATCATTTTGTTAATTGTAGAATATTAAATGTCCTTATAAGTTCATGTATAAAAAGATTATTTTATAACCAATAGAGATATTTTTGTTGTTTTTGGGGAATAGAAGTAAATCCTAATGAGAGAAATCAGGTCAGTGGTTAAAGAACACTTGCTATTTATTGGAAGTTTAGTTTCCAATATCCTTATCAGACAGTTCACAACCACCTGTAACAGCAAGTCCAGGGAATCTTATGCTCTTTTCTGATCTCTGAACATACTTCTTTCATGTGTGCACACCTACACATACCATAACTTTAAAACAATATTTAATCTAAAAATTTGCTAAATATTTAAAGAGACATATCTCCAAATATATTCAGAAGAATAACACATGGAAAAACTCTCATAATTGCTAGCCATTTAAGATATGAAAGCAAATGTAGCACTTAATAACATATCATATTCTGGTATGCTCAGAAGAAATTGTTTTTCCCCTTTTCTCCCTGACATCTGGCTCTTATGATCAGCTGTGCTCCAGTAGATATCCCCTAACTCATGAATATATAAGTAGCACAGACATAAATCGTTGGGTAATAGCTGCATCACACACGCATACACTCTGCATACAGATGGGAGATGCATCTAGGTGGAGTTTGAAAGACAAATGAAGGATGAAAATGAACAATGTACATTGTATTCATGTATGTATGCCATTCTCAAGTAATTAATTGTAATATGATTAAAAATAAAACAATTCCCCCCACACAGTATGAGAATCACTTTTATCCAAAAATAGCATGTATAAGTGAACATTGACATTAACTTAAATTCTTTTGATGGGAGGGAGCAAGGTACAAAATGCTAGTGTGGTCAATTGTACATGTAGTGATAATTCTTGAATCATAATCGTGAACTCATTGTATAAAGATTAATCCAAATAGAAGTGTTCTTCTCATTTGTACAAACTCAGTCAATACAATAATTGTCAGTCTCAAAATAATATTTTATAATGAGCATCCATCTTAAATTTTCTAGATAGTTTTGCCAGAAATCTTTACATTTTTCATATGTTCAAATCTGACAGGTATATCATTTATATAAATATGTGAAGTTTTCAACATGATAGAAAAAAGCAAATCCTTGACGAAAATATGAGTCAGAAAATGTACAGCAAAAGTAATTAGAATTACTATTACCTCAATGATATAGAGCTCTGAAGCAACTGTTCATTTGAATATAATGGCAGCTAGTGTTGTAACTAGAGCATTCCAGAGAACACCACATTTCCAATCAGATGAGCAATTTACAATATATAACCAGATATTTGTGGTGCATCCTGAATAACGCAAGTCAATATTAAGGCATCAGTTCTTTTCATTTTTCTTTTTTTCCTTTTTTATCAATTTAACCAGATATTTGTGGTGCATCCTGAATAACGCAAGTCAATATTAAGGCATCAGTTCTTTTCATTTTTCTTTTTTTCCTTTTTTATCAATTTATTAACCATAGAATCTTTTCTCATACCATATAATCAGAATACAGTTTTGCCTCTCTCTACTTCCCCCAGTTCCTCCCCATGTCCTATCTGGATCCACACCCTTTCTGACTCTCATTAGGAAAGAACAGACTTCTAAGAGATAACAACCAAACATAACAAAATAAAATATAATAAGATAAAAATAAGAACAATTATATTAAAGTTGGTCAATCCAAGCCAACAGAAAAAAAAAGCCTGAAAGATGCCAAAAAATCAGAGATCTACTCATTTACACATTTAGTTCCCATAAAATTATGTACAAAAATGTTTAGTACAGACCTCTATAGTCCATGTACATACTTCTTTAGTCTCTGGGAATTCATATGAGCTTTGTTCAGGTGTTTTAGAATGACTTAATCTTCTGTTGTCCTCTGTCCCCTCTGTCTCCCGTTTACCTGCCTCTTCTGTGGGACTTAATGTAGATATATTATTTAGAGATGTGTACTCCAAGGTCTCTCTTTCTCTTTGTGTGTGTAGTGTCTAAACATGGGTCTCTCTATTTGTTCATACTCCATTTAGACATCCAAATCTTGCATTTCCCTTGCATTATTTCTGAGTAAAGCCAGCTTTCTCCAAGGCAACTTCCATAGAAGATTCCTATTTCAAAATTACAACAAGCAAGGCTGTTTCATCTTTGCTTAACACCACTTATGATTTATAAAATATTATGAATATCTATAATTAAATATATAAATATATAGACAGTGTCTATATTTTTATAATTTATAGCAATGCAATTATAAATGTATAATTTATAGGATTTTATAATTTATAATTGTACCATTTCCTTTGCTTATTCTTTAGGATTAATTCTCTTTTTATGCTGAAACATCTTGGTTAATTGTGTCCTCAACATCAATAATACTATTACAAACATTGCTTAGATATATTTGTGATATGAATGACCCATGAGTATTCATTTGGAATTAGTAATCACATGGTGCCTGAAGATTACTATTAATTATTATTATAGAGTAATATTAGAAAGAAAGATCATTTTCAAATTAAAAATTAAATTTCCAAGAAGGATATAAAAACAAATATGTCTATTATTTATAACAGCATCAATGAGCTTGATATTGAATGTAATTATGCTTTAACAGTTAGAACTATATTTACATTCCAAGAAGCAATTTAGTTTCATCAAAATCAGATGGGTATGCCCTACTAAATAAATTTACATATTCAAACTACATCAATTATACTGTTTTTCTCTAGTTTGTGAATATTTTATCTCTATGTCATTTAAATAGTTTAAACATAAATCTTGGCATGATCTCTATTTCTTGTAGTTTTTATTTATAAATTGATGCATACTAAAAAAATCACATAATAAATAGAGAAAAAAAAGAAATATCAGTAAGTCCAAAGGAGAATTGTTAATATAAACATTTTTATCACAGTGCAATAAATAAGAAATTAATAGCAAAGCCTTGAGTAATTTTCACTAAATAATTTAAAATTTTTATATGAAAAACATTTAAGATAAAAACAAAGCATACATAACAATAATAAGAAGGAGTATAAACGATTGTTTACATACTGATAGTAGAGTTGTAGGGCAAATTGTCTGGCTTCAGAATCCCAAGAGATATGAGAGGAAACAGAGAAAAAGAATTCAGTTACTATAGTGTATCTAAGTCACCGACTTGAGCTTAAGGTTTAAATAGTGAAAGAGATGAGGCTGACTGTAAGAGCCCTGGTCTCCCTTATTCCTGGGGTGTATTGGCGGGGACAGTTTATAATCAGTTAACTAAGCTTCCTGTGTGTTTCTGTGCTATCCCTGCCCCATCTGGTGATTAGTTGCAGGTAATCTTATCTATTGTTAATATGGTAATTTCCCATCTCCCTGGGCGGAGAGATCTTTGTGCTGCAGTTAGGTAGAAAAAGCCTTCCCCAAGTCTGAATAAACGGCATTTGGCTGATCTCCTTTCGAATGACCCATGGTCTCGCTGTCTTTTGTTCAATCTCCAGGTCCTTGCCTGGACTCGCATTCGGTACAGCTGCGCGCGAATTGTACCGAGGGTGTAACACCGAAACCGGGTGTTATAATTGGAGGCACCGCTGGGATGGATCATCTTGGGCAACTAGACCCATCTGCAAGATCGGGAAGTAGGAATCCCTGAGAGGTCGCCCTCGGGAAGACTGGCCATACTTGGTTAGTTATTGCTTCTGAAAAAGTACAACAACAATTTCCATATCAATACTTAGGGCATCAGCTGTTGCAAACAGGAATAAAACCGCAGAAAGTTACTCTTCGCCTAGGTAAACTACAAACTTTGAATGATTTTCAAAAGTTGCTTGGAGACCTAAATTGGGTCCGACCCAGTCTGGAAATTCCTACTGGAGACTTAAAACCACTTTTTGACATTCTACAGGGAAATCCAGACCCAACTTCCTTTCGTGAGTTAACACCTTAAGCAAGGCAATGTGTTACTTTAATTGAAGAAAAGCTTGCCTCTGCTCATATTCATTATATTGACTATAGTCAGCCGCTGCTGTTGATAATTTTCCCCTCCAAGCATAGCCCTACTGGAGTTTTTTTGGCAGCAAGGACCCATCCTGTGGGTACATGAATGAAGGCGTAAGTCACAAACAATGCCACACCAGTTTGGAGTTATAATTAATAGGATGTTATTTATTTAAAAAGGGAAAACTTACAGACCACCGTCCTGGACAACAGCCATCTGCGCAACGAGGAAGGGAGTCTAGTCTCCAGCGGAGCAGGAAGTGAAGAGAGAGAGAAAGGAAATAGCCACTTCTTTTAAAGGGAGAGAAACCACGCC
Organism: Microtus agrestis; assembly: GCA_902806775.1. Classification (NCBI taxonomy): domain Eukaryota; kingdom Metazoa; phylum Chordata; class Mammalia; order Rodentia; family Cricetidae; genus Microtus; species Microtus agrestis. The sequence continues at coordinate 37,704 of CADCXT010004453.1, read as the reverse complement.
CCAATGGGCTGGTATCTCAGCAGCTATTGGTTGGAGGGGCGGAAGGACCTCCCGCAACACATGAACATGTGTCACCTATAAAAATTGTTATCTCATATCCATCAGCTGTGCTACATGTTATTCAGAAAGGGTATAAACTTAGTTTGCAAACTTTTGGAATGCTACCTGATAAGGTTATTACACCATATACCCAGACAGAAATAACTTGGTTGCAAAATTTTGCTGATGATTGGACGTTATTTTTGTGCACTAATCCCTGCAAGTTAGACAATCATTATCCTGCCGATAAGTTAGTCACCTTCTTTAAAAATCATCCAATATGTTTCCCTAAAGTTATTTCTTTGCAGCCTCTGGCAAGGGAAGGAAATGTGTTCACTGATGGATCTTCCACCGGGAGAGCGGTAGTAGCCTCTCCTCCTGATTTTGAAATTCAGTCTGTAAATATTAACTCTGCTCAGATGGCTGAATTGGTTGCTGTTCAGCTGGCCCTAGAGAAATATGCTGATGTTCCATTTAATCTTTATACTGACAGTCAATATATAAGCAAAATTCTTGCACCGTTGGAAACTACAGCTTATATTGCCTCTGTATCTCAAGTACAGATGCAGTTATTGGCTATTCAGGCTTTGCTTTGGGCCCGATCTGTACCCATTTACGTAGGGCATTTGCGGGCTCATACTGACCTCCCTGGTCCTTTGAATGAAGGAAATGCTTTGGCGGATCAGCTTACTCGTCAAATTTATGTAATGAGTCAGGAATCTTATGAAGCTGCAGAAAAGGCTCATAGTCGTTTTCATCTCAATGCTGGTTCCTTAAGATTTCATTTTATGATATCTCGAGAGCAAGCCACTAATAATGTTAAAAAATGCTCTCTGTGTACAGAACTTTTAACTGTTCCCCATTTGGGAGTTAATGCTCATGGGCTTGCTCCTAATCATTTATGGCAAATGGATGTCACCCATGTTCCTTCTTTTGGGCACATGCAATATGTTCACGTAACCATGGATACATATTCTCATCTCATTTTTGCCTCGGCTCACACAGGAAAAAACTTACGAGATGTTAGAAGTCATTGTCTCCAGGCTTTTGCCTACATGGGAGTTTCTAAAATTGTAAAAACTAATAACGGACCTGCCTATACTAGCACTGGCTTCGCTAAATTTTGCTCTGAATTTTCTATTTCTCACAAAACGGGAATACCTTATAATCCTCAAGGACAAGCTATAGTCGAGCGAGCACATCATACGCTAAAAGCCTATTTGCATAAAACAAAAAAGGGGGAATATGTCTCCACCCCCTGAGAGCATTTATCTTTTATTTTATACATTTTAAATTTTTTTGACTGTTGATGCTCAATCTCATACCGCCACTGACAGGCATTGGCGGCCAGATTCTTCCGGTATGCCTCATGTAAAATGGAAGAATCTATCAGATGGCACCTGGTATGGTCCAGATCCCATACTGTTGTGGGGAAGAGGAGCTGTTTGTGTTTTCCCGCAGGATGCTGACAATCCAATATGGGTACCTGAGTGGCTGGTGCGTGCTGTGGATTTTCCTGTCCAGAAGTCTAAAGACAGGACAGAGCCAAGAGATCAAGGAGATTCTGGTTTGTCATCTGAAGAGTTGCGGGTTTCCTGAGGAGCTGGCTGTGGTGGTCCGAGTGCCAAGGATTGTTCCTCTACCCATCTATCCTTCCCATGATACTGGCAGCCATTGCTGTTGCTGCCACAGCAGCTAATGCTGCTGGATTCTTTTTAGTCAGTCAGTTGCTCCCTGCCAGCACAAGGATACCTTCTCAGGGCAGGTTGCAAATGCCATAGCTAAATTTGAGCTAAATATACATATGAATATTGCAGTTAATTTTGTTCTTGGTTGTAGTTAAAGACCAGTACTAGAAATGTTACAGTAATAAGCTTATTGTTGTTATTCACAAACCCTGAGGTTTACAATTTACAAATTGGCTCTTAAAATTGTTTTAGCTAGCTATACCAGGGTTCTTTTCACCAGTGCTGAGACCTTACTTAAAGAGCTCCAATTTTGGGCAGAATTATTAAGTATTGAGCAGGAGCAGGCACAGTCTCCTTATGGGATGCTTATATGTGCTGGAGCATCATCTTCATAGTTATGATGCCAGAGCCAAAGGCTAACTCAGGTCAATGTTGCCACATGGCAAGTCCTCTTAGCTATTGCCCCAGAGAATCTTTCAGCACAAATCTGGCTGAACTCGATGATGGATGACTAGTGAGCCAAAGACGGGAAAGGCTTTTGGGGGGCTGCCTCAACCTAAGACAGGAAATATGTTTTGACCTGGATGCTTTCCAATGACGGGTAAGGGGTATTGCCTGACATCCAAGGCCACCGAAGACAGGCCTAGTCATAATTTATATTAAGGGGGGACCTGTATGGGCCCTGGTCTCCCTTATTCCTGGGGTGTATTGGCGGGGACAGTTTATAATCAGTTAACTAAGCTTCCTGTGTGTTTCCGTGCTATCCCTGCCCCACCTGGTGATTAGCTGCAGGTAATCTTATCTATTGTTAATATGGTAATTTCCCATCTCCCTGGGCGGAGAGATCTTTGTGCTGCAGTTAGGTAGAAAAAGGCTTTCCCAAGTCTGAATAAACGGCATTTGGCTGATCTCCTTTCGAATGACCCATGGTCTTGCTGTCTTTTGTTCAATCTCCAGGTCCTTGCCTGGACTCGCATTCGGTACAGCTGTGCATGAACTGTACCGAGGGTGTAACACCGAAACCAGTGAGTGGTTTACATGATTAAATAAGTTTCTTCAAAATGGACTGTGGTCTGGTTGTTCATTACCTCAGTCCTGATTCATAAATTCTTTTAGACATTTTTTTTGTATTAAAGGGACATAAAATATCCTCCTAGAGGGCTATTATTAACCTTTCAATCACTAGTTTGTAACACATCTAATTATGTCAGATCAAGAAAAATATTGAGAGGTCATAAGTCTGTACTTTGGCAAGAACCTTTGACTTAATGAACATTGATGCTGTCAGATAAGTGTGAAAGGAGGTTATGTGCATGAAGAATTGGGAATTCCTCACATATTTAGTGCATTTTAAATCTTTAATATCATGGCTATTGGTTGTTCTTTCTGTTTCTAATACTGAAGTAGTAGTAGTAGTAGTACTAGCAGTGGTGATGGTGGTAGTGATAGTAATAGTACTAGTAGTAGTGGTAGTGGTAGTAGTAATAGTTTTGTAGTAGAAGTAGTAGTAGTAGTTGTTTCTGTTCTTCATCATCTTCGTTCCCCATTTTCTCCTCTTCTTCCTTCTTCTCTACTTCTTTCTATTTCTTCTCTTTTTTTCCCTTCTCAATAGCTTTATTCTTCATTTAATTGAATATAATATGGCTTCATTTCCTGAAATTCATGGTTAGTTCAGCATCAAGGAATTTTGAAAGTTGAACGGTTTGCTTCATTTTGTTTACACATGTGTGTTAGGAGCCGTTTCCCCCCCTAAAAATCATTACAGGAACCATCACCCTGGGAGTCTGCAGAGAACCCCACACCTATAATTGTGTTAAGAATCCTTCTATTGACAAAACCTGCCCCACACCCAATTAGCTGTTATCTGTCAGGGGAACCCGCCCCACACTCCAGCTATCCAGGGAACTAGGTGTGACAACTTGTGACTTCTTTGCCTACCAGACGGGATGTAGGTTACGTGACCTGGACCGCGCAGCCAGATTCCGTGCTCCTGTACCCTGCCCCCCAAGCCCTCATCCAGGGGCTATATAAGCTGTTACCTGGACCCTAATAAAGGAGACCTTGACAAAACCTGCTTGGTCTCGTCTTTCTGTCTCCCCATTCCTTCCCAGGCAGCGCCCCTTCGAGAACCCTGGAGTAACCGATTGCAGGGTGGGTTACAAACTCCTAGACTGAGTAGCCCACCCAAACGCAATCCACACATGTGTGCATAAACATGAAGATGTGTGTATGTGTGTGTGTGTGTGTGTAAGAGAAAGAGAGGGGCTATACATGTGTTCATGTGTGTGTGGATGTTTCATTTTGCTTATTTCTAATGTTCTTTCAGAAAATCTTTAGATGTTCTAGAAAAAAATGTAAAATTATGTTATTTTCTATTTATAACATTCTTTAAATTTTGAATGATATGTCACCTAGTAGGTTCTTTTATCCAAAATAAAGATTTAAGGACTCTCTTAAGAATGTTTTTCTGGTGGGAGGAGGGGGAGGGAAATGGGAGGCGGGGAGGAGGCAGAAATTTCTCTTTTTTTCCAATATAAAAAAAACTAAAAAAAAAAAAAGGATAGCTTACAAACTTTTGGTTGGATGTCCAATGGTTAAAGCTCTAGTGATAATATTCTTATAGGAGACCTTGAGCTGCTAGGTAAAATTCTTACAAAAAACAGTTTCCAATAGAGAGCTTAAAACAGCTGCCTAACAGGTACTCAAGCAGGTAAAGTATAAATCAACAGATAAAGTATACAATGATCAACAAATACAGTATATTAATTATAATTCAGATATGGCAAGTGTGTATATTAAATGTAAAACTTATTCTACAACAGTTTTATAAAAAATGAGGCTTATGGCTAAATCTTATCAGTTTTGCTTGTTAAGATATTAAGTTCTTAATTTAAACCAGTAGCCTGTCTGATATAAAAGGACAGGATAGAATCTGGATAATGGTTTAACAAAATTTTGACTAGGATCAAGGTTTCTTATACTAAACAGTAGACTCATTGATAATTTTTAAGATTGATTCCTGGATATTTGCCTTTGCTAAATTCAAAGGCCCAAAACAATGGTCTTTTCCCAGATCATTGCTACAATTTATGCACCTGTATTTTGCTAAAGCTATAGCAAAAAATCCCTTAAAGGATTTTATGCTAAATTTTACAATTGGCTCTTCCAATGGAGGAACTGCATATATGGCTAATTATAATAAAAATTATGGAGCATAACAAGGCTCCTTCAAAGCAACTCATACAAGTTGACAGCAGATCCTGATGCAAACGGATCTGGCTTGTTGACACCAAGCTGACCTTTGCTAAGACAAGGTGAAAAGCCCTTGCAATGCATCATGAAAAAACCCGACCTATATATATTTGGGGTCGAGGATGTGTTTGTGCTTTTTTCACAGAAAGAAAATGAATTCTGAACGTGATGTCGAGGCTGCGGACACAGAAGAGTTCCAGACCTCCAGAGGTGATTGAGGAGAGATCTTTGGTCCGGTCTTCCCTACCCCCAAGGAAAGGAGTGCCTGCTGACAAAACCAGCTACACCACTCTGCATGGTGTCACCCAGCCCCCAGAATCCAGGGAGACCCGGCTGACATAAGGGCCAGGATGTGCTCCATGTACCTGAAACCAGCTCGCCTCACCCTGGCTACCCCACCTGTCCAGGAGCACAAATGCTAAACTGCTTCTGCAGCTTGAACTCTGGTCTGCTTTGGAGCTGAGTTGCAGACTAAACATCAGACTGCTTTAAACCTTGGGACACAGAACTCATTTTAATTAAAATTTTAACCTCTCTTCACTTAAGAAGGGGGAAAATTGGGGGTTCCTGTGACTGTTGCCCAGAGGCTGGAACTGGCGATATATGATAACAACAATGTAGGTCATTGTACTCCCACTGAATTTGAGCTAATGATATTTGTAACTGCTTATAGATAATGGGTAAAGTTTGACACATGTTGTACAGTGTTTGGTTTTAATGCATATGTTTAAAATTTTGGATTTTGATCCCTTTTACACTGCCCTAATTTTTTGGCAGGCAGCACACGTAACTTTATGTGGAGTAGGCACTTAGGAATGTGGTCATTCCATAGGCCAGACTAAAAGGTGAATACTGGGTTGGGAAAAAGCCCTTTCTTCTTATCTGGAGATGGAGTTACTGGTGCCAAAACTATATCATTATATCTTTTGTTTGAGGAGCTCTTCAGAGTCTTTTCATTAATGACAGACGCAGGGGCCCAATGACGGGAGTTAATGTGGATCCTCGCCTGAAGAGCACACCATACAGAGGTTGTAGAAACCGGCTCAACATGGCATGGTTCAGGTATGAGGGTGCTCTCCACATGGCCTAAGACAGGGTACCCTGTGATCTGCTTACTTTAATCCTGCTAGATGCCTTTTACTTGAGGAGCTCCAAGGACGGGCGACTTATGGCAGGATAATCCCCCAACCTAAGGCAGGGCCCTGGGAACCATAAGAAGGGTAAGGGGAAAAAAAAAAAGGCCTGGTCCCCACTTGACCTAGTAGTCATCGGGCACCCTTCTGTTCCCAGGAGAGAGGGATTACTTCACCACTCGAGAGGAGGGTCTCTCCTTGTCTCAGTCCCTTCTCCTTTGCTCTGACACCATGGTTGACTCTGACTGGTGCTCTCCACTTGATAGCTGCCTGCCTTTGTATGGGAGGGGGGAGAGGGGATCTGTTGGGAGCTGTTTCCCCCTAGAGATCATTGCAGGAACCATCGCCCTGGGGAGACTATGGGGAACCCCACACCCATGGTTGTACTGGGATTGGTTCTGTTGCCCCACACCCAGTTGAAGCTGTTAATGGAGAAAAATAAAATAAATAAATAAAAAAAAGAATGTTTTTCTGGTTTTTTTTAAATAAAAATATGATTATGCATTTCCATTTTCTTCCTCCAGTCCCTTTCATGTCCAACAACTTTGATGCCTCTCAAATTATTGACCTCTTTACCTTTAATTGTTCTTGTTACACATAGGAATAAATGAATAAATGCATAAGTACAACTTGTTCATAGTTGCTTGTATGTGTACACTTTCACGGATGCCAGTTGAAATTTGATTTTCAATTAGGGGGCTTCAATGTGGGTACAACTAGTTCTCCCACTATCGGCAGCCTTTACTTTGATATAGTAAGAGTGAAGTTAAGGTATCAAGAGGTAGGACCCCATGAGATTTTCCTCATCACAGATAGTATTGTCTATTGATGTTGTTACTCTTTGGGTCTTGCACAAACATTCATACCATCAAAGTATTATGTGTATAGTGTCCCTGTCAGTTCTAGGATATGTAATCTCACAGATTAATTTTTGGTCCTCTGGATCTTATAATTGTTCCACTCCTTCTGTTAAAAAAGTGCAAGAATTATATTATATATGTTGAGCCTGAACTGAAATTCTAAAGATCAGATTTTTCTGCGTTTTAGGGAACTGTAATTTTTTTTATAAGTCTCCTTTTTCTCTGAGATAAATCTTCTTTGATGAGGGATGAAATTTACATTTATTTGTGGGTATAAGGATAGTATTTAGAATGGAGTTAAGAACTACGTTGGTTTAGGAAAGTTTCAGGATTTAGTTTTTCTTTAAAATCTGTGACCCCACCAGCTCTGGCTGTTTGGCTAGGTTTTCCTTAACAGGAATGACTTTCTTACTGTTGAGTAGGCAATAATCCTCATTATATAAATGTTGCTTAGTGCCTGAATACAAGTTATACCTAAATACTAGTTATTAAGAATATATTGTCATGCTGGTCATTGTTCTTTTCAGAATCATAACATCCAGATAGGACTGTTAACTATTTATCTTCTTTGGCAACTGACATGGAAACCACAGAGGTGACAACCAATCAAGTGGTAAGGAAACCTAATAAGGTTTGGAGCTGGGCTCTGTTCTTGTCTTTGCAGGAAAATACTCATCTTCATAAAATCAAGAGAATCTGGACATCTAGATGCATAAAGAGGAAAAGATAATTATCCAGATAGGATCACCAAGGAAAGAGAATTATCACTTTTGAGGACATGTCATCTGAGAGTAAGAATTTCTGAATACTAAATAAAATTTACTTAAAAATCAAAACAGGCTTTGGAGTTGGACAACAGCTAGTCCTCTAACTCTAAGCATGTTGTTATAAGAATATTTAAGAGTTTATGTCTCATGTCAAGGGCCGTCTAGTATGGGAAAGAAAGAAGAAAAAAATGTGAAAAAAATTACTTTTTTCATATCTATTTTTGTCTCTATCACGCATTTTATTGAACATGTGTCTATATAAATAATGTTTAAGTTTTCCACAATGAACAATGAATTTTCCTGCAGTAATCGTCAAAGTTTTCAGGAAGAAAATGCTACCCCACAACAACAACTCCACCTTGTTGATAAGACATCATGATGCTAATAATAATACTATAAGACCTATTTTGAATACAAGCAGCTCAAGATGGTTCCAACTTGGTTAGCTGAAATGGTGTATATTTTTACAATGTTCTGGCCAGAACTACAAATAGAAACCATAGAAGAACCCTACCAAATACCCAGAGAATATTTGCAATTATACCAGACAGTAATCTTGGAACTTAACCATCATTTTACTTTCATAGGATTCCATAGAAATAACATCACCCCTGTGACAGCTGGAAGTAATTCTAGAGGATGACGTTCCCTCTCCCAACAAAGTTTGTCCTCAGGGTCAGGGACATCATTTAGTGATTGATTAGAATTGTTATAGATTAGTGGTTGAGGAGAAAATTATGTACGCTTAGGAATCTCTTTGAGAAAAGGAAATTGGATGTGATAATAGATTAGTGTGAGCTTACTCATAGTACTAATAATAGTGAGTAGTGGAGTGTATACTTGTAAGCTATTATTTATAAGCAATTTACATTGGTATAGATTCTTGTATATTGATACAAACTTAAATTATATTGAATATGTTCATATTTTCATCTACAATATTTGTATACCTAGGCAAAATTATTTTGTCATATTGTATACATGCATGTTTCAACCTCTGCTTAAGACATTTTGCATATTGATATAAATTTAGGATATATTTATCATATTGCAATATACATTCCTAACTCTGATCAAGATACTTATACATTGTTTACATTTTGAGGTCATTGTCCTCATTTGTTGCACAGTTTTTTATAGATTATTTAATATTCTAATATAAAGTTTTACTCTTTAAGTTATATGGGTATTAAGAATTAAAGGCAATAGTCATCCATGTTTGTCATGCTTATAGTTAGAATAATATGGTTCTTTAGATATATAAAGATTATATTCTGCATAGATAGATAATATTCAACCACTTCAAAGAGGTGTAGAATATGGCATTTGAATGAATTACGGTTCTGTTGACATGAGACATGATTGCTCCTGGCTGCACCAATCTATTCTTGAGAGAATGTTGAGCACCAAAGACACTCCACTTGGAACTTGTTTCCTCCTTGGCAAAACTGGTCTTTGTGCAAGGAAGTGTCCATGCATCGACAACTGACAAAATGCACATTTGTCTGGACTAAACAGCAGGATACAAGAAAAACAATTGTCAATTCTTGCTAAGAAAGGGTAAGATAGTTTTAAAAACAATATCCTGCCTCTGAAAATGGTCTGTCAGTTACTCTAGGCCTTAGCCAAAGTTGGTTATTTCAACTCTGCAAATGAGACTTTGGGTGACTGCACAGGTAGCCAGTTGTTTCTCATTTGTTGCACATTTTGGAAGTTGCTTGATTGTACTTCTTGCTTACTCAAGTAATATTATTTACCTTTTTGGGTCTTCATTTGGGTTGAAAACTAGATAGTTGTAGTTACTTTGCTCTCATGACTTGGTCAAGTTATTTATAATATAAGACTTAAACTCCTTAAGATAGGATAATTATTTTTTTCTTTTTTTTTTTTTTGTTTTTTGAGACAGGGTTTCTCTGTGGTTTTGGAGCCTGTCCTGGAACTAGCTCTTGTAGACCAGGCTGGTCTCGAACTCACAGAGATCCGCCTGCCTCTGCCTCCCAAGTGCTGGGATTAAAGGCGTGCGCCACCACCGCCAGGCTAGATAGGATAATTATTAAATCATTTATCACATGTTTCTTGCTTGATATTGTTTTTGCTGAATACAATTCTAATTTTTATACCTCATATTTGTTCTTATTGTATACAACTTTGTACTCAGCTTAGAACTTTCTTATTTCAACAAAAGGAGGATGTACTGCAGGAATTCATATAGCCAATAGCCTTTATGTTACTAGCCCACTTGGGAGTGGCCTCTTATACTATATATGCTGACGTAAAACACATGTCTGGCTTCTTTTTTGACTGTGGGATTTGGCTGATGTTTCCAGTTTGAGCAGAGACCTGCAATCTGTGAGTCTACCCCTAAATAAATAACCCTTTATTATTCTCAATTCTTATAACATGGAGGAAGCCTGCTTGTTGTTGGGGTTTTTGTCCCACCCGGTACCCCCAGCTGTTTAGCCCCAAAGAAAATCACACATAGGTCTCCATAAATTATAAACTGATTGGCCCATTATCTCTAGCCTCTCACTGGCTAACTCTCACATCCTAATTAACCCATTTTTCTGATCTATGTTAGCCATGTGGCTCAGTACCTTTTTTCAGTGGGGCAGATCACATCCTGCTGCTTCAGTGGTCTAGGCAGAAGTGGAAGGAATCAACTTTTTCCTTCACAGAATTCTCCTGTTCTCATTACATCATTTCTACTTCCTGTCTGGTTTTTCCACCTATATTTTCTGCCTGGCCATTTAGCATTTATTTATAACATTATTGACAGAATACAGACAATTCTCCCAAAAATTCTGTGTAGTGTGGGATTTCATTTAAACATCTGTCTTCATTGGCTTTTAAGATCTGTGAAGTATTGTGTTGGAATTTCATAGGAGTTTGTTCATAATCTGTCGGTTCCTTCTTGTAGGGTAGCCACTTTTACAGTATTAATCCTATCGATCTCTAAACACAGCTATTTTTTTCATATTCTTTTATCTTATTTACTTTCTTTCTTCAATGGCTGACAATTATACAAGTTTTTTGCTTTATTGATTAGCATTATCACTGAAATTCTTAAAATTTTTTGAGGACATTGTAAAAGGTGATTCCATATTCCATTCCCTTATTCCATTTTCATGTTATTTTCCATTTTTTTGCCTAGGTAAATTACTGGGATTTGAGAGTTAATGTTGTATCCAGTTACACTGATGTAAGATTTTAACAGTTGTTGGAGTTTCCAGGTAGAATCATTAGCATTATTTGTATATATACTCCATTTTCATCTGCAAATAAAGGTATTTTGCTTTTAACCTTATAATTCTATCCCATTAATATACTTCAGATATCTTCCTACTTTAGCTAAGACTTAAACTAATATATTGAAGAGATATAGAGGGAGTTGAAAACCTTGTCTTGCTTCTAATTTTAGTAGAATTGTTCTGAGTTTCTTTCTATTTAAGCTGGTGTTTGCCATAGGCTTTTTGTATTATATTAAGGTATATCTCTGGTATCCCTATTCTCTCAGGACTTTTAGCATGAAGAGATATTGGATTTTATCAAATATCTTTTGTGAGTCTAATTTGATAATCATATGTGTTATTTTCTTTCAATTTGTTTACATGATTGATTATGTTTATTGTTTTTATTTTATTTTATTGATTCACTGAGATGATCGTTATCATGTGTACTTGGATTCAGGTGCAAATATTCTTTTTTATTATTTTTTATTATTAAAATTTTTCACCTTCTCCCCACCTCCCATTTCCTTCCCCCTCTCTCCACTGCCCTCCCCCTCCCTCTCCAGTCCAAAGAGTAGTCCGGCTTCCCTGCCCTGTGGGAAGTTCAAGGTCCTCCTCTACCCATCCTGTTCCAGGAAGGTGTGCATCTAAACAGACTAAGCTCCCTCAAAGCCAGTACATGTAGTAGGATCAAAACCCAGTGCCATTGTCCTTGGCTTCTCATCAGCCCTCATTGTCCGCCACGTTCAGAGAGTCGGTTTGATCCCATGCTTTTTCAGTTCCGGTCGAGCTGGGCTTAACCCACAAACCTATTAACACCTGATTTTTGACAAGGGAGCTAAAAGTATACAATGGAAAAAAGAAAGCATCTTCAACAAATGGTGCTGGCATAACTGGATGTCAACCTGTAGAAGAATGAAAATAGACCCGTATCTATCACCATGCACAAAACTCAAGTTCAAATGGATCAAAGACCTCAATATCAATGTGAACACACTGAACCTGATAGAAGATAAAGTGGGAAGTACTCTACAACACATGGGCACAGGAGAAAACTTCCTACGTATAACCCCAGCAGCACAGACATTAAGGGAAACATTGAATAAATGGGACCCCCTGAAACTGAGAAGCTTCTGTAAAGCAAAGGACACTGTCTTACCATAAAAAGGCTACCTACTGACTGGGAGAAGATCTTCACCAACCCCTCAACAGACAAAGGTCTGATCTCAAAAATATAAAAAGACCTCAAGAAACTAGACTTTAAAATGCTAATTAACCCAATTAAAATATGGGGCACTGAACTAAACAGAGAGTTCTCAACAGAATAAGTTCAAATGGCCAAAAGACACTTAAGGTCATGCTCAACCTTCCTTAGCGATTAGGGAAATGCAAATCAAAACAACTTTGAGATACCATCTTACACCTGTCAGAATGGCTAAAATCAAAAACACCAACAATAGCCTTTCCTGGAGAGGATGTGGAGTAAGGGGTACACTCATCCATTGCTGGTGTGAATGCAAACTTGTGCAACCACATTGGAAATCAGTGTGGCGGTTTCTCAGGAAATTCAGGATCAACCTACCCCAGGTTCCAGCAATACCACTTTTGGGAATTTACCCAATAGATGCCCTATCATACTACAAAAGCATTTGCTCAACTATGTTCATAGCAGCATTATTTGTAATAGCCAGAACCTGGAAACAACCTAGATGCCCTTCAATGGAAGAATGTATGAAGAAAGTGTGGACTGTATACACATTAGAGTACTACTCAGTGGAAAAAAAATGGCATCTTGAACTTTGCATGCAAATGGATGGAAATAGAAAACATTATCCTGAGTGAGGTATCCCAGACACAAAAAAAGATGAATTTGGTATGTACTCACTCTAGGCATAAATAAAGGTCAGTTAGCCTATAATTCATGATCCTAGAGAAGCTAAATAAGAAGGTGAATGCAAAGAGAAACATATAGTTATCCTCCTGGATATTGGAAATAGACTATATTCCCAGGCAAAAATTGGGATCTTAGGGGTGGGGGTGGAGTGGGAATAAGGGGAGATGGGGAGAGAAAAGTGAGGAGGGGAGGATGGGGAGACCCTGGGGGAATGGGATGGATGGAATGGAGGAAGGGTGGATATGGGAGCAGGGAAGAAGATATCTTAACTAAGGGAGCCATTTTAGGGTTGGCAAGAGACTTGATTCTAGAGGGGTTCCCAGGTATCCATGGAGATATCCCCAGCTAGTTCCTTGGGCAGCTGAGGAGAGAGCCTGAAATGGCCTGATATGTTTCCTAAGAATCTCAAATACCATAAAACTTTAAAGAAATATGTTTTCAAAGCTCAAAAACCAAAGCAAACATAAATAAAGAAAATCAGACTTGACATATCCCTAAAAATATCGTAGATTTCTGTGTCAGATAAATGTGTTATGTATAATTGTTGTAGAATATTTCTTTAATTACATTAAATGTGACATTTGTTTTTGTTAAGTTTGTTTGATAATATTAACATATGCTTCTTTGCCTGCCTAAGAACCTGAAATGGCCCTATCCTATTGCCATACTGATGAATACCTTGCATATCACCATAGAAGCTTCATCTGGCGATGGATGGAGATAGAGACAGGGACCCACATTGGAGCACCCGACTGAGCTCCCAAGGCCCAAATGAGGAACTGAAGGAGGGAGAACATGAGCAAGCAAGTCAGGACCATGAGAGGTGCACCCACCCACTGAGACTGTGGGGCTGATCTAATGGGAGGTGAAAATATTTTAATGAGTATTTTTGTATCTATGTTATTAAGTGAATTTTTTCTGTAATACTGTTTCTTTTCTGGGTTTTTATATGGTTTTGTTATCAGGGTGACTGTGGCCTCATTAAACAAATTCTGAAATGTTCCCTCTATTTTGATTTTGTAGAATAATTTGAGTACTATTGACATTAACTTGTCTTAGAACATCTGATAAAATTCTGCACTACAACTAGCTGACTCTGGTCTTTTTGTGGGGGTCAGGAGATTTTAATGACTACTTCTATTAAATGGAGATATGAGTCTGTTTAGATTGTTTATTTTATCTTTATTTAAATTTGGTAAGTGGTATCTATAAATATTATGATTTCTTTTAGATTTTCCAATTTGGTGTACTACAGATTTTTAAAGTATGTCTTTATGGTTGTCTGTACTTCTTTGGTATGTGTTGTTATTTACCCCCTTTCATTTCTGATTTTAATAATTTGTATATTATATCTCTTTCTTTTAGTTAATTTGGATACAGGTTTGTCAATCTTTTTGATTTTGTCAAAGAATCAACTCTTGTTTCATTGATTCTTTGTATCCTTTTATTTATTTCTGTTGATTTCAACCCTGATATTATTTATTTCTATTTAGTCATTTTCTGGGAGTTTTCTTCTTTTTATTCTAGAACTTTCAGGTATGCTGTTAAGTATGATATCTCTATTTATTAATATAGGCACTTAGTGTTACAGGCACTCATTTAATATAAGCACTCTGTGCTTCACAACTGCTTCCATTGTATCTCATAAGATTGGATATGTTATATCTTCATATTAATTCATCAAGAAAGTCTTTAATTTCTTAATTTTTGTCTTAACTCATTCTTCATTGAGTAGAAGGTTGATCAGTTTCCATGATTTTGTAGGTTTTCTGTTTTTTTTCTGTTGTTGATAATATTCAATTTAACACATGGTAGTCTAATAGAATGCAAGGAGTTATTTCAATTTTATTATATATGTTGTGACATACTGTTCTCCAAGTATGTTCTCTATTTTGGAGAAAGTTCTATGAGGTGCAGAGAAGAAGCTATATTCTTTGGTGTTTTGGTGAAATGTTCTATAAATATGTTAGGTCCATATGATTTGTAACATCTGTTAGTGCCATCATTTCTCTATTTAGTTTTTGTATGAATGATATATCTATTGATTAATGTGAGTTATTTAAATCTCCCACTATCATTTTTTGAAGGTCAATATATGATTTAAACTGTTATCTGTTATATGATATTTTGATCTTCCTCTGACAAATAAAACTTACTTGGAGTAAGAGAATAGAGTTAGTCACTAGATGACTAAAATTAGTCACAGAGGTTTGCAAATATGTGTACAGATAGGAGAGGAAGTAGTAAGGTGAAGCAGAAAAGATTTGAATCTGGAGGAAGAAACAGAGCACATAGGAACAACTTGTGGATTCTCTGCTTCTCTGATCTTTCAGGCTCTTACCACAATATCTTACTCCTGAATTTTCTTTGATAAAGAATAATTAGAATAACACATCAGTTAGTCAGTTTACTTTATATTAGAAAATTGAGAAGATTGATGTTGAAGATATCATTAACCAGTCATTTTTTATTTCAATAGTAATCAACAATTTTGTTGTTGGCATTCTTGATGGTCCTGGTGGTACTGTGTATTTGTGTGTGTGTGTGTGTGTGTATGTGTACATTTCACTTCTCATTATTTTATTTGAGTTCATTTATTCATTGTTTTTTTATGATTGTAGTTAAACTTTTTAAATTAGAATTTTCCTTCTAGAACCTTCTGTAAGTATGGATTCATAGATACATATTGCTTAAATGTGGCTATATCATGGACAATCTTATTTATTCCATATATGGAGATTGAATGTATTGTTGGATTTAGTAGTCTGGAATGGTATCTCTGGTCACTCTTAGTCTGCAGCACATTGGTATAGAACCTTCTGTATTCTAGAGTCTCTACTGAGAAGATAGGAATAATTTCAAGGGGTCTGCCCTTATATTTTTCCTTGTCTTTTCCCCTTGAAACCTTTAACATTCTCAATTTTTTTCTGTATGTTAGTATTTTGATTATTATATAGTGAGGGGACATTCTTTTCTCTTTCAACCTGTGTGTTTTTTGTACCTTTATAAGCATCTCCTTCTTTATGTTAAGAAAAGATTCTTCTATAATTTAGTTCAGTCTATTTCTGGGCCTTTGAGCTGGGCATATTTTCTTTCCTCTATTTCTATTATATTTAGATTTCTTCTTATTCATAGTGTCTCAGAATTCCTCAATTTTTTGGGGGGTCAGGAGGCTTTATTTTTCTTCTTGAGTTAGCATTTTTCTTGACCAATGCATCTATTTCTTGTATGGTATCTTTAAAACAAATTCTCTCTTGTAACACTTATGTTTTACTGGTGAATACTATCTCTGTACTTCCTGTTTGAATTCCTAAATTTTTCATTCCCAGAGTTCTCTCAACTTGAGTTTTCTGTTATGATTCTATTTCCATTTTCACATGTTATTTTTTATGCATTTCCTTCTGCTGTTTATTTTTGCTTTACTGGATTATTTATAGCAATTTATCCCCATCTAAGAAAATATATTGTAATGATACAAGCTGTTTTTATTTTTTTCTTGTCCTTCAGCTATGTTGGAATATTTAGGACCTGCTGTGGTAGGGTTTCTGGACTCTAGTGAAGACTCAATATCTTGACTATTATTGACTGTGTTTTTAAGGTGGTGAATTGGCATATGGGATTTTAATATTATAATTCTAGGTGCTGACACCTGGTTTTACTCTGGTTGAGTGTATGTTTTGGTCCTTAATTCTATTTATTTTATAGATTTCAAGGGATTATGTTCATATGTGGTTTAATGGGGAATTTTCTGTGGACCTGATATGCATAGGTACTGGATATTTCCAGGTAAAATGTATTTCTGATCATTTGAAGCTGAAACTTAGGAATGTGGACAGGCTATTGGTCTGAGATGGTTCACAAGAGGGAGGGAAGCATAGGGCTTCACCAAGATCTCCTTATATAGTCTCCTACAAATGGGGGTAGAGAGTGAAGAATTGTCACCCAGGAAGGTCTGCTATAGAGTTGTGTATGAGGCTGTGGGATTGGATCTGGAGGAACAGAACTAGGGGAAATGCTCTATAGTCAGCTGACATGCTTCCCTGGGAGGAATGACCCATGGGTTAGTAGGGGTTGCCTGCTGGAGTTGAGGACTGGGATAAATCCATGAGTGGTGAGAAGGAAGTTAGGAGGAAAAAGTCTGTGACATTCACAGGAGTAGAGGGCAGCCTGGAGAAGAAAAGCTAAAACAAATGTTCTGGTGTAGAGCTTGGGATGAGACTCAGAGATTAGATTTGGAGTAGACAATTAGTGAATGCCTTTGGTTTGCTGTTTGTTTTCCTGGGTTGCTCAGCTTTTGTGTTCTCAGGGAAATCCTGCTGGTTGTGGAGCTGGGATAATGAAAGGGACTAGACTAAGTTAGGTTGGAAGAGAAGATCTTCATGACCCATAGGGAATGTGGTCAGACAAAAAGGACAGACGACAACAGGCATTCTACTTCTAAACTAGAGATAAGACTGAGGGATTAGACCTGAAGGGAACCTGAAAATCTGTACTAAGGTTACCTGCTTCACTGGAGGAGTCACCTCTGGGATAGAAGTAATTGCTTGTTGGAGCTGGTCACTAAGATGATCCAACAAGTATAGGGGAGTGGAGTTACGAGATGATCACTGGTGTCATCAAACTCTGCATTATTATTTTTTTTAGTATATATGGTGTAACATGTCCTTCTAGGCATTACATGGACCTACATACTTTTTCAGTCACAAAAGCATGAATTCTTGGGTACACAACAAAAGACACATTTGTGAGAAATGTGTTTAAACATCTGAGAAGGCTCCAGTAGATGGAATTTTATCACAATGATACTTTTTCTCAAAATTATTAAAATTATATATGTATAAAATTTATACAAATTATGAATTTTATATAAATCATATGAAGTTATGAAAATTTTAAAATGCACAAAAATATTCAACTCTAGGCATTTGTAGCCTATTCTGGTTTCAGACTACTCTAGTTGCAGATGAGAACATATCCAGATAGTAAAATATAACTTGCAAGCTCCAAAACCCCATAAGGATAGTCATCTATATCAAAGTTAGAAACATCAGAGTGATAAAGGCCATAAAGACAATATGAATGCTGATGATACAAGAACTGTTGATTCTAGAGAGTGTGATGTCATCTGTTTACATCATTGCCTTTAATGTGCCATGATTCTGACAATTTGATAAAACAGGATTATGAGCAATGAGGACTGTTGTGTTTTGTTTTTAAGGATGTACAAAGCCATCATACCATAATTCAGCTTAAAAAAATATTTACAAAATTTACTGTGATCTATATAAATAAAATATTCAAGATTTGGGAATGATATTTTGAAATAGAAAAATTCATAAAATGTTTTTGTTTGTCCATTCCTACACTGTTTAGTAGTCTGTAACTATTTTGAGAATGTTAGAGTGGCTCTGTTTCCCATTCTGTCTTTCCTTTCTTCTGCCATCACCTGTTGATTGAGCATCATCATTTGGACAAATCATGCCTTGTGACTTAGACATTCTATCACTTATGTATTTAGAAATATATAAATTGGAGGATATTCAAAGAAAATATTACTTAAAATAATACATAATATACAAATATTTCTTTATATAACAATATAGAAAGTTTATAATTATATGTTATATGTATTTGTAGTAGTGTATGTTACATTTATATATAATTATATATTATCTGAGTTTATTTATAATAATATATACTTATTTGTAGAAATTAAATTATACTATATGTTTAAAAGTATATATTATAACATTATACCTACAGAAATATAAATATATATTTATTTTTGGGAATAATAAACAAATATTTTCATACCCATATTATATATGTATATAATGCATATATATTTATATGAGTACCATTGTACTTACAAATTTAGGAATGTATAGTATGTGGATATATTTATATTATACATATACGTTTATAACAGTAACATGTAATACATATTTTAATATATTTTTCATGATACAGATAAAATATATATCCTAACTGATGGAAAACACAAGAATTTTTACAAAGAACCAAGGAAAGATGCATTTCAAAGAAAAATCCTGAATTCACATTACCTCTATACTATGTAACATAGTATACCTCTATACTATGTAACACACAGGATTCTGAGCACTGAGGATTGTTGTGTTTTGTTTTTAAGGATGTACAAAGCCATCATACAATAATTCAGCTTTAAAAAGATATTTATAAAATATACTGTGAATATCTAAATAAATAAAATATTCAAGATTTGGGAATGATATTTTGAAATAGAAAATTCATAAAATAGTTTTGTTTGTCCATTCCTACATTCCAGAGCAATGGCTCTGGAAAATTAAGAGTTTTCAACTTACTTTATTGCTAGAGATATAATGCTAACAAATTACCCCATTGCTTCTGTTGATTATTTTAATTTTGTCTATCTTAACTATTATTCACAGACACTTGCTCTCCTTAAGGATATCCTGTAAGTCACTAGAAACATGCCATATATATCTGCTGTAAGTTATAACTCAAAATTTTTCCTTAGCACTGGCAGTATTTCCTTTGTTTGTGTGCTGTTCTGATTTAATTTCCTGACAAATGGAGCATAGGAAGGAAAGTAAATTTGTTTCTTCACTATTTGGGGGGCACTTTCCTTCACATGGATAAATCATGATGACTCTGGTTGGTTTTCAGTCAGCTTGACACAAGATAGAATCATCTTGGAAGAAGGAACCTCAATTTTAAAAAATGCATTTATCAGATGGGTCTGTGGGCAAGCCTGCAGTATATTTCTTTCAATTGATGACTGATGGCAGAGGACACAACCCATTATGAGTATTACTAATTATTGTTGCTATAAGAAAGCAGGCTAAGCAGTCATGGGATGCAAGCCAGGAAGCAGCATTACTCCATGGCTTCTTGCATTGACTCCTGTCTCTATGTTACAATCTTGTCTTCCCTCAGTGATGAAGTGTTAAGTATTAGACGAAATGAAACCTTCATTCATTGCTTTTGGTCCTCATCTTCATCACAGCAAAAGAAGGCAAACTAAGACATGTGAAGACAGGCTACTTAGTTAGTAAACACCATTACTTTCAAAGTTAGCTATAATAGGGAAATAACACAGATGTTTAGTTGTCTTTTCATTTTTCTTTCAGTCCAGAAAATGGGGATGCAATAGTCTCATAATTTTGATGAAATTAATCTTTGCCATGTGTTAATCAGATTTGCACTTATTTTACATATTTAAGATGCCAATTTACATATATAATCTCTCAACTTATTTATGGAACATAGGAATTTACTCAATTAGTTCACTATTTCAAAATATATGTAAGTATAAATTATCATATACTTGTCCATTGTAAGACTTGGTGGTGCCATGATAAAATTTATTTCTCAGAATTTCTTCAAACCTTATTTCTCCACTCAGAGATTTTCATCAAAACATAACATATTCAGTTTTTGATCACATATTTTAATTTTTTACAGTCCCTGAACAAAAATGTGATCTTACTCTTTGTAGTATCATTGTCTCCAAGCCATGAACATCAGATTCCATTTAAATTTTCCTACAAAAATTTAAGAGAAAAGTGTTTAGGAGAGATTTCTAGCACATTGTTTTTCTTTTTATTATGTCTAAATATGGGCATGTCCTTTCTGGAGGATCAAAAATATTTAAAGCATATTTGTGTTCAACATCATATTGTATATCAAACAAAAAAATACTACCTTCTAAAATTTTTATTATATGAAAGTGAAAAAATAAAAAGTTCAATAATAAAACAAATAAATAAAAATTATTTTAAATTTCAGAATGTGGTTATTCTGTCATTTTATATATTTATTATTATATATTCTGATAATATACTATATATTAAAATTAGAAAACCTATATCAGGTATGCTGTGGCATCTTGTTATCTCAGCATATGACAGTTACAATCAAGGAGAACAGAAGAGTAAATTCATCCATGCAAATTCAGAGATTCAAGTCTAACCAGCAAGATGTGAGACTGCATCTCAGAAAAAAAAATCATCTCATTTTCAATCATAATTGAAATTTGGGTTTAAACTTTATATTGTTTTATTTAATTTTCAATGTAGAGTTTTTTATCATTTAGCTATTTTTGTTATTTATTATTTTACTAATAACATGATATCCAGAGGTAAGATTGCTATTGATACATTATTGTATATTTTATATTAATTTGGAAGGTGATTATACAAAAAACAAAATTGTGTACAGATGGACGTTTTAGCTGACTGGAAATTGTGGGTTTTAGAATGACTTGCATTAAAAAATAAAAAAAATTATCCTTCAAGAAGAATTAAACATAGCTGAGTGTTTGGTTCTCACAACAAAATAAATATAGACTCATCTGTGAGACTTAATTTTAACTTGAATTTTTATTGTAGAAATTCAATTTAAAGATTTTATTACCTATAAAATAGTTTATTGGACTTGGAAAATAAATTTAATGAGACACATTTATTGAACTTTTCCATACTAACTAAGAATGAAGATGTAACATTTAGATCTTAGTCATACTAAAGTTTAGAAATATGAGCAGTCAACATTCCAGTCCTTGAGACATTTCATGCTAAATGTGATCTCTCATGCATAAAATATAAAATATCATCAAAGCAGTTTTTTTTTTCTTTTTTTTTTTGGATTTTTTCGACACAGGGTTTCTCTGTAGTTTTTGGTGCCTGTCCTGGAACTAGCTCTTGTAGACCAAGCTGGCCTCGAACTCACAGAGATCCGCCTGCCTCTGCCTTCCGAGTGCTGGGATTAAAGGCGTGCGCCACCACCTCCCAGCCTGGCTTTTCTTTGATCTCATGCATTGTTCTTATTCACATTATTTCAATATTTGAGCAATTCAGTAATAATATGCTCCACTGAATTATAATCTCAATGGCTACAATAAAAGAATGCCAAACACATGCAAATATGGACTGACAACCAAGCTGTCCTAAGATAATACAAAAGAAAGAAAATTAAAAACCACCAAGTTCAATGATGGTCTGTTTATTGCATGTCACACAAATTGAGAAAAGCTTTGTGTGCATCTTCATTTCATTATTTTGATAATTAAGCTGACAGCCAAACCAATCTGCTCTTCTTCTCAAGAAGAATAAAATTCCTAGAAGATTAAGGTCCTTCTGCTCACAGCTATCCTCTGGTATCTGCTTCCCAGAAGCCCTTACTGGTATATGGAGGGAAAAGTGGGGGTAATGTTCAGTTTACCACCTTTTGACCTGTCAGTTGATGTAATATTATAAATATTTGTTTTTTTTTCTGTACTTACAATATAGTCCCTTTTAATTTTTATGGCTTTTTTAAAGTTATAATGACCTCCTTTGAACTCACTGTATTGTCTAATTGCATTTTTCTTAATTATAGAATAAAAAACCTGTTTTTAATGTCATGTATGTTTTTCTTGATTTATTTTACACTTTATCAAAATTAACATTGTTTTTTTTTGAGGAAACAACACACAGTTGCATAAAATAAATTTTTCATTGTCCTGTGACAATTCAGCAAAACAATTAAATAAATATAATAGAAAATTAAAGTCAGTATCATGTCTTCATGACAAGCACATTATGTGTTCTACATTTTGGGACATGGATCTTCCTATGTTTTAGTGTCATCCTACTATGGTTAATTCATGGGACAATATTCATATAAGTTATAATCTAATTATGTCTTCACTAAAGACACTTGAACACTTTTTTGAAGTTTGCATGTGAGTAGGAATGTATGTATATAAGTCAATGATCTCGGGTTAATAAAAATTCTATCAAAATGTAAAAATCAGAGGAAAATCACCCCAACACGGAGAAATCTGTCTGTGGGAATCTGTGACCACCAGGGTCTGTAGATTGTGAGATAAGAAGGAAATCCAAATCAGTTTGACTCAGTAGCCCATGTTGGTTCAAACATCTGAACTCTAGAATTTAGAGAGTGATGTCAGGAAGAATAAAATTTTGGAAAAAGTTTCCTGTTTCAATACAATCCCAAGTACACAAAGAAGTTCAATTACGTCAAAACTCTTATGCCCCTTCTTACATGAATATGGGTTTTAGAGATACACTACATGTATTATATTAAAGTTCTAGTGGAGTACCTGATGTGGTCTTGGTCATCCAGAGAGCACAGAGGTAATTTTGACTAATAGTCAACTGTAGTTCTGTTTGTGGGAGCATGGATGAGCCCCTGGCCATACACATAGTGTAAAGATCACCTAAAGTATTAGCCAATTCCATTCCCATCTTTTAATTCAGAAAGCAAGTTACATGTCACTTTTGAAAAGACAATACTGCCTGTTTAGCATTCCTGGATTCCCTAGTGCTTATCTGTGAGTGCAAAGACCTTTGAGTACCTAGAATCATTCCCAATACTGTGGCAAAGATGCTCTATCAAAATATGACTTCTGTCTTTTTAATTTATTTTAGATAACATTTGAACATTAATTTTATTAGATTAGTTATGTTGTGTATGTTCTTTCATAATAGGATCCTATAATCGAAACTTCTATATTTTTCTCAATCATATTATGCATGATACAAAACTATTATCATTTATTAAGTAAATGTATATATGTTTTCATCTATATTGTCTGTAGTGGCATTTCATTTGTAATTTAATAAATACAGTTTTCCTGAAAATCAGAACAGCAAAACACCCACATTGGTCTGTTTTATAGATCAGACTCACACCTTTAATCACAGTAACCACAATGACACACACCTTTAATCCCAGTTGCCAGACTAACTTGCCATAGAAACCTGGCAGTAGTGGTGCATACTCTTAACCCCAGAACTAGAGAGGATAATAAGATGAGAGGAGACATCGCTCACTCTCAGTTTCTTTCTGAGGTTTCCTGGAGGCAGGATCACCATTTTCAGACTGAGGTCAAGGTAAAAGACCATAGCTAGCCGCTTTGCCTCTCTGGTCTTCAAGTTAATTCCCAATATCTATATCTGAGTTTTTATTAATCCTGTTTCAGATGTCAGGCAATTTTAAAGAATTAATAGAAATATATATCAATGCTGATTTCACATTATTTATATAGTTACATAAAATATTATCT
The DNA here is from genome assembly GCA_902806775.1 of Microtus agrestis. Lineage (NCBI taxonomy): Eukaryota > Metazoa > Chordata > Mammalia > Rodentia > Cricetidae > Microtus > Microtus agrestis. The sequence goes on along the minus strand of CADCXT010004453.1, from coordinate 13,770 downwards.
ATATTTTAATTAGAAATCTGTAACTTATTTACTATTTATTGCTCTTTGGTCTGATGAGGGAGGGGGATTTAATTGGGGGAGGGGGAGGGAAATGGGAGGCGGTGGCAGGAAAGAGACAGAAATCTTTAATAAATAAATAAAATATAACCATTGTTTTATAGTATTTTTTACTTTTTTTATCATCTTATGTATGCAGGTGTTTTCCGTTCATACATGTAAGTGCATATGACGACAACATATTCCCAGGAACTAGAGTGGTCCTAGTGTTTTGTGATGTAAGGAAGTAATTATGCTTACTTGTTCTATATAACAAATTGCAAATCAACAAGTTGGTGGTAGTAATGGACCCAAGGTCCTCTGATTGATGCATCTAATTTTTATTAAATTTTAGTTTTCAGGGAATTATAGTACCATTTACCTTGCAGTAGTACATGAGAGTAAAACAAGAAAAAATAAGAATAAGTAAAAATGCTTATTAGGTCCGTCCTCACTGGACACTATGTTCCTGAGAAGAGGAATGTGGATTGAGAAAAGAAATAATCAAGAGACTGAAGTCAAGAGTCAGAAGGGCTTCCAGAGAATACTGTAACAACAAAAAATAAAAACCCTGGTTTATTTCCATAGTTCTTATATACCCCTATCAAAAGGAAAGGGCAAAGGACTTCCATGATACAAAGAACAAGAAAGCATAATTACTTCCTTACATCACAAAACACCAGGTACCTACACCCTAAGCAAATATCTTGTTATTTGTCTTTTGAGGAACAAATCATCAGTAGCCACATCTTTGGTCACACACCCTGTTGTTGTTTGTTCTTGAAGGGCAAGGTTTGAACTCTCTGGCCTTTAGTAAAGATGGAACAGCTCTAAAACTGTGGATCTTCACAGGTGCTGATGCATGAAGTCGAGTATTTTACATACTACGCATCTTGAGTATAAAATTTTATGTCTGGAAAGATCATGTCATTCAAGTACAAGAAACTTTTTTTTGGAAAATGGAAAGCTAATATGAATCTAATAATAATTAAAGAAAAGCTGGAGTTGATTGTCAGTCATTTTATAAAAATAAAATTTTAGCATTCATATCTTGATATTTTAATTTTTTTTATTTTTTTTTACATCCAAACCAAAATTTTATCTCCCTCTTCTCATCCCAGTTCCTCCCTCCTACCTACACTCTTCCTACCCCATCTACTTACCCTCTGTTTCATTTCAGATACAGATGAGCCTCTCATGAGTATTAGCCAGCCACAGTATATCAAGTTGCAATGAGACTAGGCAACTTCTCTTCTATTAAGTTTGGATGTTGCAATCAAGTAGAAGGAATAGGTCCCAAAAGCAGACAACACAGTAAAAAGAATCCCCAAGTCCTACAAGAAGATCAAGTTACACAATTGTAACATATATGCAGAGGGCCTATGTCAAACTCATTCAAGCTCCCTGATTTTTGGTTCAGTCTCTCTGAGCCCCTATGAGCCTAGGTTAGTTGGTTCTGTCGGAGTTTTTATGGGGCCCTTGACTCTAATTGTTGATATAATCTTTTCTCATAATCTTTTGAAGGATTCCATGAATTCTGCTTAATATTTGGCTGTGGGTCTTTCCATATGTTTACAACAGTTTCTACATAAAGAATCACTAATGTCTGTTGGGCTAGGCACCAATTTATGATTATAGCAGAATATCATTAGAAATAATTTCATTGACACTTTTTAAATTTTTGTCAGTTGTATTTTGTTATAGTTTAGATTGATGGACCATCCTGCCTCTGGGTCTTAGCCCTCAGAAATGAGATCCCTCTCAGGGTATGGGACTTCAGCTGGGCTAGTCATCATTTGGCCACTCCCAAAATTTCTTACCATTATTACCTCAGCACATATTATAGGCAGGACAAATTGTAGGTCAAAGTGTTTGTGGCTATGTTGCTGTCTCTAGCCCTTCCACTGGAAGTCTTGCCTGGTAAAGGAGTTGAATGGTTTAGACTCCATATCTTCTCTTGCTAGGAGTCTTAGCTAGGTTCATTCTCATAGATTCATAGGAGTTACTGTTGCTGTATGTTTCTCTCTCATCCCAGTGATGTCCCCAGATACCAGTTTTTTCTAAACCAGTACTTTCTTCTTCCATCCCCTCCTATTCCTATTCTGACCATCCTAATAGCCCTCTACCTCCATTCACACTCCCAATGTCCATTATATTTCCCCTTCACAGTGAGTTTAATTTTTCTTTTTGTTAAAATAATGATAAGTTGTAACTGGGAAGTAAATAAAATACACTGTATAATAAACCCAACTCTAACTGAGCTTGGGGCTCTCCTATTCTTCCAATACGTTGGATACAAGGAGAAAATGAGTTTACAAACTTGTATAAAGTACTCTTTGCTTTTACACACAGGACTCAGCCTCCTTGTTGGTTTTGGGGGGACTTCACAGATATGGGCATAACAATATAACTATACTAAAATCTCAATAATAAGCAATACTTAAGAAATACCAGGACTCTGTATCATGTCGTAGTGAAGGAAGATACATTACTTTCCAGATCCAAGTTTATTTTATGTTTAAATATATTTTATTTTGAATAGCAACATACTATTCAAAGCTCACTTCCTGGATGTTTTGAATAATATCCAGAGCCTGACTGCAGCTATCCATACATAAATATCTCTCTCTCTCTCTCTCTCTCTCTCTCCCTCTCTCTCTCTTTTTGATTTATAATTTGAAACTTAACTGTGTATGTGCATTTTGTTGCCTGAATGTACAGTTGAAGAAAGGATTTCACTGGCTTTATTTCAAATATAATCACAACTGGGTGAAAATCAAGTTGAATTGTACAGGACAATAATTTTAACAATTTAATAGTAATACCTTTAATGTTGCTGATTTTAAATCTGCATCTAAGATATAATGGGATGGAAGTTTATGTATCTTCAGAAAGAACATTTGAACTCATTTCAGGATGATTTTTTCTGACTGCTATTACCATTCTGGTAGAGAGGGTAGGACAAGGGAACAGGATATACTAATGGACAACAAAGTTTGACTTAAGATAGACACTTAAAACAACCACACTAGCTTAGAATTGAGAAATAGACAGTTATTTATGGGTAAACTCACACATCAGAATCCTGTGCTTGAACAGAGATCAGAAACCAAATTCCACAGCTGGAAAAGAGTCCAGACACATGCTTTATATCAGCATATATAGTATAAGAGGCCACACCCCAGTGGGAGGGTAACCATTGTCTGTAAGACTTCCTATAGCACCACCCAGTTTTGTTTAAATAAGAGAGTTTTAAACCTAATACAAAATTATATACAATAAGAACAAATATATTCAATAATTATCCTATCCCAACTAGTTTAAGTCTTGCATAATAAATAACTTGGCCACGTCATGAGAGAAAAGTAACTACAACTATCTAGTCTTCAACACCATCAAAGATCTGAAAAAGGAAATAATATTACTTGAGTAAGCATGAAATGCAATCAAGTGCTTCTAAAATGTGCAACAAATGAAGGAGACAACTGGCTACCTGGGCAATCACCCAAAGTCTTATTTGTAATGTTGAAGCAGCCAATTTTGACTATTTATTCCAGCCGAGAATAACTGGAAGACCATATTCAGAGGCAGGAAATTATTCAAAACTACCTTACCCTGTCTTGGCAAGAGTTGACAGACCTGCTTATCCATTTCCAGATGCCATGTATCTTGTTAGTGGTTGAGGCATGGGCATTTCTTTCCCAAAAACCAATTATGCCAAGAAGAAAACAAGCTACAAGTGGAGTGTCTTTGGTGCTCAACATTCTCTCAAGAATAGATTGTTGCTTCCAGGAGCAATCGTGTCTCACTTTAACAGAACCCTAAGTTATTTAAATGCCATATTCTATAGCTCTTTGAAGTGGTTGAAGATTACCTATTTTTGCAGAATATAATCTCTATTCATCTAAAACTACCTTACCCTGATTAGTCTAACTATAAGTGTAACAAACATAGATGACTATTAATCTATAATTCTTAATACCTATTTAACTTAAAGACTAAGACTTCATATTAGAATATAATACAATAAACAAATGTGCAGCAAGTGAGGACAATGACCTCAAAATGTAAACAATGTATAAGCATTTTGATCTGAGGTAGAAACATACATTGCAAATTATAAATATATATCATTACAAAAAAAGTCTTACCTAGAGGTAGAAGAATTCATGCATACAATATTCATAATTTAACTTTATATCAATATACAATAATCTATACCAATGTAATTGTGTATAAATAATAACTCACAAGTTTTCTATATATTACTCACTATTACTATTAGTGCAAGTAAGCTCATATTAATCTATTATCCCATCCAATTTTTCCTTTTTTTTCACAAAGAGAAACCTGAGCCTATAAAAATTTTCCCCAACCCCCAACCCTATACCAATTATAATCAACCCCTAAATGATGTCCCTAACCCTGAGAATAAACTTTGTTGGGAGAAGGGACATCGTCCTTTAGAATTACTTCCAGCTCTCATGGGAGTGATGTTCTTTTTATGGCATCCTGTGAAAGTAAAATGATGGTTAGTTCCAAGATTTCTGTCTGGTATGATTGCAAATAGTCTCTGAGTATTTGGTAGTGTTTTTCTGAGCTTCCTATTTGGAGCTCTGGCAAGAATGTTGTAAAAAAATGTGCACCATCTCAGCTAACCAAGCTGGAACCATCTTGAGCACCTGGTACTCAAAACAGGTCTTGTAGTAGTGCTATCAGCATCTTGATGTCATATAAACCATGTGGAGTTGTTGTGGGGCCTTATTTTCTTACTGGAAACTCCAAAGATTACTGCAAGAAAATTCATTGTTCATTGTGGAAATCTTAAACATATAGATATATACAGACATATCTAAAGAAAGGTTTAATAGAGACAAAAATAGATACGAAGAAAAGTATTTTTTTCTAAATTCTTTTTTCTTTCTGTCCCATATCATGGCTCCTGAAATGAGACAGAAACTCTGAATTTTTATTTTAACAACTTGCCTGGATTTAGAGAGGGACAGAGCCAGTTATACATATTCATATACATATATGTGTGTGTGAATATATATAAATGTGTATGTTTTATCATCTGTACTCATGAGTCATATTTGTTTTTCTTGATGATCCTTATTAGATGGCTATTTTTCCTTCTGTCAGCATCCAGGGTCTCTCAAATTTTTGAAAATGAATGTTTTCCTGCAAAGACAAGAACAGAACCCTGCCATAACCCCTATGGGATTTCCTTACCATCTATATGGTTGTCACCATTGTGGATGACCTGTCATTTCCTTTTCAAGCAGAATTTTTATTAATTTTGATGGTATCCATAATTTTTCTTCTCTTGTGGAGACAAGGGAAAAACCCCTTCTCCAATGCAGCACATCTTCTGGCTTCCATTGTGAGATCAACAAATCGTTGAAATAAACCAGTTGATTTAATTCAGAAGACTTTTCTATTATCCAGTGTCTCTCTGCTGATGTTTTCTTTTTCTCATTAGCATTAAGAAAATTCAAAGTTTAATGAATTCACATATGGAAGTCAGGACATCATCATCAGATACATGATAATTCCTGTGTAGCCATGCTCAATACTGGGAAAAATTATCAGAATTTTATCAACATGTTTTTTTTTTGTATTGCAAATAAGTGTTGTAATGTATTCTGATTAAATTCTGTCCCCCAGCTTCTCCCTGGTTGTCCTCTGTTTTCGTTTTTTTCGAGATCAAGCCATTTCTATTTTTTCTCTCATTAGAATGCTAACTAAAGTTTTAGTTTTTTAATTACCCTCATACACCAGAATGTTTGTTAGTGTTAGCGGTTACAAAACATACTCAGAATTGTGGTTGAGGTCAAAATAAGAGAGAAAACAGCTTTAGAAATGGTAATGTGAAGGGGCAAGGCATTTTACAAGGAGTATGCCCCCCTACTGTTATGAATAAGAGCATTCTTTCTATTTCTCTGCAATTCACTGCTGGGATTAATGACACACTGATGCTCCCAGATTTTTTTGTGGTGGTCATTTAAAATCATATTTTAATCTACAAAGAACTGCTACAGGCAAATGGAGAGCACTGAGAGCAGGAGAATTGACTTCCTCAGGGACAAGACCTCTCATTTATTATCCTATATAACGTGATTTATTTGTTTTAAAGAAGTTGTCAAAATGAATCAAGCTGAAGTGGTGAGTCTAAAAATTCCCAGACATCCGAAACAAGGATCACCAGTGGAAAAAAAAATGCAAGTAAAATCTACTAACAAGGAAAGGTTTCTAGTATCCAGATAGCAGTAGAAGGTAGAGTTCCTAAGTTCTTGAATCCATTTCAAATACAGTGAATCCTGTGTATCCTACATAAAACACCAGATTAAGGTGTGTGACTGCGTTTGTGGTCTTCTCAACTAACTGTTTCCTTTCTTTTTGTTTATACTGAGAATTCTTGTCTAAAAGAAACAAATCTCCTAGGAAAATTGAATTTAATTCCCCTTTCCTTTTTTTCAGCAACAACAGCTTAAATCATTGTATCTAGCTTGGCCAACAGAGAACACAAATCTGTTATTCATGAGCAACATAAGGCTCTATTCCCTAAAACAAACAAAAGGAAATAAGTTTCCAGATTGGCATTTTTGAAACAGGAAAGTCAATGCCCTTTAGTACTTTGAAAATCCCAGTTTCTTATTGTGGTCAGTTAATTCTTTTCATGGCTTGAATCAAATCTGAAGGAGAAAACAGAAGTGAAAGGGGGGTAACTATTGGGGAAACATGGTCATATGTATAAATTCTTGTTTAAAATGTGTTTCCACAATTAATCCAGAGAAATCAATATAAAAAGAGATACAGGATTTCCCAATACATCATGTGCAATAGCTCTCATTACATCAGCCTAGAACACAACTCTCTTCAGGTTTAATGAGCTTGACAAACCCACATCTGAATAAACACAACTGAGAGCAACAGCTGAAAAGAGAATCTTCTTGCAATCACTCCTGTTCAGAAGCCTTGACTAGGAAAGCTGTTCAGAGATTGAATTGTTTACACTCCTGTGTCCAGTGTGGCACCATGGATTCAGGTTGCCATGATGATGTGTACTAAGGGGATTAGTATTATGACATGGCTGCCATTAAAACTTACTGGGGAAAGGACAAAGACAACTTTTTCTGGAGTGCAACATGCATTCTTACAAAATTAACCATGGCAAATGGATGACTGTCCCTGTACCCCCTGCCACACACACACACACCCATAAGTAAAAAACTAATTGGATTTAGTGGGTTAGAAAAATAAAATCCATGAGTTGAGAGAAAGTTGGAAGATATTTGAGAGGGGATCCTTGTTAAGCTAGAGGGAGAGGGGTGGGGTAGATATGACCAATAAATACTGTATATCTGCTTGGCATTTCAATCCCCCTTCCATAAAAGGTAGGAATTTGCTGTGGGAAGGTTACAGCTAATACCTACCCACCAAATGTGGTGTGGCCTCATGGACTATTTACCTGGATGCAGAAGCACTTCTTTCTCTCTCTGATTGCCCAGGGCCCTGTTTTGGCTGTTTGATTTCCTTTGAATTTGATCTTCCTTCAAAGGTCAAGCAGAACATCCTGACTTTGTAATTATACCCCTTAATAAACACTAATCTGTTTTCTTAGTTCTGAGCTAGTGTGATATTCCTTTTTTGTTAAGCGTCTGATCATTCTGCCTTCAGGAATTTGCAAATTACTAATAGATTCCTCAATTTATTGTGATAAACTCATTCTTAATTATCTTTTTGATGTTCAATGTCTGTCTTAGTCACTCACTGTTCTATTGTTATGAAGAGGTATCATGTCTAATGTAACAATTTTAAGAAAAAATAATTTAGTTGAGTATTTGCTTATAGTTTCAGAGGTTTCGTTTCTGATCAACATGGTGAGCAGCATGGCAGAGGCATGGAGCAGAAACAGTAGCTGAGAACTACATCCTGTTCCATAGTCAGTGCAAGAAAGAAGGGGAAGGAAGGAGAGATGAAAAAAGAGAAAGAGAGGGAGAGAGATCAAGAAAGGGAGGGAGAGGGGGAAGGGAAAGAGAGAGAGAGAGAGTAACATTGGGCAAGGTACAAGCTTTTGAAAATCTTATTGCCTATTCTTTTTAAATTGTTATCATTTCTCTCACACACATAACTGTAGATGTGTATGTGCATGTGACTAAATGCAAAATACAACTGACCATAGCATGCACATTTCAATAAAATATATCTATAATACAATCACTATATCTGTGGCTCAGGAAATCAATCAAAAAGAGAACAGAATGATCATAGGGCATAGATGACCAGGACACCAGCCTTGAGACTGCACCTTCGAAATATTACAGGGAAGCTGCACACATGGAATGTCAACAAAAGCGGTTGCCTAAATAAGACTGTTATAAATATTTAGCTCTCTGACAATGCAAAAATTCCCAATCAAGCCAAATCAAAACAAGACAAATTAAGAAATATCTAGGTTTAATGGGAGATCTGCACTCTAGGGTGGACCTGAGGGGGAACCAGGAAGCAACAGGAACGTGACCCCAGGTAGGAAGAAAGGGAGACTATGTGTTTCTCTTTTGGGGGGTCACTTAAGTACCCTGGGGAGTGGTTCTTACCCCACCCCCAAGGAGGGGTCAGGACCTGGCCTGCTGGGATTTGAAGTCCAGACCAGGCTTGGGGGCTGGGATAGATGCAAGGGACTGGGGCCTATGCTCCCAATTTAACATTCCAGGCTCTTTGGATATAGGGGTGACAGAAAATTGGAATGGTAATTATGACAAACATTTAGGCTCTCTTGGAAAAAGGGCATAGACTCAAATCTGGCTCCTTCCTACGGGCATGGGGCGGCTTGGGGAAGGGGAGAGCCAGGTGTCCACGTTTAGCGAGAGGTGTGTCTGGAAAGGCATCCCATGAACTCTTATCCCGAAGAAGGCAGGCATCATTCCTTGGGGGAGATGAGAAGGCAGGTGTCTAGGAAAAAATTGCTATTGCTAAAGATGAGTGTGCCAGAATGAGGAGCAGGTAGGCCCTTCATTGCAGCAGTCTGGAAAACTGGAGGGTAGAAGGTCCTGTCTGCTGGACAGACCAAGTGTCTTGAGTAGGTGCCTGCTTGAGCCTGGAGAGATGATACCAGCATGGATGTCCCAAGAGCTTGGCAGCTGAGGGTGTGGTGAGGATTACCATGTGAGGTCCTGTACATTGAGGTTCAAGAGACCTAGGAGTTAACTGTTTGAGGAATACTCTGTCCCCTGGAAAGAGCGGGGCAGGTTTAGGGGCATTAGGGTCCACTGGTGTGGTGGCAGGAAGACAACTGTCAGCCTGTGAATGGAGAAGGGAACCTTAAAACAGAAAGATAGGGAAGGTACTCTGCCAGTGGAGGAGTATGAACTGGGAGGTGATGGTTAAGGAGAAAGGGCCTCCCATAAAGCAGCTCAACAGGGATCAGGCCCATAGGGGAATGTGGTGTGGCCCTGAGGCAAGGGCCAAGATAACCTGAATTCAGTGAAGAGCTTCCTTAGCTGTTGCTTGATGAGTCCATTGGCCCTCTTGATCTTTCCTGAGTACTGTGGATGGTAGGGGGTGTGTAATTTACTGGAGATGTTGAAAGCTTCTGCTAGGAGCTCCATGACCCTGAGCCACCACATCTACTGTTTCCCTGGAGACTGGAAACTCTTCTATCCATCCTGTAAAAGTGTCCACAAATGTTAAGAGTCAACGAAGTTTTGTATGAGTAGGCATATGGGTGAAATTAACTTGCCAATCTTTGCCTGGTTGATGTCCACGAAGCTGGTGAATGTGGAGAGCTCCTTGTGGATTGGCCTGGGCACAAGTCTGGCAGGAGGAGTGAACCTGTAAAATAGAATCTTGGAGATGGGAGGGGTTAAAAAGGGGCCCCAAGAAGCAGAAAAAAAGTGTTGGGGAACTGGCTAAGGATATCTCCACCCAGTAAATGTGCTGGGCATGCCAGTATTGCTAAGAAAGAATGAGAGAAAATGTCCTGCAAGGTGGTAGGTGTAGTGGCTTAAATGAACTCAGACAAAAATTGTAATAATATATACAGCTGTAATTGGGAAATAGAGTTACAGAACCAAAAGTTCCAGCGGAGAACAGGAAAACAGAAGAGATGGCGGGGAGCACACCCTAATCTTTATAACTAAAAAAATATCCTCGGGGGACCCCGCCCCCTGGAAGCAAGGTGATTGGCTGGGTCTCCCCTACAGGTAGGGCAGTGGCAAAGTTTTAAGTGGGGAGGAACGATTCCCGTAACCGCCATAGCTTAAATTGGTGAGGGAAACTTAAGGCCTGAGTGAGAATAAAAGTAATGGACTTACCTGCCACTTGTAGCATAACCTTAGGCTAAGAGAGGGTTATGGGATGTACCACGTTTGTGCAGTGTCAATATTCTGCAAGGTTGAGATGTTTGAAGGCTGGCACAGTTTCACTTGCCAATGGTGATGAGGCTGGACCTCTGTGGCTTGGCATAGAGGACAAGCACACACAGGGGCTTTGTGATTTCCAGTGTCCAAGTTGCTGGCAAACAAGGCACAACCTTGGAACAGGTGTAGTGCAATATTGTGCCATGTAACCATTTCGGCCACACTTGATAGAGCCCTGTGATTCACTTCCCTTGTCCCCCTTCCTGTGACATTAGGGCAGCTTGTAAGGCCTGGGCCTGTAGATTGTTGTAGCTTTATCTGTTGGGAAGACTCAGCTAATTTTTCTTGGGCATTAAAAACTTTAAAGGCCATTTTCACCTATTCCCTCATAGGAGTTTGGGGACCATCCTCAACCTTTTTTTTTTTAACGCTTTCCTTAATATCTGGTACTGACTGTTGAAGCAAAATGATTATATTAGTAGAAAGGAACCTAGCTGCTTTTCTACCTGAGAGAGATTTGGAAGAGAAAAAAAAAGGGGAATGGGGGGAGGGGACTAGCCCAGTGCACAGAGGGGGTCCAGGAGAAGAGCAGCTAGGTAGGAGGGGGGAGGGGGGAAAGGTGGAAGTTGACCTTGAACCTCCGAATTGGGAAAGGGAGGGGCAAGAATGTTGCTCCACCAGGAGGGGTTGGGAGTGTGGGCTTGAGGGAGTGGGGGAGGGGCCAGTGCCTCAGTCAGTGTGGTGCTGTGAGAGACTGGCTAAGGGGGGAGGGGTGAGAGCATAGAGACCAAAAAAAAAAATGGACAAAAAAAGCACATATATGTAAGTTTTGTTCATTTGTATCAGGCAGGCTTAGTCTATAAAGATTTTTCTTTTTGTAAGAGGCTTACAGGGGCAAAACCAGACCTGGCTTTGAACTGTAAGTACCCATTTAGAGTCTACGCCTACCTATATGACCTAAGTCCATCTTAGTGCATCCATCAATATGGCTCTTAGGTCCAAAGAGGTGCAGAGATTGAATGACCAGCATCCCAGTAGACATAATCTCTGCCTCAGCAAACCCCGATCCTGCAGGATTGACTGCAACCTGACTTGAATTCCCAGCGTGAGCTCATGACTTCATTGGGAATTTGAAAAGAACAAAAATAAGTATGAATGGGTCCCCCAAAACCCTATAGCATAGACAAGAATAGGGACTCACCAAGACGCAGACACTGTAGCCCAGAAGCCAGTTTTAAGCATGGCATAGAAAGCTCAAATTGTAGACTAGGGGCCTTTCAACACGAGGCCTGCCACATGGAAAGGGCCTTCCCTAGCTCGGAGAGAACCTCCAAATGTTAGGAATATTTTTTCATATGAGCTCTCTGATGACTTAAAAATTCCCAATCAAGCCAAATCAAAACAAGCCACATTAAGAAATATCCAGGTTTAATGGGAGAACTGCACTCTTGGGTGGCCCCAAGGGGGAAACCAGGAAGCCGCAGGAAGGTGACCCCAGGAGGAAAAAGGGGAGACCATGTGTTTCTCTTTTTTGGTTGGGGGGGTCACATAAGTACCCTGGGGAGTGATCCTGACTTCACCCCCGGGAGGGGTAAGGACCTGGCCTGCTGGTGAAAGACCCCCAAAGAGGACTTTCCCTCAGGAGGAGACTCCCCCGAAGCCAAGGAACAGGCCGAGACCACACGGATGCAAATAGCACGAGGTTTATTAGATGAACACAGGTACCTGCAGGCAGCAAAGTCTTTCGGGGGGACTTGTGCACCTGCAGACTGGGGGGAGGTCTTTTTATAGGGAAGAGGGCAGCAAAAAAAGCAAATTACAGAAGCAGATGTGTGGTTATTGGTCTGATTAGAATGGGGCAGGGGGCATAAGTGGTTTTTCCTTTCCCAGCATAGATGTATGTTGATAGACATCTATGTCATAAATATCCTGCTTTGTAGCCAGAGGCCCTGACCTCATAAATATCCTGCTTTGCAGCCAGAGGCCCTGACCTCACTCTGCACTAACATTTGTTTGTCAAGAGCCTTGTGAAATGATGTTAGAGCAGTTAAGCTGTGGTCCTTCATAGGGGGAATTTTTTCTTTTGTAAACTGCTGATATTCTAAGTTTGGCACATGTGCTGACTATAGGCATCCTGTTTCCCTAGGAAAAGATGATGTTCTCATGAGAGCTGGCTATCTGCAGGTCCTGAGAGGATCCTGAGGGTCTCAAGCGAACAGGATGTTCTCATGAGAGCTGGCTAGCTGCGGGTTTTGAGGGGGGGATTTGTAGAGTCTTTCACTGGGATTTGAAGTCCAGACCAGGCCTGGGGGCTGGGATAGAAGCGAGAGGGTCTGGGGCCTATGCTCCCAACCTAACAAAGACCTTGATAATGTCATCCCAGCATGACTATCAGTGTGGATGGTGAAAAATTTACAGTACTTCACCTTAGATAGCATCCAATTACTGTTTGACAAAAGAGAACCAATAACTCATCCCCATAAATAAGCCACCTAACTGTTCATCCAAGAAAAGGAGAAAAGCCTTAAAAAGAGATTCATGAGTTGGGCAGTGGTAATGCACGCCTTTAATCCCAGCACTCGGGAGGCAGAGGCAGGCGGGTCTCTGTGAGTTCGAGGCCAGCCTGGTCTACAAGAGCTAGTTCCAGGACAGGAACCAAAAGCTACGGAGAAACCCTGTCTCGAAAAAAAAAAAAGAGAGAGAAATGCATGAACAACACTAAATGCACTCAGCAAGTTATGCTTATGCAATTATTCATATGTATGTGGGGGAGAATATGTGTACATGTAGATAAATGACAGCTTCATGGATAGGTAGGTAGGAAGATAGATAAATAGATAGATAGATAGATAGATAGATAGATAGATAGATAGATAGATAGACAGACAGACAAATAAACAGACCTTTAACTATCAACTTGACAAAACCCAGAATTACCTGGAAATAGAGGCATCTCAATGAAGAGTTGTGTGTGTTGAGTTGGCCTTTGAACACGTCTTAGTCATTATGGAAAGAAATAGTCCACTATTGGAATAATGTCCCACTCATATCAACCAGTTTTAAATTTATTAGCCTGTGGTGTCCAGTAGGAGCACAGTTTTCCTTTATACACTTTTAAAATATGTGTATGACTATATTTTTAGGAAGCTTCAGCTGTCCTCAGGTTTTCTGTGAAATTTGTGAGGTATAAAAATATCAGTACACGCCCTTTGGTACAGGTTCTGGTTAGATTTTGTTAATTTGACACAAGGCAGAATCATCTGGGAAAAGGGAAACTCATCTTAGAAAAATGCACCATCAGTTGGAGTAAAACTTGTGAGGCATTTTCTTGATTGATGGCTAATATGGAAGACCAATAAGCTTGAAATATGTG
>CADCXT010004452.1:0-150537 GCA_902806775.1 Microtus agrestis | reverse complement strand
AGCATCCTAGATGTGCTGCCTGATAAACTAGGTTCCATGCAAACTTTCACATCTGCTCGGCTGCCAAAATCAGATCCTAGACTTTAATTCCACCAGACCAGAGAATGAGCTCTGTCAGCCTTGCCAACTTCTGACTTTGCTGTCCAGATATTGCAAACAACAGAGATCAGCTACAGTGTGGAGGGGGAACAACACAGGATAAGACTGCTAAACAGATTCATTGTCTTTCACAATTAGTTCAAAATATTAAAACAGTTTTCATTATTCATAAAAGAGAATCTACGTGATACTGTGATTTATTATACATTTGCATATGTATGCATAGCCTTCATATCCATGTTCACCTATTATACCTTAAAACCATTTAGGAGATAATGATGAATTTATACTAATTTTATAGATTCAGCAACACACAATTTAAGACAAAAATATGTGTAAACAGACATGTATGTCCTGTCTCCAGGTATAGCCTATTGACCAAAGCCAATTTAACATATGATACTCATAAGTTTTCTGTTCATCAGATGTAGCAGCTAGGATGTTCTTATCTATCAAGCTTGTTGCAAAACTGTGCTGTGCTCAAGTTGTGATCCCCAGAGAAACCACCATCGGAATGCAGTCAAGTCCAGAATGAAAAAGCAAGGTTTATTTAGCATGCTCTCCAACCAGGCTGAGGGCTTGACCACTACTAGATGCAGCACAGTAGGAAAAAGACCCCCTCATCATGTGGGGTTGACATATAGGCAAAAACCGCAAGCCAGGTTTACTCAGGGTCAAGGGGGTTAGTTTTAATGAGTACTATTTCTGTATATCCTCTTCCTCCTTTAAGCAGCTACTTTCTGCTTCTGTACATGCCCCCTGGCCTCCCTACAAGCAATTATCTTCTGCTCTTGTCCAGACAACAAAGCTGGGTGTTGTCAGGGGGCTAGCTGCTAGGGACAGTTGCTTTTTTCCCTGCTGACTCCTATGAAGTTGCAAAGGGCATGTGTCTTAACCAGATCTTAATCAAGTAAAGCTTCTTAAAGTTTTCCATGTCCTTACAGCTGTACAGTGTTTTATATCAGTTTTAGATAGTACAGCTGCAACATTCAACCTCAAAAAACAAAACCCCCACATTTGACTGCCCTACATTGTTTCTCTGTGTAGACAGAGCAGGAAAAAAACTGAGCAATTGCTCTGAATTTGAAAAAAGAAAATGCTTTCATTAAACAACAAGCAGACATTCAATACTTGACTGAGAATTTTCAGTCCATCCCTTTATCATACAATTGAAACTTTATAGCTGATCCCTAGAAGTGGGCAGGTCTTCCTGACAGACTCCAGCTGCTTTCACTCTCTTTTATAGTGCTCTAAGCTGAGGGGACTTGCAGAAGTGGGTGCAGCTCTGCTCTGCTCTCTGGCGAGAACCCTACCTGCTGCATCTGAAGGGTAAGAGCCTTTTGTTCTAGCCAGCCCCACAAAGAAATGTAAATACATTTTAGCTGGAATCCCTGGGGTCTGGGGGTGGCAGCAGTAGAAACTCATCCTGGCCTGTGATGCCTCAAGATTTCTCTAGATTAATAGTACAAAAATGACCTCTTTTTCAGGTTTATATCCCCCCACCTTCTTCTTATTTTCACTCTTCCTCTGACTCACGAAATAGGTCTTTCTTGTTTCTTCTTGGGTTTGTTTTTCTTTTCTCAGTTTTAGGTAAGTTTTCCCTAAGGAAATGCAGCTTTCATTCTCCACCCAACTAATCCATTCAGATCTGAGAGATGGAACTTATGCCTTTTTCAAAATATCTGGAACTGAAGAACTTAGATAGAGAGTTTACATATTAAATAACTCTTTTTATTCGAGGCTCTATAAGCTTCACTGCAGTAGCCTTTCTGGGCTTGAAGCCCAGATTCTTCCTCTTCCTGATGCTGTAAACAGCAGGGTGTGGCCTGCTGACTCTTGCTGCTCTCTGCCTGCAACTGAGAGAAGGATTTAACTATGAGGGCTCTTGGTTCTATAGCTACATCCAGTTTAAGGTTGTAACATTAGTCACCTCTGGAACTAGTCTTTTCCTCACAGCCTTTGAAGGCTTGCCTCAACTTGCAGACTCAGGATGGGTCAGGGAGAGGATGAAACACTCATTGAGATAAATTTCATCTTAGGCTCGAAGCAGGAAATCACCATTTCTTTGTAGGGGACCCTGATTATCCTCTCTCCTCTCTCAGACTCCTGAGATCTCTGCTTCCAGATAGGGTCCATTCTTCTACTGATCTACTCAGGTGAGTCTCCTTCTCTACACTTCCTGTTGCTGTCAGTAGAAATTCTTTTCCCTTTGTTCTAGTCTCCTCTACTGGTCCCCAGGGAAGATCCTTCCCAGGGCTTGCTGTCCTCCTCCTTTTTGCTTAGCTGCTACCTCTGGGCTGCTGCCCACATCTGTGCCGTTCTAAAGTTGTCAGACTCTTCCCATAGTCCAAAATAACAAGTGTAGAAACATAGCTCATTTTTTGATTGATTTGTGTGGTTAATTTAATTTGTATAGAAAACACCACTCATATCAGAGGGATGGTTTCCAAGGAGATGAAGGAGGTGCCCCCAGCCTTCAGCCTGGTCTATGGTTAAATAGGGAACTCAAGATTTTTTTTTTTTCACTGAGCTATAACCTAAGTCTGAGAGTTGTAAATGGTCCTTAGGATCCGCCTGAAGGACCTAGAAACAGCCCTCCCAAACCTTCAGCATTGCTGGTTTGTATTGCCAGAGATGGAAAGATGATCCTTCAAGAGGTTTTTCCAGCCTGATCTGAAAGTGAAGGCTAGGCTTCTAGAAACTAAACAAACACTATGTGTGCTTCCAGCTGGGCCCTTCTGTGCCTTAGGATGGATTTCCAGTGAAAACCACCCTTGTTGGTGTTGGACACTCTGGTCACCATATGAGAGACAAGTTAGCAAATGATCTGGTTTAGAAAGGCCCAGAACAGCTTCCAGGGTTATTTGGGACCATGATTGGGTTTAGCCCAATCTTTTTGCTCTGTGTATAAAATAATCATGTAAATCACTACTTGGTAAAATCAATCTATCTCTTTGTCTTCATATTACCTGGAACACGTGTACAAATACATAATTCATGAAATATATTTAGCGTCATCAGTTTTAAAAGAAAGAAAAGTATTGTACATATATCATTTTTATGTGTAAGAATGTCTTTTAAAATATATAATATTTTCAAATTATCTTTTGAAAATGTTATAGGTGTGTGCAATATATTTTGATTATATCCCCTTGAGTCTCAACGTCCAGGTTGTCCCAACCATTAAAAAGTCTCTCTCCCAAAAGCATATCGTTTTATTTAATTAACCTATTGAATCCAATTGTGTTGTCAATATGTAGAGAAGTGCAGGGTCGTAATTTGGAGAATGGGCAACTTATTTTAGGAACCAATTCCCTAAAGGAAAAATAAGTGATTGTCTCACTACAAGAAAATATCAAACACAAAGCTCCTTAAGTAGGGATTGGGCTGTATGTTCTACTCCCAGATCTGTGCTAAAATATTGACTGTTTTGATGGTGCATGTCTTATGCAGGTAACAACACCTACTTTGAGTTCATGACTACAATGATGCTGTCATGGATGGAAGGCACTGACTTATCATAGTCTTCTGTGACGTTGGGCTCTTAGAAACTTTCTGACACTTCTTTCTGTTCTCTGAGCATTGGTTGCAATGTGATAGATCTTGGGGGGGGGGGGTCTGTCAGACAAGATGACATAGATGTTTATTTAGAATTAAGGAAATTACAATCAATCTGCATTGGACCAGTACTGAGTCATGTGGAAATGTGTTGGAAATAAATATAAAAAATAAAACAGTGGGTATTTTCAATACTAAGTATTAAAGAACAGTGATTAAATATGAAGAATATAATATTGGGTGCTATTTGAATCTCACAGGTATGCTTGGGAAGAACTGGCAACAGAGGCTGAAGAGTCAGCTCAGTCTTTATGAACTGTGCCTTCTACTCTGGAGGACCAAAGTGCAAATTTCATGTCCTACATAGCAGCTTATAACCATCTGTAAATCCAGTCCCATTAGATTCAGTGTCCGCTTCTGTCCCCTGCTTTGTATAACATGTATAAGCATATCTTCCTGCATTTGATGCACAGATATGCAGGCAGATATTCATACATACAACACAAAAGTAAATAAAATATTAAAAATGGCTCTGATTCTGATTCTCAGGTGAAGAAGAAGGGACTTAAATTATGGTACCTATCCAAGTCCTGTGGATAGTTTATTTGACACTCTTTGTAAATATAGAATGGTGCTTGTGGCACTTTACGGTGTTTCAGAGATTTCCTGTTCAGCAGACACTTACAGCCTCCCCACCTGAGCAGCATTAATCAGGAGGGTTGACGCCAGCATCTCCACTCCTTTTCACCATGTATCCTTAGCCCCACACTAAGAATTTGAAGCTGTTCCTGCTAGAGAGAAGCACAGAAGCTGTAGTTATTGATATTGTAACCCATCATGAACCTCTTAATGATGTGTTGTTTCCACAGAAACGTGCAGTCACCATGGAGCAGCACTGTGGTCTAATCACTGGCATCAAGGAACCAGGTAAGCCTGACTTACAACTCTTAGTGATGAGGTCATTGGACCCAGCACAACTCATCTGTGGTGCCGCTCTAGTAAAGTTTGCTGATCTCCTATACATTTGTATCTTCCCCAGTGCCACTGAAGAGCATCTCAGTAACCCTGTCCATCAATGACTTTGTGGCTAGTGTCTCTGCAACCTTAAATTATGAGAATGAGGAGAAAGTCCCCTTGGAGACAATCTTTGTGTTCCCCATGGATGAAGACTCTGCTGTCTACAGCTTTGAAGCCTCTGTGGATGGGAAAAAAATTGTGGCCGAATTGCAGGAGAAAATGCAGGTTGGAAGGATGAGTGAATTGGTCAAGATTTATGTGTGATGACATCCCCCTTAATCTCTCAAGGTCCAGAAGGAACACTATAGCAAGCAAAAACTGACTAAAAGAGACCTGAGGGTGGACAAAATCAACTCAAACACATTTTCCCCTCATGTCTCTTTATTCTTTGAAAAAATATCCCTCCAAAGCTTTCTCTATGATATCTCTCTATCAGTGTTCTCTGGATGTTCTTCCAAAGTTCTTACTATCCCACAAGATTTTTGGTTTATATACTCACACAGGCATGATTAAGAACTTGATGGCAATAACAAGGACATCAGGCATGCATTCCAAAGGCCTAAACATCAGAATAGGCTGCCAAAGCAGGTGCCTGTTACCTTGCTTAGGTCTCAGAGGGAACATGGCTATGAACCACTTGGGCATATCTGATAAAATTATATAAAGAAATGGGCTATGATTTCTAAGAGGGGGAAAGGAATTTGTGAGTTAAATACATTTTTTTTTGGTTAGTTAAGCTAGAAATTTGTAATTGATAATTGTAAAAAAAAAAGCACACATTGCCCTTTCTAAGCACTTTACTTCCTGTAGAGGCTAGGAACACAGTGTTTGTGGAAGCCATGGCAACTAAGGTAAGCTGAGGGAAGGAAAGGGATGGTGCTTGGTCCATATTGATACTTTAACCAAATGCTTGCTGATAAAGGGAATGGAATCTGATCTCTACAGATAGTACCTAAGGTGTCTAAATTAAAGGGAAACTGTGGTAGTGTAAAATCCACAGCCTGGCAGTTACAGCCTCCAGGCCAAGTAGAAGCTTTCTTGCTGCTGGTGCCTGAGTGATAAGAATTTCGTTTCTCTGGGGCCTTTTCAAAAAAAATCAAGTCACCATGTATGTATTATATATATCAAGATTATACAGCCAAATGAAAAATCATCCAGTGTAGTACCACATGAGGAGGTTATGGTCAATAATTGATTAATTTTAATTTGGTATTATTTGGGATGAATCTCTCCGTGCAAAAAAAAATGTTATACTTTCACAATGGTTTTGCCGAAATGGCATCGGTTATTCAAAAGGCAGATCCCCAAAACTTTGCACTTTGGGTGTTAGCCTAGAGATTGTCACATGTATTCTCACTGGATAATGCTTGAACCACAACATACATTATCTCTTCTCCTCTCATTTCAAATTGCATTCTACTTTTTATCTTTATAAAAAATTCATAAATGCTGATGTTGACTGTTCGTTCATTCACTTCTAATTACTCTTTGCCTAAATTCAATAAGGCAGACAGAATCCAGTAGAAGCTACCACAATAATTATAAGGTTCATACAATCCATGACACATCTTCAGAAAAGTCTTTATTTTCTTGAATTTATACGATTTTATTTCAACCTGTCCCACTCTTGCTCTAGGCCCATAGAAAATATGAGGATGCCCTCTCCCAGGGCCACCAAGCTTACTTATTGGAAGAGGATGACTACTCCAGGGATGTCTTTTCTTGCAATGTGGGGAACCTCCAGCCTGGGGCCAAGGTGGCAGTGACCGTGAGGTATGTGCAGGAGCTGCCTCTGGAGACAGATGGGGCTCTGCGCTATGTGCTCCCAGCAATCTTGAATCCAAGATACCAGCTCTCTGGTAAGTCATTTCTGTCTTTGAACACTAGACATAGAAAGGCTGAAGAAATACTCCAAATTATGATTGTGCTGGAAATTGTTGATATATATATTTTTTGTAGAACAATCTGCAAATAGTTGCTTGAATATAAAGACCCCCATAGTCCCTTTGGAGAACCTGCCCTACACACTCAACATGGTTGCCACCATCACTTCCCAGCATGGCATTGAGAGGGTCCAGTCCAACTGCTCTCTGAGTCCTATGCAATACCTGGCTGATGACAAGACGTTTGCTCAGGTGAATAGTGAATAGAAATATAACACTATTGTCAGTCCCCTCTGTCTTCATTGTTGATTTGGTCATCATTCATTCTTCCCATATCTCCCTTGCTTTTTCTGACCATGCTTGGAGAGACATAGTATTTACTTTTCCTACTCTGGGCAAAGTGTAGACCCCTTTTCAAATAGTCTTTCATGTACTACTGATTGTATCCTCACCTAAGTATCCTGCAACCCTGAACTCTGATCTTACCTCTGGAAGTAATCAGTGGTGGTAATCTACTGGTCTGCTACTCAGGTTTCCTTGGCTGAAGGACACAAGTTTGACAGGGATGTGGAACTCTTGATTTACTACAATGAAGTGCACAGCCCCAGTGTAGCTGTGGAGATGGGGATGCAGGACATGAAGCCAGGTATTTTCTGTCTCCCACGATGGTCCCTTTCTAACATGTAACCAACAATTAGCCTTGATTTTCTACCGCTCTCTGGGATCAGTATATGGCCATTGAAGTATTGACTGTTCATTTCCACATGGAAAAAAGAAGGCTCTTAGTAAGTAGTCAGGTGATCATATACTGTAAGCTAATTTACATGTATTACTAGATAATTAAGGGAAAGTATGACAAAATTATTGATAAGAAGTTATTCAGAATATTATCACAATGTGACAATGACTGATCTTACAAAAATGGCAAATAAAAAATAATCTAGTTACTATCTCTTTCATAGGGTCAGGGCTGTTCAAATCTGATGAAACCTCATTTTTACATTCTGTGATGAGCATGAGCTTACATTGTGAGATAGTGTTGAAACAAACCAATTAGTTTCAAATGTTTTGAAAGTACTTGGACTTCAGATAGTAAAGTGAATACTTATTTTGACAATTCTAATATTACCCAATCTTGTGAAAAAAACAAAATGTCTATATGCTATGCAGATGATATTGACTGATAATATAATGGTATCCAATATTAATAAATGATGAAAAACATTATATAGTCACTATTTGTGTCATCAGGTACTTGATGAGTTATAATGTCACTATAATAATGTACATTAACAAAGAATTTAGATAGAAGGTCTCAAAATAATAAGAAAGAAAAAGTAGTTATAGTTCCTAATAACTTCATAAAATAATAGTTTGATTAGGAAAGTAACTTGACTATAATCTAGGCAATATAAAAATAATAATCTTTCTTACATGGACAATAATTTCATTTTAAATAAATATGTGTTATTGATGAATTCATCACAACTGGATGTAACCTCCCTGCCAGTTCTTTCAGTTTTAATCAAGATTAATAGGAGTGGCCAAAACAAAATTGATTTTAGGTCCTCTGTGTCCTGTAGAGATTAAACTATGAAAAAAAATCACAAGTATCCACCTCAAACTGTCTTGTTGCAGCTTACTACAACTTTTTTTAACACTACATGTAGCTTGCCAGTGAGTTTTGTCTCTTATCTACATCTAGTGATTGTCACTTAAAACATTTCCTTATGAGTGCACTTAACTTTTATTACACCTGGCATAGCCCACATGGGTGTTTTTGTTCCCTTTGACTCTTCTGGCCCACTCTGCAAAAGTTTGCAGGGATCCTCACATGACCAAGAAGGTGGCTGTAACTTTACATTTTTAGGTTTGATATACGGAAGATCCTTGGGGGGCCATTGTGCTCACAGTGTGACAGCTGGGCTTGGATTAATGCCAGTGTAATAATATGCACCATGTGGACTTTACCAAGATGCTGAGTTTTTATGCTCAATCCCCACCAATATAACATTATCAATATTTGACAAAGGTGACTTCATGCTGAACCATATGTAGGGGCTTTTTCTTTTCTCTCAATATTTGGCCACTCCTCTCTGAGGTTGCTGAGGGGAATCCCAGCTTCCCTGGGTTTTTTGTAACTTCTTCATTTCCCTGTACCTCTATGCTCTGTTTCAGTTATTGGTTTCTTGATCTTCTTTTTGGGTATCTTGAAATTTAAAACTCAAACTTGTTCTTCAGTCAGGAAGAAACTCTTCAGAAACTCATGAAGCTATAATGTAATATGTGATAACTGAGGTCTCATTTTCTTCCTTTCTGAGACATCTCTTTGGTTCCATGAAGATTTTCTCATCTCTTTTCTGTAATTAAGTTTGCAGGCTTTCAGGGAACACAAGATGTAATCAGTGACCCATGTGATGACTTTCCTAGTAATAAGATTTGAAGAGATTTACCTGTATTAGGAATCCTGGCTGTATCTTTATCTCTTGATGGAAGGTGTTAAACTAATGTACCCTATTCAATTGTTAGGGTGCCTAGAATTTGCACATACTGATACTGCTAAGTTTTTTTTTTGTTGTCTGTTAACACTTACTATGTTTTCCTTCCTCTCACTCCTGTTCTGCTTCCTTCTCTTTCATGCTGATGACTCACATTTACTCCTGTGCACACAGCACAAGAAAAGTAAACAAGAGTTTTTTATTGGAGCTTCTCAGTTCTCTATTGAATTGATAATTGTTTCTTGGGAACTCTAGGACACTTGTGTTACCTTGTACTTTACAGGGTTCTTCTCATTTATGTACAGATAGTTTGATGGGAGCTCCTTCTGCAATGGTGAGTTTCTATCCAGATATCCCAGAAGTAGAGGCCTCAAAGGCCTGTGGAGAATTTGTGTTCCTCATGGACTGCTCAGGAAGTATGGGATCGCCCATGAACAACCAGATGCATTCTCAGTTACGCATAGAGGCTGCCAAGGTAAAGCAAGATTCTTCATTGTTCAGCAGTGCCATGTGAGGATGGTTGGGAAGAACATATGTATGGTCAACTTATAGCTGTAGTTCTATTCTCCATCTGAGCAATAATAAGCATGGCCATTCTAATCCCAGCCTTAAAATAAAAAATGACATAACATGATGTCTTTTTATATCATTAGGAAACAGACTGGGGTCTGGATGTTTGGTTGAGCGTTCTCTCACTCCATCTCCTCATCTTCTCTCACACTCAGGAAACTCTGCTGCTATTGCTGAAGAGTTTGCCTATGGGGTGTTATTTCAACATCTATGGATTTGGATCTTCCTATGAAAAATTCTTCCGGTAAGTTTCTGTGAAAACCATGGAATGTAAAAGAATGTACTTTAAAGGAGGATCTGCACTTTTAATGTTACAGAGTAGTCCTGAAATAGGAACAATATTTTGTGATAGTCATTTTGTAATAGAATAGCAAGTTGCACTATTGCCATGTGACTAGTCATGCTTGTTTCTCTAAGGGAGAGTGTGAAGTACACTCAGGAAACAATGAAGGAGGCAGTGAGAAGAGTGAAGGATTTAGAAGCAGACCTAGGGGGCACTGAAATCTTGAGACCACTCTGCGATATTTACAAAGCTCCCTCCATCCTTGGACATCCCTTACAGGTGAGCTTTGGATTGAAGCTAATAGAGAAAAAATGTGAAATGATCCACTAATCTGATTTCCTGTTCTCTCAATAAAATTGTGTAAATAGTGTGTAAATTTAAGTCATCTACTATTGTGCGAAGAAAAAAAAAGAAAAAAAAACAGAGACAGGGTTCTTCCTTTATTCTATGAAACAGGAAGTTAACCCTCATTTGTAGTACCATAGACATTTAAGGTGCAAGTTGCATGGGAGGATGTGAAACTTCCCAAGGTGTGAAACGCTTTCTACTGAAGAGCCTCTGTGGCAGCACTGAGCAAATGACAGTGGAGCACTAGGGTCCCCAGCCCGTGTGAAAAAGTTATAAAGACTGGAAAAAGTTGTGGGCCATGAGGACCAAAGCTGTTGCCTTTAATGAACTTGACAGAAGCTTGATAAATACATCTGGGTTTTTTCTTTCTTTCTTTCTTTTCAGCTCTTTGTCTTCACAGATGGAGAAGTTGCTGACACATTTAGTGTCATTAAAGAAGTTCAGTTAAACAGCAAGAGGCACAGGTATGGGGGAGTATGGTTTCTACTGTTCTGCTTGGACCCTAAGCAGCACCACATAGGGGTTCTTCCACATGTTATCATGGGGTCTCACGTTTCTAAAACGACAGAGTGACTCAAGGATTTTCCAGTTAACCAGCTGCCCTTTAATTTTTATAATTTTTTTAAAAAATAGTTTTCCACTTAACATTGACTCCACTAGGTCATTAGACCTTATTTTTCCAAAGCTCTGAAGGATATATTGAATTATGTTTTCATTACTTAGGTCTGACAGTTTAAAATAGAAAGTTACTTAAATCATTGTTAACTGGGTAGATGAACTGTCAAAGTGTGCGCTCTGCTCACATATCACAGGTCTAGCACTAGACAGTTATCAGTCTTTTGCTCTTTTTCCATCACTCACTAATTTAAACCTAGCTCAAGAATAAGTTTTATGAATTATGTGAAGTCTTCTTGATTTGGTATTATACTGAGTTTTGTGGTATGCATGACTTTCTGTATATCTCACTTTTATTTTTAATTTCATCAGTTTGTTTAGATGTACACTTAGTTTACATGGAACCATAGTCAAGTTGCACAAGGGTATGTTTTTCTTTGAAGTAGCTCAGTGTATATTATATAGATGTTCATAATGATCGACTTTCTTTGAACTCTGTAGTGATTGTATTACATATCACAAGCCATCTACTGGTGATTTGGTTTATATGGAAGGATATGAGTAAGCTAAAGGTGCATGTTGCCATGTATTTTAAGTAATAGGACCAAAAGATCAAGGCAAGTCAAGAACATACCCAAAATGTACTGTTCTTTAAGTAGAAGAGTTGTCCATTTCGGGAAGGTAGTAGTAATTTAACTCTCATCAACTGACAAATGGTTTCCGTAACTACATAATTGATATTACGTTCTAAAATTTAGCCAGTTTTCTGCATGGACCAGAGTCTGGGTTTATGTTTATTTTCGACAAATCACTCATACACTTTAATATTTAATAGGCAATAGATTGGCCTCTTATATTCCTCAAATCAACGTTTGTCCAGTATATTTCCGTTTTTACGAGATGTGTTTGTTTTTATGTTTGAATAGAATATACGATAACATTCTTATTCGAGCGACATTTCACTATCAAGACTGTTTCCTTTCTTGCTTTCTAAGATAGGATGGCCAGTTCTGAATGGTCGGAATTCTTTACAGCTCAGGCTGGTCCACGGGTGTTATTCTGCCTGCCGCCGCCTCTGCCCAGAGTTTGGAATTGAGCTATGGGCTACCATCCATGACTCAAGTAATTACCATCTTAATTTCTAGTCTCTAAAGTTTTCTTTAGTTTTATGACTTTTGTATGTGTCCTTTTAAGTTCTTTTCTTTATTCAAGTTATTCTGATGGTTTACATTTTCCTTTCAAAGAATTTTGCACTTTGTATTGGTTCTTTGTCAGATATATATATATATATATATATATATATATATATATATATTCTGGTTACTATCTCCTCCCATTCTTTTCTATTTCTTCCCATCTCTATCAATCTTCCCTTTCCTACCTGTTCTTCTTATAGATTTGTCTTTTCGTTTTATACCTTATTATTTTTATTTTTTAATCTATGACTGTCTATACTGTCATTATTTTTTCTTATTTCTCTTCTAATCAAGCACTATGACACATACAGAGGTCTTTTTTTGTCTGAATCTGTCTTAGTATGTATCTGTAGTCATTTTCTGACCAGGAGAATTGTAGTTTTTTGTTTTGTTTTGTATATGTTTGTTCGTTTCTTATATTCTAAGCTAGCATGGCTAGGACTAAGGCTGTAACTTTGCCTGCTGGCTCCACTCCATTCAATATGGCAGAGGTATGAGAGGTATACAGCAGGTCTGTGTTATTAGTAAGCAATTTTTAACAAGTTACTCACAAACCCCATTTAAGCTCTCCATAGCAGGAACTCTTGAAAGAACCAGAGACATTTGTTCTACCAACACAAACTAGGCAGATTTGGCTTCAAAGGTTAAGTCCAGAAAAGTTCTGTTAAAGGAGCTGTCCCTCTGCTTACCACCAGCAAAGAGAGCCTATCTGAAAATGTGTGGCTTACAAAAAGCTCCAAATGACTCCTGCTCTTGTGGGTGTTGAAGACTTTAAAAAAAAGCTTTTTTTTTGTCTTTATGTGGATATTCTCACCAAATGTTTGGGTGCCATAATCAAATGAATTTTAAATTATATTGTGAGGTTTTGGTATCTGTGTATTCCTTGCATAAAAATGAACTATAAACACTGCCCTTTTACTATTTTATGAAAAATTTCTTATTTAATTGTTTATTAGAAATGGCCAATGTGCTGTTCGGACATACTGGACTTGGAGGTGTTTTTGGACTATTGTATTTAGATGGAATCTTTTGCCTGATAGGTCATATTCTTTGATTTCAATGTGTGCCTAGACTAGGAGCCAAAAGCCTGAATGCAGATAAAGGTTGATGAATTTCAGGGCTGGACCATTTCTCAGCATCTCTATCTCTCAGGTGTTAGTATTTCTACATTTGTTTGTGAAATATCCTCAGGTGTTTTCAGGGATATCTCTCACTGACAAAACTTAAAAATCTACAACTTTCCTACTTTCTCTAAAACAGCTTAGGTGCTCAGCCATCCGTACTTGCCACATGATTCAAATGGTAAGGAGACAAATTCTACAGGCTTATTTTTCATTTCCCAACACCATATCCAGGTATTAGCTTCTAGCTTCATATTTCTCAGCAGTTATTGGAGCCTCTTGTCTTAGTAGTTGTCTGTCTTTACAAGAATTACTAAAATTACTGTTTATAGGTCTCTGGTTCTCTCTGGCTTGAATAACTTAGTCAAGTATTTCTGTGAGTAGAACTCAGTGTTTTATTTGATCCTTGTATGAGTTCTTCATTTTCAGAATCTAAGAGTTTGTATATTTTGTCTTCAGCTCATCTGCCAGAGTAAGGTCTGGAAACTCCACCAATCATTTTTCTTATCAATCAATTTGAAAATGCTAAAGACCCATAGTTACTGCTTCATAGGTTATTAAGAAGGAATAAAACTGCAGTATAAACTTTGGTCCTCAAACTTACATATGGAAGACACTATTTCTAATGTCCCATGTCACAGGATTTAAAGCTGATGACTCACATTAATGAAAAATGCACAAATACTGAATATATCAGTCAAGGTGTCAGTGCATTTGCCTGACTATTTAATTTTGAAAAATATTTATATTTTCACTTGACTTTACTAGAGGAAATTCATAGATAAAGAAAAAAACAGAACTTAGAACAAATATTTCAAATGTCCCAAGCCCCAAATCTTCATTAACAAATGGAAATAAGCCTTTCGTTATAAAAAACCTTGTTTCATTTATTTAAATGTTTATTAAAGTCCATAGAAATAGAATCTGATTTCTAAAAAAATAAATTATAGAATTGCACTGACTTTGAGGTAAGGAACTTATCTCTTCATGACATCTTTACCAGTACATGTTAACTGATAATTCTGTTATGGAAAATCTGTGTCTAATGTTCTTCATGTCTCTGTTGCAGATGCTTCTCATTTGGTATTGGAGAAGGAGCCTCCACCAGTTTAATCAAAAGTATTGCCCGGGTGTCAGGTGGCACTGCAGAGTTCATCACAGGCAAGGACAGGATGCAGACCAAGGTGAGAGTAGGCAGAGTGTCTAGAGTTGAATGTACTGAGTGTGTCGGAAAGGAAGGGAGACTGCTGCAAAGTCACATGATCCACTCTGATGGAGCACACACTGTTATGAGTCTCAGGTCACAGACATAATGAGCTACTTGATACTTTGTTAAAAAACGGTCCCACTCTAATACATAAAGACTGGCATCAGACTGTAGTAGCTGGAAATCCAGAGAGCAAATAGATAAAGAAGTTGTGTTTTTTGTTTTCCAAACTAGGAAGAAGGTGAAAGCTTTGATGGCTCTGTCAGAGACTAGTCTGTGTTCTCAGCAGATCAGGTAGAAATTCATTATCCATGCAAAAGGCACAAAAGAAAAGATAGGTGTGTTTGTATATGTGTTTGTGTGTGTGTGTGTATCTATGTGTTTGTTTGTGTGTCTGTGATAGACTCAAAGGCATAATGAGTTCACATTCGATTATTAGTATACAAAAATGCAAGACATCTCTGATCATATTTCTCAGCTAAACTTTCCATGTTGTTCATATCCCTTCTCTAACTCATATTTGAAGAAGTCTCCTTCCTTAACTATTGCCCACATTCACACCTGCATTTTACATCTCTCAAGTATAACTTTTCCTGACATATAATCAG
Organism: Microtus agrestis; assembly: GCA_902806775.1. Lineage (NCBI taxonomy): Eukaryota > Metazoa > Chordata > Mammalia > Rodentia > Cricetidae > Microtus > Microtus agrestis. Next base: position 135,534 of record CADCXT010004452.1, on the reverse strand, counting down.
AGAGAGAATTGCATTTTTCTCTTAGCATTGGTGACTAGATAAGTCATACTTTGCATCCTAGGTCCTGATAAATACTCAATGGCTGACTGCCATTATTATCTTTCTTGTATATAATTCTGGCTCTTTTCTCCTCCAACAGGCTCTTGGGTCTCTGAAGTTTGCTCTAAACGCATCAATGGGTGACATTTCTCTGAGCTGGAAATTGCCTCCTGGTCTGTCTGCTAAAATGCTTTCACCAGAGCATACTGTCGTCTTTAGGGGTCAGAGGTTAATCATCTATGCCCAATTGACTGGGACTCTGCCTGTGAGTGCATATTCTTGTTCATTCACTTACTTAATGAAACACTGCCTCAGCAGTTTAATGACCACAGATGTTTGTTTGGGATTTCAACAAGATATGTCACTTGCCAGGCACCAATACTCCCATCCTCTCCTTCATGCCCACTATATGTTATCTTGTAGTACATGATTCTTACTGTAACATTGCCTTGAGTTCAGGAGCTTCCCTAGTGCTCACAATTTTCCTTGTTGTGTGTCTGTTTTGCCACTCTGGTTTTCCTCTTCCTTGTAGCAAGTGGAGAGCTCAGGAGAAGTGTGCCTCAAGTATACCCTCCAGGGTAGGAGTCTTGAAAACAGGGTGACATTTTCCCTACAACCCAAGGCAAATAAAAGGTAAGAATTCAGCTCTGCTTTTCCATCTCCACACTTCCCCATCTCTCCCTTCTCTTCTTTTTCCTTCTCTCACTGATTTGGTTAGGTTTTCTATTGTTGTGAAAGGACAACAACTCTTATAAGGGAAAATGTTTAATTGGGACTGTCTTATGGTAAAGGGAATTAGACCATTATTGTCATGGCAAGAAGCAAGGTAGCATGCAGGCGGAGAGGTGTTGGAGAAAGAGGTGAGAGTTCTACCTCTTGATCTGAGGCAGTAAGAAAGGAATGCCACACTGTATCAAAATATTGCATAGGCTACTTACATGGCCTCAATCATCTGAGACTTTAAAGTCTACCTCCACAATGACACACTTCCTCCAAGGATACACCTTCAAGAATAAGACCACACCTCCCATTAGTGCCACTTTTATTGGCCAAGCATTCAAACACCCGAGTCTGAGGAGGACATTTTTATTCAGGTCACACTCTCCCTTTATTTTTCCTCTGCTATTCTCAGATATTTTTGACACTGTGCTCTGGTGCTTCCTCTAAACTCTTCTTTTCCTGATTCCTTCATCTAAACTCTTTCTCTCCACATTCCTTTTCAGGTGCAATCACTAGCTTTAAAAAGTCTTTGGAACTTCATTTGAAGTTGCTTTTCTTTACTATTCTCCAGTATTTTCTTTCAGCTTCACCATTCATCGTTTGGCTGCAAAGTCCTTGATTCAGAGGAAGGACTTAGGCTCCCATGAGACATCAGAAGGAGAAAAGGAGGATGTGGTGAGCATCAGCATTCAGTCTGGGGTCCTCAGCTCCTTCACAGCTTTCATTGCCATAAACAAGGAGCTCAATCAGCCAGTGCAGGGGCCTCTGGCTCACAGAGCGATTCCTCGGCCAATGATGCTTCAAGATTTGGCCGTATGTGGATTTGATTCATGTAAGTTTTATCCCAATTTAAACTCTTTTATAATAGTTCTTAAATATCTAAGCCCATAATATAAATGATAAGTTTCACAATATAAAAATTTGAATTTAATTGCATTTCTTGAATTTTTTGTTTCTTCTTCCTTCCATACCTACAAATTATGACTTACTTTAAATTTTCAAGAGAAGTAGGTTCTGTCTATCTGGGGCAGAGATTTATTACAGATGTACTGAAGATGATCAGGACATACTACAATTCAAGAGCATCTATAAACATTGGTTTAACAAATCTTTTCATTTGAATCTAACTTCTGTTCTTGATGTCTAGTCAGAGGCTGAGATGGCATAAGGTAAAGATATATTTGGTACCTGTTTCAGTATATATAAGCCCTAATTTACAGCAGGTGTCATCAACTTTAAGAATAAATTGGGTTAAGGGATGAATTGATTTCTAAAGTGGGATTTTTCTATATCTCTGATGATTAGAAGTTGTAGCTAGGATTGAAGATAGTGAAGAGGGAGATGATTTGCTTGATTGAAGTTGAGGTTGATTAAAAGTTAAAGTTTGGCCGGGCGGTGGTGGCGCACGCCTTTAATCCCAGTACTTGGGAGGCAGAGGCAGGCGAATCTCTGTGAGTTCGAGACCAGCCTGGTCTACAAGAGCTAGTTCCAGGACAGGCTCCAAAACCACAGAGAAACCCTGTCTCGAAAAACCAAAAAAAAAAAAAAAAAAAAAAAAAAGTTAAAGTTTGAATGAGGGTGATATATTTAAAAAAAATATAAGAATCAGAGACTTGGAAGATCATGTCAAAGACTAATTTTATAAAGGAAACCCTAAGTTAAATGACTAGAAATACAGTGCTGTATTTCAAAATAAAATTAAAATATTTTTATACATAAACAATTCTGAATAATGCCCTTGACTTGAGGGCATGGGAGTTCTGTGTTACAGCCATAGGTACTGGGTCTGAGGAAGGCAACATCTTTCTTTTAAGAAACATGGGTGATGAAAATGTTCAAATTTACAAAAGAGCTTAGAGTGCACTGGGAGCCTGTGGCAGGACTTTTGTGTACTTTGGTTACTGGCAGGAGGTGATTTTATTACTCGATGGTTGATAGTAGTGGGAACATACAGAAGACAACCCAGGTGTGAGAGAAGGATTTATTTTACGCTTAGACAATCGCCAAGCTAATCTTCTGAACGTGGGTGCTTAGGGTTGAGCTTTGTTTGAAATGGACAGACATAAAATAGTTTTGTGAGACAGTAAAAGATCTTTTCAAATTGAGGATTATCTGGAAGAATCCTTCAGTACTGTAGGTAAGACACAGCTGTGATTGTTCAGCACATGTGAGAGGTTCTAGAAAAGTCAATAGGAAGTAGAATGATCCGATATGTCTCCATATTGGAGAAGGCCACACTGTAATGAAACATCATTGTTAGGTGGAAGCTGAAGGGTTCAAGTCTGGAATACTCATATTTTTTAAATCTTTTCTTGCTGCTCAACACAGACTGTCCTATGCCTTTGCTGGATTCACTTTCCGACGACTTCGCAGGTCAAGTATGCGACGAGAGTCCGAATTTGTTTGTTATAGCCGACGTGGTTGGTGAGCATTTTGAGAAGCCATAAAGACTTACTCTGAGTTTGAGGGAGTTTTTTCCTAGGAACAGTTTTCTCAGCAATGTTTATTTGTCACAGGTGATGGATTTTATGACGCTTTAAATCCTTATAAGAGAAAATTAGCATCTGTAAGCATGGTGAACACATCAGACTCTTACACCAAGAAAGCCAACTTTCAAAACAAGAAAGGTAAATGGGGCCTCAGATTAAGTCCCTGACTTCTAGCATTCACAAACTAACCTTCCATCCTCTTCATCTTGGAGCTTTCTCTGCCTATGGAGTGAATTATTAGAGGCATCAGACAGGAGGTGAGATATGACATTTACATATATTTGCCAGAAATAATCAAGCTTCACTAGTCTGTAATACCTTGCTACTTTCTAACCTACTGTAATTTACAATACTTGATACAATACTTGATGCCTCCTAATCTACTGTAATTGAGTGAGCTCTAATTTTTTGAGTCCTCTTACCAATGTCTGCCTACACATTCCACCTGTCATCAGGACAAGACCCCAGAAGACTCTGCTGCTGTTGTATTCAGTACCCAGATCTACTAGCCACCCATCACAGATTAATCAGTGGATATCCGGCAGAAGTCTCACTACAATCTCTGATCTCAGGGGACTTTCTTGGTTGGCCTGTGATCACAGGACCTCTATAATTTTTCATGATATCTCTTTGATTTTTTTTCACAAAAGGTTTTGGAGAAAATTTTGCTATTCAGCTGATTTCACTTCAAAATGCCAATGGCTCCTGGGAGTTGGATGAGGAACTTTCCAAGATCCTGGGCACTAGTTTGGAAGATATCAAGGCTGCAAACCCTGCCAAGGTAAGATACAAAGTGGTATCTGTGTGTGTGTGCTTCATGATGGTAGGATAATGATAGAAATTGAAAAGGACAAGGGCCAAGCTAAGAAATAAGAATATAGATAATGCAAATGTGAAATTAATGTGTATCATCTAGAAGGTGAAATTAAATTTAAGCCAAAGTATAAACAACATTATATTAATAGCTTAGCTGTTGTAAGGTATGATCAGACTCATGGATGGAAAAGGGAAAATAAATTCTCTTCTGTGTTATCATATTCCCTTAGATATGTTTGGAAAAATATCATTTTATCTTCACACAGTACCAGATAGTTTTTTAAGCACTTAGTATTCTTAATATTAATATACTTATTTTTCCTGATTCTGTTTGTTAAGACATGTTTATATGGCTATGTATAAATGAAGAAATAAGTATTAAGAGCATGAATACTTTGCACTAGTCATCGCAGAACTAGATTCAATGCTAGGATATCCTGTCTGCAGAGACTCCAATAAGAGTACCAGTATTGTTTTTTTTTAAATGTTCCTAAATAGGTTAAATAAGGAATAAACTTCATTTAGAATTTTAGGTTACTTTTTGTGTCTTCTAATACTATTTAGAAAAAATATCCTTTTCAATAAAACATTTAACTAATAATGAAGAATAAATACTGTTCTGCATTATTAGAATGTGAGACATAATAAACTAAACTTCACGTATTTTTTAGTTATCTACCTGTACTGTATCTTCTAGTTTTGCCTGGCTATGCATATGTGATACAAATGTTTTAGTTAACAGAAGTATCTATGCTGAAAATGCAAACTTACATAAATACTTAGGGTAAAACTATTGAAATATTTCATCAAAATTGTTTTACATTCACTGCTTGACAAAATGATAATTCATTTTTAACCTTTAATTTTTGAAAATAAGATTCACTACTAGCTGGAGACATTGGTCACCAGCAGAACATACCTCTAGAATATAAGAAAGAGGTCATGAATTGAATCAAGAAAAAAAAAACAAGAATAGTAAATTTGAGTTCATTTGGAAATTTAAAAATTTAAAATGACAGATCCTCTGACTGATATAGTTTATTTAAAGTAGTACTATAATATATCTAATTGATGACAAAATATGAACATAAATTTGAACCAAAGAGGCTCTGAATGTTAACTTGTCTATATTTTCAATGATGATGTTAATGAAGCTATAAAATAATCTTTATCAATTTGTTTATAATATGACAGAAAAAATGATGATTTATAGGAAAATCACAATCCCTTAAATCTCTACATAGCATATTTAAGTTTTCATGAAGAAAATCTAATAAAAATTATATGGCAGATAATAAAAGTCGAGAAATGTTTTTATTTCTTAATCATCATTATATGAGTGGTTGGCAGACCAACAGACTTAAGAATAGTTACACATTGACCCAGAGGTGTCATATGACCATAGGAGATGTGAAGCAATAGATCTGAACCAAGATTCCTCAAGATAAGCTTCATTCTTGGGCTATGATTATGCATTTTAAGTCATTTATCCTAAGCTGTAAAAATTTAAGGACTACATTTTAAAAATCAGAGTTAGTTTTGCATAGAATTCTGAGCAAGATGCCTTAAGTGTCTTTCTTAGAAATATGACTGGTGACTAATCGTGGGCCTACATTCCAATATCCATCATTACTACAGAACTAATTTAGGAAAACTTATTTCACTTTCATATTGCTTGGATTTATGTTTTGAAATGTGCTGCTGGTTTTTCATTAAAGCAGTTTGTTGTTGTTATGTTGCTTGGTTTTATATTTGGGGGTGTTTGTTTTGGCATGTGAAACACAAAGAAAAATTAACAAAAAATACCTTAAAAGAAGTCAAATATAAAATTTCATTACATTGTACAGTCTGATCGTCTGTATACTGAGTTTCTTGTGGTGTCTTGAAGAATGTGATGATGGTTACATTGAATTGCAACTTCTGTTCTTTTCTGCATGGTAATTGAAAGTTGTCCTGAGGCTCCTTCAGGCTCTTTGTTAAAGATGGGCCCAAAATTCCATGTAGCCACATATTAGGGAGTGATGAGGAAGAAGATAATAAATCTTTCTGCTTCCTCCCAAGTGGATTGCTGGCCTGCCTAGAACATCACAAAAGGTTCTGTCTGTTTTGCAGGATAGGGACCCTTCAATGTGGGCCACAGTACTGGCTGTCCTCTGGCTACACGCCAATGGCAAGGACTTGAAGTGTGAGTGGGAGCTTCTAGAAAGGAAGGCAGTGGCCTGGCTCCATGACAATGAAGGTAGGATACAGGCCCTCCTCTCCTTTTTTTCCAGATGTGTGCCACGAGCTCTGCCTTTATGTGTAGCAGAGGGTGAATACTAGAGAGTTCACATAGTTGCCACCACCATGTTATCTCAGAGCTATGTCTGTTTATTCAACTAATCCTTCCTTTCCAGGATTAGGATGACATATAGTTGGCGGTAGATACAAGGTAAGAAGATGGAAGGAGGTACAAGATAAGCAGAGGAAAGGAACATAGATGTGGATATTTAATTGAATAAAACTAGTCCTAGGCATGTCACAAGTAATCCTGGATTTTTATTATATACTAGTTGTTGTGTTGCTGTGGACAGAATAGACAAAAATAGAATCAGAACAAGAAAAGGTATAGAATTGGCACCTTGCTTGAAGTTAAATCAAGGTAAAAGGGAATAATTGAAGAAGGCTTAAAAATAAAGCTTCTCTCCTCCCACATCCATAGTTATGACTCTTTGTTCCCCTCCTCACAGGATCCTCCATCCCCATGCTTGTGCAAGCTGCCAACAGTCTCCTGAAAGTGTCTGTGACTCCTGCTGTCTTTGGCTTTTGAGAATACTATTCATTAAATGAGCATTTCCTATCTACCACTGAGTCCCTGGGTTTTATCTTAACCCTTTTCTTTTTTGTCCTAACAATAAAGGGTGTGCAGACATTCTTGTGTACCTATTCCAAATTTTACTGGGTCAGATCTTTTCCCATCATTTCTTCAGTGAGAAGTTACTGTTGTCTCCCATCATGTTTTCTTCATTGCAACTTTTATTTTAGTCAAATGCAGAAAAACACTTGAAGGTTTCCAGAGAAATTGCAGTAAAATAAGGGACATGGAATCTCAAGTATGTACTTTCGCATAGATCCTGGGCAATGCTTAATTGAATAATCAGCATTTTTGTTATCCAATCTCCTTTGTTCTTACATGATTGTTGGAACCAGAGAATTATCTTTTCTACTCAAAGAAATAGGAATTAGTATAAAAATAGAAAGCCAACATCATTTAAATGCCAGTTCTTATCACAAAGCAACAAAAACTACACATTGCACATTTCAGAACTGCTCAGATATCTAGGATAGATTCTTTTTATCTATTTTGCTACATGTCAAAACTTAGTACATGTAAAAATGAGTACATGTCATAATAGCTACATATTTTTTATTTCTATTTCATAATTACCTTGGTTTAATTAATTCTAGGATAAATTTCTGCGGCCAGCGCAGCCTGGACAGCCAAGACTGGTGGGGGGTGCCAGGACTGAGACATCGAGTCTTCTTTTCAGGTGGAAGAACAGCAACCTTTATTTTGCCCAGCAACCTTTTATACCTCTACTCCTTCTGTAGAGACTCACAGGCCAGAAAGAACACAAACATCCTTGTCAATTACAGACCACAAGGAAGTTCCGCTGTTAGTCAGGGGGAGTGAGGGCAGCTGGATCACAACAATAAATGTGATCTACTCAATAAGTAAACACATTGTGAGATGGCTGTGAGTCCTCTGACTTAGCCTGTTTTATGAAGCTTATAAACAGGTTCAACACAGTTGTTAGAGTAGTAAAACTAGGATTAAAGGATTATGTCTATCGGTATTCTTTCTTTTTCTGTTCTGCCACTGTGATAAAACACTTGAGAAAATTATCTCAAGAAAAAAGGTTTAGTGGGGATAACTGTTTGGGTAAGCTGTTCATGTGTAAGTCTGAGTACCTGAGTTTCAATCCTCAGAGTTGATATAATAAGATGGATATGGTAGAGCTACCTCTATACCCAGAATTACAGATATAGAGAGAAGAGCCCAGGAGCTCACTAGCCAGTCCATCTAGACATTGGGTAAGCTGCAGCAGCTTCTTTATTGACCAGTGGTAATAAAACATATTCAAGCAATTCAAATTCCACATCATAATTCTTTGTTTAGAGAGTCTACTGTTGTATACATTTTAATCCTTTATCAAAGTCTGCAAAAGATTTCCTGAAGGGAAAGTATAAATAGTGAGAATCATTAAAAATGAAAGTTAATCCATGATGGACAAGTGTGGTCTGCAAGTTCAAAATCATAGGACTTTGTCAAGTAGCAATGGTCACCAGGTAGTCCACAGCAACAAGTAAACATATAAATAATAAAAAAGTAATCAAAGAAATACAAGGTGTAGTCCAAGGTATGGAAGTAGGATAAAGAGCTGAATAAGGGCAGCTATTCAGTAGCTTTAGGCCATGAGTGACTTCTGAGCTTATATAGGATATTAACATAGTACCAGCAATCTCCTATGCATGCTGTGTCCCTTGTACATAGCTGTGATAGGAAATGACTTTCAGTCTTTCTGAAAAGTGGTAACTTTAATGTGCAAATCTTTCTGCTACTCTCCCCAACTCTACTCTTCTCCCTCAACTTTCCTCTGAGAGTCAAGGGAGAAGAAAAATTTTTGGACGAGATGAAAGGCAATCATGAGCCTTCCGTTACTTGTGTATTGATAAAAGTTTTTTCCCTACCTAAGTAGTATGACAAAACTCCCTCTAGTTTATCCATTGGTGAGAGAATAGGCCTTAAATCTCTGTAGATGGGCTTTACTGGGATCCTTGCACAACAAGGAGGTTAAATTGAAACTGCCACATGACTTGGAAGACAAAGATTGAGATATGAAAGATATGAGGACTAACCCAAAGACACACAGCTACTTCAGTTAATGTTTCCCTTACAATCAAAGGGTGAGACCCAGAAACTTACTGGTCATGTTTATCCCAGGAGCTCCCATCTTATATAGCTTGCTTTCAGGGATTTGACTCATTGAACTATTAAAAATTATACTGATAACTATATATCTCTACATTAGTGCTGCGCTCAGCCTTCATCAGAGCAGCTTTTTTTGACTGTGGGTGACTGTTAATGCAGGGTTTTACACCAACATGAAGTTGTTAAGATAAAAATCAGTGATAGTTGGTATAGAAGAGTAGATCACCCCTATGAGGCTTGGGGTACATTTCAGAAGACAAAGCAGAAATAACATAAGAGTAAGAAGATGGTGGGGAGTGCTATAAAACAGCTTATCCTGGACTTAACCTGACACGTGAGCTCAATGAAACTGTGGTTACTTGCACAAGATGACATTTTTCTACATAAAATCAAGCATATGGGAGAAACCTATATGATCTTACACCCCTCTAAGGGACTGTGGACAAGTAATGTGTACTAGAGTGAAGAGTGCATCATTTCATTCAGTTGTTCCCTCACTGATAGCTACAGATGTATGAGCACAATACATTGGTGTGGGAGGTTCTTCTTTCTCTGTGTTGCATTTTTTGGTTAATGAATAAAGAGACTACCTTGGCCTGTTGATAGGGAGAACTTAGGTAAGGAGGAAGACAGAACTGGGAGGAAGAAGGGCAGAGTCAGGGTACACCATGGATCCACAGGACATAGACACTGGGAATTTTACCCTTTGAGCCGCTGCCATGTGGTGATACACAGATTAATAGAAATGGCTTAAATGCAGATATAAGAGTTAGCCAATAAGAAACTAGAGCTAATGGGCCAAGTAGTGATTTAATTAATACAGTTTCTGTGTGGTTATTTTGGTTCATAGAAGAAAAATTTCCTAAGCTAAGGAAGGAGATGCTTATAAAGGTACAAGATGTTTACAGAAAAACAAATAGATTAGATCAGAAAAGAAAGTCTCATTGTCAAAGAATAATCAAAACACTAAACACATGAAACCATGAGGTAACATTAAATTCTACAAAATAGAATATAAATATAAAAAAATATATAAAAGCTGATTTAGAATTCTCCCAAATTTCAATGAGATAGTAAAAGCCACAAGGAAGTACATAGACGTCTTAGAGACTTTATGAGACCAGAGATGCTATTGAAGATTGCTTTACCCAATAAAAAAAATAAATGTACAATCACTATAGATCAAGAAAACGAGATATTCTATGACAGTATAACCACACAACATCTATCCACAAATCCAGTTACACAGAAGATTTATAAGAAAAACTCCAACCCAAGGAGGTTAGCTACATCTATGAAAATACAGGTAATAAAAATATCAACCAGCAAATGCCTAAGGGAAACACACATGCACGCAGTTCTACCACTGTCATTACCAACATAATAACTGAAATTAAAAATAACTAACCATTTATATTTCTCAATATCATTGGAATCAATTCTCCAATAAAAAATTACAGATTAACAAAATGGATGGAAAAACAGGATCCATCCACCTCAACATCAAAATATAGACATTACCTCAGAGTAAAAGGTTGGGAAAAGACTTTTCAAGCAAATGTACCGAAGAAATAAGCTAGTTTAGTCATTTTAATATCTAACAAAATATCCTTCAAGTCAAAGTTAATCAAAAGGGATAGAGGATACTTCATACTTATCAAAAGAAATTCAGCCAAGATGAATTTTTAATTCTTAACATCTATGCCCCAATCACAAAGACACCCACATGAAATAGCTAAAGCTAAAATCACACATCAATCCTTCCACATGGATAGAGACTTCAATACCCCTCTTGCACCAATGACAGATCATCAAGACAAAAACTAGACAGTGAAGTACTTGCACTGGCAGATGTTATGAAGCAAATGGATCTAGCAAATACCAACAGAACGTTTCACCCAAATACTAAAGTGTTCTTATCAGCACCTCAAGGAATGTTGTTGGAGGCTGTTTGTTTGTTCACAGCTGCTCATCCTTGAAATAATCACACAGAAACTATATTATTTAAATCACTCCTTGGATTATTAACTCTAGCTTCCTATTGGTTGGTTAACTGAAGGTGGAAATCACAAAATAATCCCACACCAGTTCAGAACTATGAATAATAAAAGGGTTATTTATTTAAGGAAAAAGCTTACAGATTACTGTCCTAGAAAACAGTCTTATGTGCAAACAGGCAAAATTTTCTTTGATAGTTCCTGCTTCATGGGAAAATCTGCCAGGTACTATGTGCCTGAGGGCTGAAGGCTGGATGCTCCAATGATACAGAAAAAGTTTTGGTGACTGTTTAGGCAGTAAGATATTTGTCAATTCTAGAGTTTTGGAAGTTGCTTACAAGGTACTTCCTGTTTACTGAGGTAATGTATCTTTCTGGGGTCTTTGATGGAGTTGAAGAATAGATAATTATAGTTTTCTTTAGTTATGATAAAAGATGAAGTAGATATAAAATGTTATAATTGTAATTCTTGTTTTATACATATTTTGTGTGGAATTTCACTATGTTAAAGTTAAAACCTTCCATTTTTACTTAAACTGAATAGGGGAGGGGATGTGTTAGTCCCCTCTGTATGGTGTGATTACCAATGATTAATAAAGAAACTGCTTTGTGTCTATAACAGGGCAGAACAGAACTAGGTAGAAAAAACTAACTGAACGCTAGGAGAAAGAAGGCAGAGTCAGTGAGAAGCCATGGAGCTGCGAGAGGAGATGAACAGAAACTGGCAGCTGTAACCTGATTGGTAGGCCATGAGCCTCATGGTAAAATATAAAATAATAGAAATGGTATCAAAGGTATAAGAGCTATCTAGAAGTATACTTAAGCTATTGGCCAAACATTATTGCAAATAATATAGTTTCTGTGTGATTATTTCATGTGTGGGCAGTCTGAGTGAAGAAGCGGCCTTCACCAAAAATCACCATAGTAACTTCATATAGAAACTGATGAAAACAGAGCATATTCCCTCATAAGAGCACTCTATTGAGCTCCCAGTCTATTTGAAGAGTGGGAGGGTTGAGAATATGAACAAATTGTCAAGACCATGATGTGTACATCCACTGAACCAGTCTACATAAGTTAATGATTACTCATCAACTCCAGTTCAACACTAGTCCCTTTGAATGTGATTGACAGTTGCATGGCTGGGGAAGACAGAGGAACAACTGACAGGATTTATCCCTACTGCTTGTACTGGCTTTTGGGGGAACTAATATTCTTTGGCCTATACACAGTAGGGAGTGTCTTGGACCTTGCCAAAGGTAATGTGCCTTACCCTCTCTGTGGGGGTGGATGGGAGTGGGTGGGGGCAAGGTGAGGGAATGAAAGGAGTGGATTGAGTGGGAACTTTGGTTGATATATCAAAAAGATAGTTTGTTTTCTTTTTTGAAAATAATAAAAGATAAAAAACCAAAACAACAAAAGGAGTAAAGATCATAATTCTATGTGCTTCTATAAAGATTTTCAAGAGATATCACACTAGCAATTTAACAGCACACTTAAAATCTCTAGAATAAAAAGAAATAAATGTACCCAAGAGAAGAAGACAGGAGGAAATAATCAAGATGAGAGGTTAAATCAATATAATAGGAACAAAGAGAACAATACAAAAAAATCAATAAAACAAAGAGTTGGCTCTATTAGAAAATTATCAAGATAGACAAACCCTTATCCATGCTAACTAAAAGGTTGAAGGAGAATATCCATGTTAACAAAATAAGAAATGAAAAGAGGGACATAATAGATACCAAGGAAAGGCAAAAAATTATCAAGTCATATTTTTTAAAAAAATCTATCCTCCACAAAATCAGAAAATATAAAAGAAATGGTCAATTTTCTCCATAGATACCACTTATTAAAGTTAAATCAAGTTCAGATAAACAACTTTTTTTTTGATTGAGCAGGAAATCTCTTTTGTTGTTGTTTATTTTTTTTTTTAGCTGTTGCAAAAAAAATTTCCGCCTCCTCCCCATTTCCCATTTCCCTCCCCCTCCTCGCACACATTGCCTCCTCCTTCCACTCCCCTCCCCCTCTCCTCTTCCCCCCCACTCCATTCCCCCTCCCTCTTGAGAATGAAGAGCAGTCCAGATTCCGTGCCCTGCGGGAAGTCCAAGGTCCTCCCACTTCTATCCAGGACCAGGAAGGTGAGCATCCAAACAGGCTAGGCTCCCACAAAGCCAGTTCATGTATTAGGATGGAAACCTAGTGCTTGGCTTCTCATCAGCCTTCATTGTCCACCAAGTTCAGAAAGTCCGGTTTTATCCCATGCTTATTCAGTCCCAGTCCCGCTGGCCTTGGTGAGCTCCCAATAGATCAGTTCCACTGTCACAGTAGGTGGGTGCACCCCTCGTGGTCCTGACTTCCTTGCTCATGTTCGCCCTCCTTCTGCTCCTCATTTGGAGCTTAAGAGCTCAGTCCGGTGCTCCAATTTGGGTCTCTGTCTCTATCTTGATCCATAGTCAGATGAAGTTTCTAAGGTGATATGCAAGATATTCGTCAGTATAGCTATAGTATACCTCAGTTGCTCAAGGTACTAGCTGGGGACATCTCCCTGGACACCTGCGAGCCCCTCTAGAGTCCAGTCTCTTGCCAACCCTAAGATGGCTCCCTTAATTAGCATATATATTTCTCTGCTCCCATATCCACCCTTCCTTTATCCCAACCATCCTATTCCCCCAAGCTCCCCCCATTCTCCCCTTCTCACATTTCTCACCCCATTTCCCCTTAGCCCCATGCCACCTCACCCCCAAGTTCCCAGGTTCCCTTCCTACTGGGCAGGCCTCAAGGACCCCCAAAGGGAGCTCGGGCATCTTCAGCTTGCCTGCCAGGATCTCCTGTGCTCTACTGGACCCCGCCCTGCCTGCCACGTTCTTCCTTTTGTCCCTGGCTCATTGGGCTACCAGCCATCCCTGTTTAGGTGCTGAGGAGCTCCATCTGGACAGGTGAGTGTGTGCTATCCAGGGGCAGATTGTCCCAGAAGAGAGCACAACCCCCCCTCCCCCATCTCCTTCTGCAGGGCTGTCTTTCTTATACAAGGAACGCCCCCACAAAAAAAGCCTGTGTGGCCTGCAAGGTCCTTTGCTCAGGAACAGGTTTCTGCTCCTACACTAAGGCTACCCACCCAGAGTGGTGAGTGCCTGCCTACTGGGCAGGCCTCAAGGACTCCCAAAGAGATCACGGGCACCTTCAGCTTGTGAGGCAAGGTCTCCTGTGTTCTACTCGACGCCACCCTGCCCCCCAAGTTCGCCTGTTTGTCTGCAGGTCATTGGATTACCAGGCGTCCATGTTTCGACGCTGAGGAGTTTCATCTAGACAGGAACGGTTCCTGCTTCTACACTGAGGAGATACAACCAGAGAGTCAGTCACAGCAAAGTCTGGACCATGACACCAGGCCTCTCCTGGCTCCATTTGAAGGAAGAGATGGGAAGGCACCAATGCAAGAATTCCTCCAACAACCTGAAAGGCACCATGACATCACCAGAATCCAGGGATCCCGAAATAAGAAGAATTGTACACTTTACTCCAGAAGAATTAGAATAAATCGACTCAAAAGTGAATTATATAAAAATAATAGAGGACCTAAAACAGGAGGTGAAAAACTGCTATAAACAATTAGAGATTACAAACAAAAAGGCAGAGGAAATTAATAAATCGCTCAAAGATACCCAAGAAAACTAAGAGACACAAGAAAAAGCAATCAAACAGGTAAGGGAAGTGGTTCAAGACTTGAAGAATGAAATGAAAGTGATGAAGAAAACACAAACTGAGGGAAGGATGGAGATGGAAAATCTGGGTAAATGAACAGGAACTACAGAGACAAGTACTACCAACAGATTACAAGAGATAGAAGAAATAATGTCAAACACTGAAGATACCACAGAGAAAATAAACACACTGATCACAGATAAAGAACTTAAATAAACCTACAGTTCTAAGGAAATAGAAGCAGTCACTAATAGTCTCCCAACAAAAAAACAAACAAAAAAAGCTTACAACCAGATTTTTGAGGTGAAATTCTGCTAGACTTTCAAAGAACAGCTAACACCAGTAACCTTCAAATTATTTCACAAAATAGAAAGAATAAACCTTCCCAATTGCAGTTCATTATGCCAAATATGCAATTAATACAAAGACTCAATGAAGAAAGAGAATTACAGACAAATATCACTCGTGATCATTGTAATCATTAAAAATTGCTGCATGTCCCTAAGTGGTGTCAGTGGACCATGTAGCAGCAGGCAGCGGCGCTGAGAGCAGTCAGCTACAGGCAGGGGTGGCTGCAGATCCCTGAGCTGTGGCTGGTCCCAGGTAGGTGGGGGGGCAACAGAGACATTCAAAATGGTTCAAGTCCCAACAGCTAGCTACAGGATTCTGTTGACAGCAGACAGTTGGTCCCCAGAGCAGTCAGTCCTATTCAGGGACTGCAAACAAGACCATGGGGCAGGTCTCCGAAGGTGGCTGTTCCCCAGTGACATCCTCTTTGGCGAGCCATGTAGCAACAGCAGGCAACAGACAAACGGATAGGTACACAATGCAGAGTTGAGGTTAGATATTTATTTAGTGGTTATGGAAGGGAAGCGAGAAGGGCAGAAAGGGAGAGAGACAGAGAGAGAGAGAGAGAGAGAGAGAGAGAGAGAGAGAGAGAGAGAGAGAGAGAGAGAGAGAGAGAGAGCCAGAACCTGCTTTTTCCAGAGGGAGACAGAAAAAGAAGAAAGATAAAGCTGAAAGCAGGATGGTAGTGGGCATGGCTTGTCTCTTAAAAGAGACAGAACATTGCAACCACGATGCAAAAATATTCAATAAAATATTTACAAACTGTTTTCTGGAACAAATCAAAATAGTTATCCATTATGATCATGTAGGCTTCCTCTGAAAAATGCAGGGATCATTCATCATATGACAACATGTCAATCCACCATATAAACAAACTGAAAGAAAAAAATAATAGCATATTGGATGATATACAAACTTTTGACATAATCCAACATACCTTCATTATAAGTCTTGGAGAGTTTAGGATACAAAGGATGTAACTGAATATCATAAAGACAATATATAGAAAGTCAATAGCCAAAATCAAATTAAATAGAGAAAAACTCATGTAATTTCACCAAAATCACAAACAAGACAAGGTGCTCTGGGGACTCCTTCAGCCAATAGCCTTTAACATACCAGCCCACATGGGCATTTAGACATGGTCTTTTGTACTATAAAGGAAGACTTAAAGCTTGCATGTCTTCCTTTCTCTTTCCTTCTCTCTCTTTCTTTCTCTCTCTTAGCTTCTGGTTTTGGTTCCTGTTCTGGACAAGTGCAGAGAACTATGGCTGTGAGTTTAGCTCTAAATAAAGAACATTTATTAAACTCAATTCTGAACTAGTATGGAACTACTTTATAGCGTCCATCTACATCTAGCACCTACATGCATCCCAACTCCAGGTATACCAGAATCAGTGCAAAAGGTCTGCAGCCTAAAGGTCCACAGACAAGGTCTCCTACTCCCACACACCAGGTTTGATTTCACATACAAAGTGGTTTTTTTGCAAAAAACCCACCTCAGCAGAGCTACATCTTTGGTGGGCCTGCTGCGTGGCGACTTGGCAATTTCCAGGGTCATGCATGCTTTCTCCCCCCACAGCCTCCACTTTCCTTGCCAGGAGACAACTTGCATAGCTTCCAATTTGTGATCCCTCAATCATGAGCTCTGGTTTTCTTAATATTCTGGCTGCCAAAAAACTTTCTCGGTGTTCAGAATCAATTTAATTGTTCTTAATTTGTCAAACAAAGAATGTTTTTCAGTATTTAAGCAGGCATCAACATGGAGCCAAGTGAGACTGTTCATGGTGCTACTGTTTGAGTCTCTATGCCACCAGTTAGTTACATGAGGCTGCAGCTGTGACACTTGCTGGCCAATAAATATTATTACAAGTACAAAAAATTACTGAAATCTCATAACAGAGGTACCTTTAGGTGATTAGTAAATAAATCAATAAATTTGAATGCTATATAATTACAGACAATATCACTACGCAGGAATTTAATAACCTTTTTGCTTACAATATGGATGGTATTCTGCAAGGCATATATGGTTTTTCTGATACATCAATTTATTTGATATTGGGAAATAGGTTTATTTTTTCATATTGTATCCTTAAGAAAATGGCTTGATAACAGAGTCAAGAATAAGACACTTTTAGAAATGATACAATCTTTACAGACTAATAATGAACAACTAGCACACATGATTAATGCCACTGAATATCAAAAGTTAAATGAAAAATAATACTATCAAAAAGGATAACATTAATTTGACAGAACAAATTTAATCCATGTCAAAAAGTACTAAGAAATTATCTGAAAGAATTCATATTGCTGAATTTGACAATCAGAATCTGATAAAAAGTTAGCAGATAAAATATCTCTCCAGGAAGGCAATCTGCATGCCATCCAAATAATGTCCAAGGATGAGAAGTTATCCTTCATGGAAAAATTTCATACCTCAGAATCATCGGTGCAAAATAATGACCGGATGTTTTGTGAGTCAATAATATCACTAGAAATAGTCATAGGTCAAGAGTTTCAGGCTTTACAAAAGTGGCAAAAATATTTTAAATGATTGAGGAAATCTTTGAAAGTGATTAGCAGGGAGATTAGCTACCAGGACAGGATTTAGCTTCCCCGGTACATGTCATAGTCAAAGATGACTTACCAAGGGTTTTAGATACTTACCCATAATCTCCCCTGACAAACCATCAAGTACTAAATGCCAAAAAGGATCAAAAGAATATAGATTGAAACCTATAACTATAAATGATCTAAAGGAAATTAATCAAGAAGTAGTATCTTATAGCTTGCATTCACCATTTATTACAGAGATGGTAAAGATGTGGGCTTCCAGCAATATGGCTACACCACACGATTGACTTAAATTAGTCCAGTGGTCCTAAAAGATATTCTGCAACTACTGTTAAAATGTTACTAGACAGAAGAGGCAAAAATTTTAGAACAATAGGGAAGAGCAAAAGGATTTAACCTTCCTAAGATCAAATTCTTGGTGAGGGCACTTATGCTAACCCACAATGTCAAGCTTTTTATAATGAACACATTTTGTCCCTCTGCCACACAGCAGTCTTAAATGCTTGGGACAGGATTCTAGAACTAGAAAAAAGAAATGAATCATACTAGGGTTAAACAAGGTCAAAGAGAACACTTTGTGACCTTTTTCAAAAGTTATCTAAGGCTGTACAAATGGGAGTAGCAGACCCAGAAACTAGGAAATGACTTATTAAATTTCTGACTTTTGAAGATGAAAACTTTGAATGCAAAAAGTTTCTTGGTCCTTTAAAGGTTAGATCAGCACCAATGGATGGAAGGATTCTTCATACAATGAATATTGAGACATTTGAGTATAGTATTGAGGCTTGTGTAGGAGAAGCAATTTCCAAAAATATGAGGAGACATCAAAATGCCAAATGTTTTAATTGTGGTAGAATATGACATCTGAGAAGGTATTGCACTGAAGGCATTCCTAGAAATAATGTCTCATTTTGAACAACAAAAATATATCTCAATCTTTTGGATTATGTAGAAGTTGTGGCAAAGCCTGGCACTGGATCAATGAATGTAGATCAACAACGACAAACAAGGGAGCCAGAAACCATCAGAAGCTTCTTTAGTGGCTCTCAAAGGCCCCCAGTTCAATTGTGGTAAAGTCATTCCCAGTCCCTGTTGAGGACGTGTCTCATCAAGAAAATTAAAAATTCCAATGGCTGCTGTAACATACCATACCATACTGTTCTGCATAAAGAATTAAACATGGAGAATGAATAAAAAATCCCAAAAGGAAATAAGAAATGTATATTTTGACAGACTTCTATAAATTATCAAAGACCAAAGCTAAGAGTATATATAATTAACATTGTATGAGGGATTACTGGAAATGGGTGTGCATGTTACTATCTTTACCCCAGAATTGGCCTCATTTGCTTCTTGAAAAGCAGTTGTTCAGTTCCTAGGCATTTGAACTATATGTTAAATGAAACAAAGTATGAGATGTGTTAAATGAACAGAGTCAGAATGACAGAGAGGAAGACTGATAACATATGTGGTTAATATATTGTTCATGATGTAGTTTAATATTCTTATATGAGACCTTACTCTTTAAGCTATATAGGTATTAATAATTATAGGTACATAGTCATAAATGTTTGTCACAATTATATTTAGACTAATCAGGTTCTATAAATACATAGAGATTGTATTCTGCATAGACAGATAATTTGTAAGAACTTCAAAGATCTGCAGAATATGGCATCCAAGTAATTATTTGTTGTGATGTGAGATGTTGAAGTGAGAAATGATTGCTCCTGGCAGCACAGATCATTCCTGAGAGAATGTTGGACAATAAAGACACAACATTTGGAACTTTTTTTCTTCTTGGTAAAATGACCTTTGGGCAAGGAGCTGCCCATGCCTCAACCACTGACAAAATACATGGTGTGTGGACAGGGCAAGCAGGATTAAAAAAATACTGTAAAACCTTGCCAAGACTGGGTAAGATGGTTTTGAAAATTTTACTGCCTCTGAAAGTGGTCTGTCAGTTACTCTAGGCCTTAGACAAAGTTGGTTGAACCAACATTGCAAATGAGATTTTGGGTGATTGCACATAGTCAGTTTTCTCTGTCATTAATTGCTTATTTTGGAAGTTACTTGATTGCACTTCCTGTTATTATTCAAGTAATATTACTTATCCTCCCAGGTCTTCAGTGGCATTGAAGCCTAGATAGTCATAGTTACTTTCCTCTCATGACTTTGCCAAGTCATTTCTAATACAAGACTTAGACTTCTTAAAATAGGATAACAATTAAAACAATTACCATATGTTTTTCTTGATATTATTTATGATGTTTGTAATTCTAATTTTATACTTTGTATTTGTTGTCTTGAAACTAGGGAATGTCTTCCAACTTTGCTTTTGTTTCTAAGATTATTTTCAGTTTCACTAAGATTTGAAAACTGACCAAAAAACCAATAAATAGTAAAATCCTAAAAAAAATACTCATATCTCAGTTATCAAGGGGCTACTTTATAATGTCCATCTACAACAAGGCTGGCCGCTCTATCCATATCATTTAAATGGTATTTGATTTTTTTGCTAGAGCAATAGCAAAACTGAAAGAGGTCAAGGAAATACAAATTCAAAATAAGAAGAAAAGTATTGCTATTTTCTGCTGATATGACAGTATATACAAGCAACAAGAAATTTTCTATCAGGGAACTATTACAGCTGATAAATATCTTCAGTGATGTGGTAGGATATAAGATTAATTCATAAAAATTAGTAGTCCTTCTTCATACAAATAATAAATTGGATGAAAAAGACATAAGGGGAAACAATACCCTTCATAGAAGTCACAAATAATATAAAATATCTTGGTGTAAATCTAACTAAACAAGTGAAAGATCCATGTAACAAGAAATTCCAGTCTTTGAAGAAAAAAATTGGAGAAAAATCAGAAGACTGTAAGATCACCCATGCTCATGGATCAGTAGGATTAACATAGGACCATTTTATCTACATATTCTACATATTCTGTGCAATTGCCATTGAAATCCCAACACAATACTTTACATTCCTTAAAAGATCAATATTCAACTTCATATGGGAATAAAAAACAGGATAGTGAAATAATAAATGAAGTTCTGGAATTGTCACCATACCTGATTTCAAGTTCTACTACAGAGTTATAATAATAAAAAAACAACATCATATTGTCAAAATCAGACAGTTGGATTCATGGAATGGAATCAGAGACCCAGCCAGATTCAAATCCTCACTCTTGCAGACACCTCATTTTTGAAAAAGTCATTATCATACAATGGAAAAACAAAATGCACTCATAGGGCAGCTGGGGTACTCTTATTTTGTCTTGCCACACTGCCATGGGGGTCATGTCAATCTGAATGGCCTGTGCTGCCACCTGGGGCCATAGTGACATAAAAGCCTGGGATGTTACCAAAACCACATCTGGGCTAATGCTTCTACCACAGCAAGGTTCCATGTTGGTGTCTCTGGACCATAGTACTACCAAAGGCCTCATGGATCCCCATGTTCCTGATTACAACCTGTAACTATGTTGAGTTTGGAAGAAATACTCCTATCAGGAACATGACAATCTAGGTAGCCTGCAATGCCACACATGACCATGGTATCACCTGGGCCTAGACTGCTTCTTTGGTCCATGTCTGGTTCAATAGCACAGCAGTAGCCAGTATATATGTTGATATCCATGCCTATGGATGCCTTTTTAGAATAGCTGGTTGCCTTGGATTTGGATAGTCACCTGAGACCATGCTGATGTCTAAGGACTTTGCTGCATCTGGGGCTATACTGATCCATATGGTCTGTGCTACCACGATGGCCATGGTAATGAGAGCGTACAACCTGCTGTTGAAAACATGTGTGGGTTCACGTTTGTCCAGCAGCTTGGGTCTGTGATGATGTCCTTGGCTCATGTTACCACTGATGGTGGGTAACAAGAATCATGTGTGTTGAAATCCAGTGCCTACTCTGCTACTCACTAACCTTGGTATAGCTGGCCTGCCACTTTCTGGACACTGAAGCAGGAAAGCTAGCCCCTCTCCATCATGGGAGAGCATCCCAACCCCTTGCACTTAGGAGAAATTGTCCATCCCTCACCATAGGCATGGGAAAGCTGGCCGTGATAGCATGGACCTAATTGTAGTGGTCTTCCCCTCACCTGATGTCCCATCCAGTAGCCCAGACTAACCAATTGGGTTACCACCCAGACTCATATCCTGAGTCTTGGGCTGGCCCAGCATAAAATCTACATTATCTGTGACCTGCTAGAGTATGTGAAGGGTCTATTACTCTTGAAAGATAACTGCAGGATCTCTGTGACTCAGAGCAATAGCAGAATATCCAAGATGGATTTCAATGAGAGTTTAACAATGGTGTAAAAGACACATTAAACCATACCAATGACTCACTGCAATGAATGTTTTGGGTGTAGGGTTGACTGGATAAAAGGATTTACTTTGTGACAGACCACAGCTCCCAATGCCAGTGTTTTATTTGGCTGAGTTTTGTTTCTCAGCTTCCCATCTCCCAAAATAATCACACAGAAACTATATTATTTGAATCACTTCTTGGCCAATAGCTTAAATGTATGACTAACTTGTTCCTACTTCTTAATTAACCCATTTCCATTATTTTATATTGTACCAGGAGGCTTGGGACCTACTGCCATGGTTCAAGCTGACAGCTCATGTTTTTCCCATCTGGTGTCTCTTGACTCTGCCTTCTTTCTCCCAGAATTCAGTTTAGATTTCCCCGACTAGTTATATTTTACACTATTATAGGCCAATGCAGATTCTTTATTCATTAACAAATGAAACTCATATACAGAAGGACTTCCTATATCACTACTGGAATGACTGAGGTGTTAGAAAGATTGAAGACCAAGGTGGATATTTATTTGTTTGCTTTCTTTTAATTTATTTTTGAGGGCAGATATGGAGAGACTAGAGGATAAGTGGGACTGGAGTGTATTAAGTGAAATTCTCAAAGAATTAATAAAAAAAATACATTTTTATATAATTAAAAAAATCTCAATTGGATATGATAGAGATAGCAATAACTCTATAGAGGTCTTGGAATGTATTGACACCATAACAGTAGTAAGCTTTCTAACCAATAACAAAGGTTATGCTTTTAAGTGCTTATGTTTCATTGATTTCTTTAAGCTGAATTTTGTGGTTTCCTTCTACAAACTTTTCAGCTCCTTGGTTATTTCTTTAGTATTTACTTATGTGGTGTGTGGCATGTACTTATTGGAACTTATTGCAGTGGATATGGCTACACAAGTGTATGCAGGCACATAGGTGTGCAAGGGCATGTGCATCTGTACTTGTATGAATGTGAGAACAAAATATCAATAAAATTATGGCTAATATATGAGAAAAATGTTCTTGTGTATTTATACATCAACTCCTCCTAACAATGTTATGCAATTTTCATTGTAAAAGTCATTCAGATCTTCGATTATGAATATAACAGTAATTCTTCAATATTTTATTCTTTGGGATTTTTTGGTACATGGAATTATTAAGTGACATATGAAACTTTTATTGTTGGCAAGTGGAAATGGATATTAATTTGCTGGGAATACAACTCAGTGCTAAAGTACTCACTCGCAAATATGAAGCCATGAGTTTGAGCTCAGTCTGTAATCATAATAGTTTTTATAACAACAATTTAAAGAATTTAATTTGAGAGGCAACTTTACATAGATAACAAAATATGTTAAAATAGCATTCTATAAATTGAATTTATATATTCTCCCTCTACATTATTAATATAGAATAATTTTATTGCTCTTCACAAGTCTATACAACTAGGCAGAACCTTGCCTTCCTTCTTTTAATAAATGTAAGTGAAAACTCCTATTTTGGTGTGGTGAACAGGCTGTCTCTGCCCTGGACAAATCTAGATTCCCCTACAATTTTACATCACATCTGTAGGTTCCCTTCCATGAGATTCATTTTATTCTATTACCATTGAACAACATCATTTGGGACTTTATTCTTCATGTTTGCTCTAGTTTCCTACCTGAACAGATAAATAACACTCTTATCAATGCTTTTTAAGAACATTTGTTGGTACAAATCAAGATATAAACATGAGTATATAAATTTTATATATGGCAATATAAAGCAAGTCCTATAGCAAATTTTTATGAAATGGGCAGTTTATATAAATGATCAATGGCTAATATGCTCTTTATTTTTCCTCCTTGGGGTATTTATTTATTTATTGGTGGTAATCAGGTTTGACACCAATGATTAACACATATTAAGCAAGCACCCAGGATTAACATATTTCCTCAGCATTTCAATTACCCATGTATTCCTTGACCTACTGAGTGCTTGCTCCATCAAGTATGGATGCACATACATTTGAATCATTACTCTATTTTACGAACTTGTATTCTGACTATGCTGAAATATCTTTCTGGTTTCCTTACAGCTTTAGGACCAAAGTGAGGCCTCTTTGTCTCCAATTGCCCATATGAGTACAAAGAAAAAGTAGAAAACACACAGTCTTGTGTTAGAATGCTCTTTGTTTTGTCTTGAATTGTCCTGGGACATCTCAATGCAACAAACACTGGCAAATAGCTATTCTGTAAGAGTGTAAACAATCATCTATGCCTGATGTCATAGGCATTTGGACTACGGATATGTTTTACTACTATTCATAATGTTATATTGATATGCACAATGGAATTATTTCCCTTAGACAGTGAGATATTTGTTTTAAAAAATTCATAGGATACTACTCTCCTCCCACATACTATGTAGGGTAGCCTCTATCTATAATTGAAAGTCTTTCCACAGATACTGCTTTTTAAAATATTTTTGTTGAATAATTTAAAATGACTCCCGTCTATAAACACTTTCCTAGTCATGTTCATTCACAGAAGAGAAAAAGCCTGTTATTTAAAGAATTATATTTTATTAATTCCTTTGTTCTTGATAAAATTACCATGCCAAACACAGTTCAGTTTGGTGATAGTTTGTGTATTTTGCAGATAAATTCCATGTGGTAATCCCATATGCAAGTCAACTACAATGGAATGATTTCTTTGTCTACTAATCTTTCTTTGGGTTTAATTCTTTATATGTCAATTAGCTTAAGTAATTTAACCTATCCAGAGAGAAGTTTCAGTTTCCACAATATTTCAAGGAAGTTCCAGAAGAGATAAAAGAAAGCATAGAAAGAGGTTTCCATTGCCTGTCCTGAACTGTCTGAAGACTTTTTTCTAACTAGTGTCTCAATGATCAGTTGTTCTTTATTCCTTGACTTAACTGTCCTCACTCTACTTGGCCTCAACAAATGTAACCTGTCTTCAGTTCCCAAATACAAACATTCTTTATTATTCAAAACAATATTAATAGACAGTCAATGTGGGTGTTAAAATAATGGGAGATTAATAAAATAAGGAAAATATTAACAATGATCTACAGAAGAAAGTTAAGATTAAGATGATAATATGATTTTCAGAATCCCTCAGTGAGGCTTTCCATAAAAAGGCATGTATGTACTCACTGCATGTTCTTCTTTCTTCCTCATTTAATGATTTGTTGACACACTTTCTATCCTAGATCTTCTTTTCTTGAATTACTAGGCACTTAAAACATTTAATTTATTCGCTTTTAATTTTATAGATGTATAAAACTCCCACTGCAAAACAATGAGGCAAATAAAAAATCCAAAGAAACAGAAAAATAAACATATAAAAAATAACAATTCAAAATAAAGTTACCACTATAACATCTATAGACAAATGTTTCTCCCACTGACAAACCATAGTAAAGATTCAAATCTGAAATACAACCTTATGTTCATGTTTCATAAATGATGACGACACACATATGAAAAAGGTATATGGAGTAATAACCTGTTTGAAACCTGTGATCACTGGATATTTCTACTGTTTTCATTAAGCTATTGACTACTAATAAATCATATCTATCACATTGGAAGTTGAAAGAGTTATGTTGCTTTCCAATTGAAGATGTACAGAAAACAAAAGAATCAGATGTTTGAACTGCACATTTAAAATGAAAAAAAAACTACACACATGGGAAATTTCCATCCTATTGTAACTTCATTTGATGTTTTGAAATTCTGTTTTAATGTAGAAAGGAAAAAAATTGTTTGTAGTGAATGAGGGCAATATGTAAGTCATTTCAATTGTAATACTTTTAAACAATAAAAATAGTGGAAATGACAATAATGAAGAAGACAAAATCTAGAAATATTAAAATTAAGTATAGAGGAATCATATTTCATTTTATGATAGAAAGTGGAACATATAAAGAATCATAATTACACCAAGGATTTTTGCCTGTTCAAAAACTAAAAACAACAACAAAACCAAATAAATAAAAATCTATAAATAAAAATAAAAAGTAGACTATTTTCTATGAAAAAAATAGAAGAGCTAAAGTCTTATGCTGAAGTAATGCCCATTATTGAAATTATGTCTGTGCTGAAAACAAGAGGGATAAAGACAACCCTGTTTAATCAAAAACTCCTGCTTATTAAGGTTTTTTTAAGGGCAACTTTAATATCTTTGTTCCTCAAGCTGTAGATTAATGGGTTCATCATGGGAACCACATTGGTATAAAAAACAGAATAGATTTTTCCTTCATTCATAAACACCGCTGAGGAGGGTTTGAAATATGCAAGTGCACCTGAAACAGAGAACAGAGAAACAGCAAGAATGTGGGAGCTGCAGGTGCTGACGGCTTTGGACCTGCCCTCAGAGGAACGGATGTGGATGATGCTGGAAAGGATGAAACCATAGGAGATAAAGATAGTTAAAGAATAAACAATGATGTTGATGGTGCCAAAAACAAAAATGACAAGTTCATTGACATATGTGCTAGTGCAGGACAGCTGGAGCAAAGGAGGAATATCACAGAAATAATGGTTGATGGTGTTGGCAGCACAGAAACTCAGTCTCAGCATGGACGTAGTGTGAGCTACAGCATTAGAAAATGCAATAAAGTAGGAAACAAGCACAAGGTTCAAACATAATTTAGGAGACATGACAACATTATACGTCAGTGGATGACAGATAGCCATGTAGCGATCATAGGCCATTGAAGTCAGCACATAACACTCAGAAATAATAAAGAAGCTAAAGAAATAGATTTGGGTCATACATTCCATGTAAGAAATGACATTCTTCCATAATATAAAGTTCATCAGCATTTGGGGAGTGAACACAGAACAGTAGCAGATGTCTATAAAGGACAAGTTAAAAAGAAAAAAATACATAGGCGTGTGGAGGTGAGAGTTCAGCACAGTCAGAATTATCAAACATAAATTTCCAAATGAAGTGACCAGATACATCGCTAGAAACAGAAAGAATAAGGGCATTTGGAGATCAGGCTGGACTGTCAATCCTAACAGAATGAATTCAGTCACCACAGACACATTGGCTGAGTCCATGTTTCTGTAAGGGAATCTGTGGATACAGAAAGTAGACCTGTATTAGAGGATGATCCATATTAGTCATGGGTCCATCCCATCCACTATGTATATGCTGGAAATGCTTTTCCATCCTGAACTATACATAGAGAATCCACTGGTATAGTCACAAACAATTTATCCTAAGTCAGAAGAAATTGATGGTAAATTATATTATGATTTCTGAAAAAGTCACAAGATTAATGAGAATACAATAAGAAGACGTCAACCTAAGTATCTCATATCTTCTTTCACTAGAGCCCTCTCTATGAAGTTAAAATTGGAAGCAGATGACTAGACAGAGCAGTGTTGGCTGCTGTGGTATGAATAAAAAAAATAAAGATGATCTAAAAATAAAAGCATGAGAGAATCATGGAGGGAATCTGAAAGGCTTGAGTTCTGACCATTTAGGAGAACCTCAGCAGAGATGCTGCAAGTCCAGTGTCCAATACCTCCTAACACTCCCTAATCCCTCTGAATACTTTCTACTGCTGGTTTCACTTCAGTCTCATTTTGCACAGGAAAAGACAGACACTTGCTGAAATCCATCATATATTAAGAGACATAAAAGGGTAGATTTGGACACTAGAAGGAGAAGAGCAGAAACACAGAAGAGTTTGCAACAGAAAATAATTGTCAGAATATAATATATTTGGAAAAATTCTTTCATAAAATAAAAATACTAATATTCATTTAAAAAGAAAGAAAGAGGAAAGAAAGAGAGCTATTAGTATACCTGGAATTCAGAACTCAATTTTCAGTTCAATCCGAAGAGTAGTCCTATTTTCCCATTTCCCTGTCTATCTGGATGATAAATTTCAGATTCCAAAGTTTCAGATCTTTCAATTCAAAGAAGGTATATATAATACTTAATTTTCCTGGACCAATTTCTGAATTACAGAACATTATTTGTTATCAAGTATTTGTGTCTTTTCTGGAAGCAGAGAAAGGAAGCTTTAACTTCATAGTGTGTGTGTGTGTGTGTGTGTGCTTATAAACAGGGCTGAAAATGCCCAGGCTCCTCCTAAATCAAAGACAGAGCTAAGGAAATTGTATTACACCTTGGATCTTGATTCTCATTCCCTGAGGGACCCACAATTACAATCATCCTTTCCATTCTTTCTAGAGAAAGTCCATTCCCCTAATATAATTAAGAAGATAGACTTTTGCCTTCTCAATTATGTGCAGGGAAATCTGAGTTTGGAGTTTTCATTTAAGTGATAATTGCCCAGAGGTCTGGCTTTTGACATTTTTAATTATGTGTCTGAAAGTTGTAGTGTTGTAGCAAGTCACCTCTAGTGCTGTGCTACCAAAAACCTCATAGATGGTATTTTAAAAATTGTATTTCTAACAAGCAGTACTTTAACAAGCCCTTAGTCCCAGCACTTAAGAGACAGAGGCAGGCCCATCTTTGTGAGTTTCAGGCCAGTACGGTCTACAAGAGCTAGTTTAGGGACAGGCCCCAAAACTACAGAAAAGTCCTGAGTTAAAAAGGAAAAAAAAATGTATTTCTAAGACAGAATGATTACAAGAGACATGCTAATATGGAAGAGGAAAATTTTAAGGGCCCTCAAATGCTGATAAAAATCTGAAGACGAAGAATGCTGGGAGATCTACAAACAGACAAATAATCTCTTTTCACAGAATAAACCTACTGCAATTAGCCTTCCAATATCAAGTAATCAACTATGAACACATACACAGAAGTAACACTATATGGATGAAGAGGTTGTATTCATATATGTAGGAATATATATTAATATATATACATTTGCAACAATAATTATGGAAATAGATGCCAAGAATTTTAGAAGAGCAAAGTTGTGTGTATGGAAAAGTTTGGAACCAGGAAAAATAAAATGGAAACATAATGCAATTATAATACATAAAATAATAAAGTAAATAAATATTTTATAAAATTTTGATAAAATAAAATGAAATATAACTGTATCACTTTAATAGTTTCATTTCATTACTTCAAGCACTCCCATGCTTTACAAACTAAGTCCCTGTAAATAATAGTTTCTTTTTCTTTTTCTTTCATTTTATTGTTATATATATTAGATATATATCATATATATGTATGTATATACACACATTCATTTATAGGCACTGATATGTAAATTAATCCAGTTTCAGTAAGACAACACCATGTTTTCTTCCTTACTCTTATTATATTTTATTTGAATACATGCAAATATATGTACAAATAATAGAAATATAAGGGAACAAAGAAGCCTAATAAACACAGGGGTGGAGAGTTAAAAAAAATGAGATCTGAGAAGGTATGGAAGAAATAAGCTCAATGAGTCTCATATTTTATATGAAGCACATCTTAAATCATATTTACTCTTTACAATGAATATATACTTTGGCGATTTTAAAGATTAATAATCTTAACATCAAGTTGTTCATTGAATAGCATTATGTGTAATATTCATATGGAAAACCATTAGGTGCTTTTAACAAATGTAAAATAAGTATTCAAAAATAAATCTTTCAATATTTGAAACAGTAGAGAATTACAAAATGTGTGTGTGTATCCTTCAAAGAAGAATACAAACAAACATTATACACTTGAAAATACACACAAACAGGATATATTAAAAAATTACCGAGCTCACAATATGCAATGAAAGATATTAATTAGGATACACAAACAAAGTTTTGTATATTCTAAGCTGAAAGACACTTTTCTTTGTTTCTGAAGAATCAATAAAACTGTGAAACTTAAAATTGTTTGAAAATTATACACAAAGATAAAACAGATTGACAGATGGCTTTTCTTTTATGAATTATTCCATACTTCATCAGGATTCTCTCATGTTCTCATTTATTTTATCGATTTTTATTGAGCTCTACATTTTTCTCTGCTCCCCTTCCTGCCTCTCCCCTCCCCTTCAACCTTCTCCCATGGTCCCTATGTTCCAAATTTACTCAGGAGAGCTTGCCTTTTTGTACCACTAATGTAGATTAGATTTATGTAAGTCTTTCTTAGGGTCTTCATTATTGTCTAGGCTCTCTGGAATTGTGATTTCTGGGCTGGTTTTCTTTGCTTTATGTTTAAAAACCACTTATGAGTGAGTACAGGTGATAATTGTCTTTCTGGGTCTTGGTTACCTTACTCAAAATGATGTTTTCTGGCTCTTTCCTTTGCCTGCAAAATTCAAGATATCAGTATTTTTTTCTGCTGTATAGTACTCCATTGTATAAATATACCACATTTTCCTTATCCATTCTTTGGTAGAGAGGCATATAGGTTGTTTTCAATTTCTGGCTATGACAATCAATGCTACTATGAGCATGGTTGAACACATGTCCTTGTGGTTCAATTGAGCATCCTTTGGATATATATTCAAAAGTGGTATTACTGGGTCTGGAGGAAGGTTGTTTCCTAATTTTCTAAGAAATCACCATACTCAGTAGTCCTCATTGTCTGCTATGTTCAGTGAGTCCGGTTTTATCCCATGCTTTTTCAGATCCAGGCCAGCTGGCCTTGGTGAGTTCCCAAAAGAACATCCCCATTGTCTCAGTGTGTGGGTGCACCCCTCATGGTCCTGAGTTCCTTGTGCTCTCTCTCCTTCTGCTCCTAATTTGGACCTTGAGATTTCAGTCCGGTGCTCCAATGTGGGTCTCTTTCTCTGTCTACTGAGAACTCAAGAACAATGGCAATGGGTTTTTGATCCTACTGTACGTACTGGCTTTGTGGGTGCCTAGGCAGTTTGGATGCTCACCTTACTAGACCTGGATGGAGGTGAGTGGTCCTTGGACTTCCCACAGGGCAGGGAACCCTGATTGCTCATTGGGCTGATGAGGGAGGGGGAATTGATCGGGGGAGGGGGGAAATGGAAGGCAGTGGCGGGGAGGAAGAAGAAATCTTTAATAAATAAAAAAAAAGAAATCACCATACTGACATCCAAAGAGGCTGTACTAGCTTCATTTCCACTAGCAATGCAAGAGTGTTCCCTTTACCCCATATCCTCTCCAGCATAAGTTGTCATCAGTATTTTTGATCTTGGCCATTCTTTCAGGTGTAAGATGGAATCTCAGAATTGTTTTGATGTGCATTTCTCTGATGACTAGGAATGTTGAACACTTCCTTAAGTATCTTTCAGCCATTTTAGATTTCTCTGTTGAGAATTCTCTGTTTAGGTCTGTACTCAATTTTTTTATTGGATTATGTGTTTTCTTGATGACCAATTTCTGGAGTTATTTTTATGTTTTGGAGATTAGACCTCTGTCTGATGTGCGGTTAGTGAAGATATTTTCCCATTCTGTAGTTTGTCATTTCATTTTTTTTAACTTATTCTTGCTCCCTGGTTATTGGCTGCATTTCACCTAATTGAGACAGGAATAAAGATGCGAGGATACACTGCAGTCCATTCACTCAATGAGTATCTAAATGTGACCCCATTGGCATACACATTTAGATGGAGAATTTTTAATAAAAATTTGTAGATTATTTAGATATTCCTAGAAAATTCTGTTATTGTTCTAGCAGTTCTATCTTCAAAAATTGTCCCTTCTGTTCCAACTGTTACTGCTCCGTAGAGAATGCTACAGTTTTCAGGTGGTGAACACTAAGCCCAAAAGTTATGTCCTCTTGCTCTCACTTGAATTCCTGCACAAGTCTACTCTACTAGGATTTCAAGCTTTATAGTTATTCCTTGCAGATAATTAATTATTTCAAACTTAAATTAATTTCTTCCATTTGAAATGTATGAGCTTTTTTTTAAACTTATAAATCGTAGTAGCTATAGAATGTTCCTTATTTGTTTTAATGATTAAAAGAAAATTAAGTTGACCAAATCAGACTATCACCATCTTAAACTTGAAATTATAGAGCCTTAAAGAATTTGGCCTAACTGGTACTCCTAGACATTTAATTTATTGTTGGTAGACAGAAAGATGGATCAGTAACTACATTTAGAAACAGATAGACAGATAAGGAGAGAAGAACCTGCAATTTTTTCAGTTTATGAACATCTAGTAGTCATGAAGGTCAACACTCACTTTCTGCATGGTTTCAGTGTACATATCCTTTACTGTATAACTAAGCCAAACATTTGGTGTGTGCCAACACTGTTGAGTTTCCCACTCTATGTAAGATAGGTCAGGTTTGGTGAACATCTCAAAGAGGTTAGTCAGCACCTTCCACCATTCTCAACATGGGCTGTGCATTCCCTTATTTTTTAAAAAAAAGTTTATAAGGTCTTTTGTTTTCATTATCTTCTACATCAAATTAAAGTGAGAATGTGATGTTGGAGCATTATTTTCTTCATTTCCCTTTAATAAATATACTGATGTGTTCTCTGTACAAATTATAGATGCCCATTCACTTTAAAAAGTTTCGAAAGAATCTGTTTTCTTCTTTATTAGCACTTTATTTACATAGAAAAATTTTGCAAAAATGGAATCTCTAATTGAATGATGTTACAACAGAACTTTTACCATTTTTACAATTTTTCATGCTATTTAGCAATATACTAATTAATAATATTGTTAATAAAAATCTTTGACTGGCTGCTCTCCCTCATTTTCATTAAGAACATGCAGCTAGCATGTCAGTGTTGGTACACAACTTTTATCCTTGCACCTGAGAGCCAGAGACAGGTGGATCTCTATAAGTCTGAGGCAAGCCTGGTCTTTCCATGACAGGATGCAAAGCTACACACAGAATCCCTGTCTTGATAAACCAAAAAAAAAAAAAAAAGAAAGAAAGAAAGAAAGAAAGAAAGAAAGAAAGAAAAACGCATGCATCTATTTTTTTATCCAATAATCGAAAATAGTTATTCAAGTGAACAAGCAAAGCAATAGACTGCGTTTGCATTTTTCTGTTGTACATAGGTTTCTTTTTTTGTACATAGGTTTCTTTTTTGCCCTAATAACTTGCCTTTGAAATTGTAACTTAGATCATCAAGTCTCTTGAGTACATCCTCTACTGGAGAGCAATTATCTATTTTATTTGCATGTGACAGAAATATCAGGCTGCTTAAAGACATTCTCAAAAACCTCATTTTATGCCTGCAAACAATATGCTCTGTTTCTGTTAGACAGGTTTTTATATGTTTTATATATAGATGAAATTACACGAATGTAAAATGTACTTTTGCTTTCTGCTTGTTGTAGATTGCAGACATGAATGTGATGATAGTCTTAAGACTTCGAATATGAAATGAAGGTACAAAATGTTGTATAAAACCCCCATAATTCTTTTGTTGGTAGTTTTAGTATTGTAAAATTCATCATCAAAAGTTATCCTAAAATTCAAAGAATTTTCTACAAAATTCATTGCAATTCTTAATGGCAATTGAAAATGCATGAGCCCTCTTTCCACATGTAAACTCATATAAAATAACTGAAATAAATATTGGGTAGAATTTATAACATTTTCTGAAAAGGCTTTAAATAAAATTAACCACTTTTGTAGAATATACAATGAACTTCTTATTATAAAATAAAAATGTTTATAATTTCTGAGGTGTTAATGATTTCCTTTTCTTGAAAAGTAAACATTCATTGAAAATGTGATTTGTTTTGTAAAAATAAATAAACACACTATTGTGGCTGACAATGAGGGCTGACTGAGAAGCCAAGGACAGTGGCACTGGACTTTGACTCTACTGCATGGGCTGGTTTTGTGGTAGCCTAGTCTGTTTGGATGCTCCTCTTGCTAGACCTAGATGGAGCAGGGAGGACCTTGGACTTTCCACAGGGCAGGGAACCCTGACTGCTCTTAGGACTGGAGAATGAGGGGGGGGGGGAGTGGAAGGAGTGGGGGGAAATGGGAGGAGGTGGAAATTTTTAATAAATAAATAAATAAACAATGACATCTTGAATTTTTCATTCAAATGGATGGAATTATAAAACACTAACAGGAGTGAGATAACCCAGACCCAAAAATATGAATATGCTATGTACTCACTCATTAGTGGGTATTAGCCATAAACAAAGGACATTGAGACTATAGTTCATGATCCTAGAGAAGCTAAGGAATAAGGTGAACCCAACGAAAAACTTATATAGATCCTCCTGGATATTGGAAGCAGACAATATCGCCTGACAAAATTTGGGAGCATGGGAGTGGGGGGTAGGGTGGAAAGAAAGAGAGAAGGGGAAGAGGAGTGTAGAAGGGGAGAGCTTGAAGGGGATAGTTGAGAGGGAAGAACAATAATAAGAGCAAAGAAAGTGATAGCTTTTTTTTTTTTTATTTTGTTTGTTTGTTTGTTTGTTTTTTTGAGACAGGGTTTCCCTGTAGTTTTTAGAGCCTGTCCTGGAATTAGCTCTTATAGATAAGGCTGGTCTTGAACTCACAGAGACCAGCCTGCCTATGCCTCCCAAGTGCTAGGATTCAAGATGTGTGCCACTACTGCCTGGCTGGAAAGAGATATCTTGATTGAGGAAGTCATTTTGGTGTTAGCAAGAAACCTCGCTCAGGAAAATTCCAAAGAATCCACTAGGATGACCCCAACTAAGACCTTAAGCAATAGAGGAGAGGGTGCCTGAACTGAACTTGTCATTCTGTCCCAGTCAAGCTGGCCTTGGTGAGCTCCCATTAGATCATTCCCACTGTCTCCATGGTAGGACTCACCCCTCGTGGTCCTGACTTCCTTAACCATGTTCTCCCTCATTCTGCTCTTCATTTGGACCTTGGGAGCTCAATTCAGTGCTCCAATGTGGGTTTCTGTCTCTATCTCCATCCATCGCCAGATGAAGGTTCTATGATGATGTGCAAGATATTCATCAGTATGGCTATGGGAAAAGGACCGCTCAGGCACTCTCTCCTCTGCTGCCCAAGGAACAAGTTGGGGACATCTCCTTGGATACCTGGGTACCCCTCTAGAGCAAAGTCTCTTGCCAACCCTAAAATGGCTCCCTTAAGATATCTACTTCCCTGCTCCCATATCCACCCTTCCTCCTTCCCAACCATCCCATTTCCCCAAGCTCCCCCAATCCTCCCTTTCTCCCTTCTCTCTCCCCATTTCCCCTTAGCCCGACCCCAGCCCCACCCCCATGCTCCTAACTTTTGCCTGGAAATCTTTTCTACTTCCAGTATCCAGGTGGATAACTATATGTTTTTCTTTGGGTTTGCCTTCTTATTTAGCTTTTCTAGGACCACGAATTATAGGATCAATGTACTTTATTTATGGCTAGAATCCACTTATGAGTGAGTACATACCATATTCACCTTTTTGGGTCTGGGTTATCTCACTCAGTAAAGTGTTTTCTATTTCCATCCATTTGCATGCAAAATTCAAGATGTCATTGTTTTTACCACAGAGTAAAACTCTAAAGTGTATATGCGCCACACCTTCTTTATCCATTCTTCTATTGAGGGGCATCTAGTTTGTTTCCAGGTTTTGACTATTACAAATAATGCTGCTATGAACATAGTTGAATAAATTATTTGTAGTATGACTGAGCATCTTTTGCTTATATTCCCAAGAGTGGTATTGCTAGAACCTGAGGTAGGTGGACTCCCAATTTTCTGAGAAACTGGCTCACTGGTTTCCAACATGGCTGCACAAGTTTGCATTCCTACCAGTGATGGATGAGTGTTTCCCTTACTTCCCATCCTCTCCAGCATAAGCTATCATTAGTGTTTTTGATTTGATGCTATCTCAAAGTTATATTTATTTATATTTCTCTGATAGCTAAGAAAGTTGAACATGTCCTTAAGTATCTTTTGGCCATTTGAAATTCTTCTGTTGAGATATCTTTGTTTAGTTTAGTACACCATTTTATGGGTTATTAAGAATTTTAATGTCAAATTTCTTGACATCTTTATATTTTTATATCCTTTGCATGATGTGCGGTTGGTGAAGATCTTCTCCCATTCAGTAGGTTGCCTTTTTATCTTACTGACAGTGTTCTTTGCTTTACAGAAGCTTCTCAGTTTCAGGAAGTCCCATTCATTCATTGTCTCTCTTACTGTCTGTGATACTGAGGTTATACTTAGGAAGTGGTCTCTTGTACCCATGCATTTAAGGATACTTTCTCCTCTATCAGGTTCAGTGTGGTCAGATTTATATTGAGGTCTTTAATCTATTTCGATTTGCATTTTGTTTGTGGCAAAGATAAGAATCTATTTCCATTTTCTACAGGTTGACATCCAGTTGTGCCAGTACCATTTGTTGAAGATGCTTTTTTTCCTATGTATAATTTTAGTTTCTTTGTCAAAAATCAGGTGTACCTAGATGTGTAGATTAATATTGAGGTCTTCAGTTTGATTCTGTTGGTCAATGCCTCTGTTTTTATGCCAATACAAAGCAGTTTTTATTACTGTAGCTCTGTAATATAGCTTGATGTCAGGGATGGTAATGCCTCCAGAAGCTCCTTTATTATATAAGATGTTTTGGCTATCCTGGGTTTTTTGTTTTTCCATGTGAAGTTGATTATTGTTCTCTGAAGGTCTGTGAAGAATTGTGTTGGGATTTTATGGGGATTGCATTGAATCTATAGATTGCCTTTGGTAGGATTGCCATTTTTACTATGTTGATCCTTCCTATCCAAGAACATGGGAGATATTTCCAAATTCTGCTATCTTCTTCAATTTCTTTCTTCAAAGACTTAAAGTTCTCGTCAAAAAGTCTTTCACTTCCTTGCTTAGTGTTACCCCAAGATACTTTATGTTGTTTGTATATATTGTGAAAAATGATGTTTCTCAATTTTTTCTATCAGCTTCTTTATGCTTTCTGTATTTAGTTGATCTCATATCCTGACACATCACTGAAGGTATTTAACAGCTATAGGAGGCTCTGGTAGAGTTTTTGGAGTCATTTTTGTACACTATCTTATCATTTGCAAACGAGAAAAGTTTGACTTCTTCCTTTTCATTTTGAATCCTCTGGTCTTCTTTTGTTGTCTTATTGCTATTGCTAGAACTTCAAACACTATGTGGAAGAGATATGGAGAGAGTGGACAGCCCTGTCTTGTTCCTGATTTTAGTGGAATGGCTTTGAGTTTCTCTCCATTTAATTCGATGTTAGCTGTTGGCTTGCTATATATTGCTTTTATTATATTTAGATATGATCCAGGTATCTCTAATTTCTCCATACCTTTATCATAAAAGGGTGTTGAATTTTGTGAGATGCTTTTTAGCATCTAGTGAAATGATCATATGGTTTTTTTTTTCTTTCAGTTTACTTATACGATGGATTGCATTAATAGATTTTCGTATGTTGAACCAGCCCTACATCTCTGGGATGAAGCCTACTTGAGCGTAATGGATGATTTTTTGATATGTTCTTGGATTCGGTTTGCCAGTATTTTATTGAGAATTTTTGCATCGGTGTTCATCAGTGAGATTGGTCTATAATTCTTTTTCATGATTAAGTTTTTATTTTTGTGCAGTTTTTGTATCAGGGTAACTGTAGCCTCATAAAAAGAGTTTGGCAATGAGCATTCTGTTTCTATAATATGGAACACTTAGAGGAGTATAGGTATTAGCTCTTCTTGGAGGTTCTGGTAGAATTCTTGCACTTAAACAATCCTGTCCTGGACCTTTTTTGGCTGGGACACTTTTGATGACAGATTCCATTTCCTCATGACTTATCAGTCCATTTAAATTGCTCACCTGGTCTTGATTTGATCTTGGTACATGATATCTATCTAAAACATTGCCTAATTCTTTTACACTTTCCAATTTTGTTGAGTACAGGCTTTTGTAGTAAGACCTAAGGATTCTCAGAATTTCCTCAGTGTCTGTTTTCGTTTATGATTTTTTTAATTTGGGTGTTATCTCTCTGTCTTTTGATAAATCTGAATAAGTGTTTGTTAATCTTGTTGATTTTATCAAAGAACCAGCTTTATGTTTCATTGATTCTTTTTTACTCTGTTCTGTGATTCTATTTTGTTGATTTATGCACTCTGATTATTTCCGGTCTTCTACTTCTCCTGGGTGAGTCTGCT
The DNA here is from genome assembly GCA_902806775.1 of Microtus agrestis. Taxonomy (NCBI): domain Eukaryota; kingdom Metazoa; phylum Chordata; class Mammalia; order Rodentia; family Cricetidae; genus Microtus; species Microtus agrestis. The sequence continues at coordinate 97,537 of CADCXT010004452.1, read as the reverse complement.
TCTTTATTTTCTAGAGCTTACAGTTGTGCTGTTAAGTTGCTAATGTGAGCTTTCTCTGTTTTATTTATGTGGGCTCTTAGTGCTATAAAATTTCCTATTACCACTGCTTTCATAGTGTACCATAGCTTTGGATATGTTGTGTTTTTATTTTTTTTAAATCGAAGATGATCTTTCTTTCTTCTTTCTTTCTTTCTTTCTTTCTTTCTTTCTTTCTTTCTTTCTTTCTTTCTTTCTTTCTTTCTTTCTTTCTTTCTTTCTTGCTTTCTGTACCCAAGTGTGGTTCAGTAGTTGGACCCTCTTAACCTGTGCCTTTTTATAGGTGAATTGAGTCCATTGATATTAAGCAATTATAATGACCAGTGGTTCTTAACTCTGGTTATTTTTCAGTGGTAATGTTTATGTGTTTCTCTTCTTTGGATTGTGTTAATAAAGGGTTATCAGAAATCTTTTTTTTTGTCATAGAATATCTTGTTTTCTCCATTGATGATGAAAGAAAGTTTTGCTGGGTATAGTAGTCTGGGCTTGTATCCATGAGCTCTTAGTGTCTGGAGCATACTTATCCAGTACCTTCTGGCTTTCATGGTTTCCATTGAGAAGTCAGAGGTAATTCTTATAGGTATACATTTATATGTTGCTTGACCATTTACCTTTTCAGCTCTTAATATCCTTTTTTTGAAATTTTGTATGTTTTGTGTTTTGATTATTATATGACAAGGGAATGGGTTCTTTTTTTTTTGATAGAGTCTATTAGGTGTTCTGTAAGCTTCTTGTACCTTCATAGGAATATCCTTCTTTTGGTCAGGAAAGTTTTCTTCTATAGTTTTGTTGAGTATATTTTCTGTGCCTTTGAGCTGGAGTTCTCCTTTTTCTACCTCTATTATTCTTAGGTTTGGTCTTTTAATAGTGTCCCAGGTTTTCTGAATGTTTTGTGTTAAGAATTTGTTGGATTTAATCTTTTCTTTGAGCAATGAGTTTATTTTCTCTATTATATGAGATTCTTTCTTCTATCTCTTGTATTATGTTGCTTATACTTGTCTCTGTAGTTCCTGTTTGTTTACCCAGATTTTCAATATCCAGACTTCCCTCAGTTTGTGTTTTCTTTATTTCCTCCATTTCAGTCTTCAAGTCTTGAATTGTTTCCTCTACCTGATTTATTGCTTTTTCTTGGTTTTCTTGGGTATCTGTGTGGGATTTATTGATTTCTTCTAACTTTTTGTTTGTCTTCTCTTCCATTTCTTTAAGGAGGATTTTCACTTCCTCTTTAAAGGTCTCCATCATTTTCATAAAGTTACATTTAAAGTTTTTTTTTCCTACTTCTTCTGGATTAGGATAATCAAGTCTTCCTGTTGAATGTCCACTGGATTCTGGTGTTACTATGTTGCTTTTTATGATGTTGGAGGAATTCTTGCTTTGGCGCCTACCCATCTCTTCTTTCAATTGAGGCCAGCAGTGCCTTGGTGTCTTAGTCTGATCTTTGCTGTGGTGGTCTGACTATTTCTTTGTCTATCCTCTCTTAAGTCCCCTCAATATTTGAGCAAGCTCTATTGCAGGGTTCCAAGAATCTCATAGTTGAAAAGGCAGGCTTGCAATAAGGTTGGGTTGGGGAAAAGCCCAGCAGCAGGAACACTTCCTGCTGGCTGGCCAGAAAAGCCTTGGGAGTTGTGGAGAAGCCCTTGAGTTCTGTCCCACTGGGAAGGTCCCAGAGAATTGGGCATCCAGCTATACGGGCTTGTGTGTGCTGACTCACTTCTCAGGTCCCTCAGAACTGGAGCAAGCTGTCTTCCAGGGTTCCAAGGACCTCACAGACAAAAGGCAGGCTTGAGGCCAGGATAGGCTGGGGGGGAGGGAAGCCAGTAGCAGGAACACTTCTTGCTGGCTCTCTGCTCCTCTCAGCACTGGATCAGGCTGTGTTGCAGGGTTCCAAGGAACTCTCAGGTGAGAATATGTTCCTATTTTCATCCACAATATTTGTATACTGAGGCAAAGTTATTTTGTCATATTGGATGCATGTATGCTTCTACTTTTGCTTAAAACATTTTTGTATGTTGATACAATTTAGGATATATTTATCATATGCAATGTACATTTCTACCTCTGATCAAGATACCTACACATTGCTTACATGTTGAGGTCATTGTCCTTATTTGTTGCGCAGTTGTTTATTGTATAGTATTGTAATATGTAGTCTTAGTCTTTAAGTTTTATAGGTATTAAGAATTATAGATCAATAGTCATCTAATAATCAGGTTCTTCAGATACATAGGGATTGTATTCTGCATAGATAGGTAATTTTCAACCACTTCAAAGAGCTGTAGAATATGACATTTAAATAACTTAGGGTTCTGTTGAAGTGAGACACCATTACTCCTGGCAGCACCAATCTATTCCTGAGAGAATGTTGAGCACGGAAGACATTCCACTTGGAGTTTATTTACATCATTGTAAAATTGGCCTTTGAGCAAACAACTGCCCATTTCTCAACCACTGACAAAGTACATGGTATCTGGAAATGGATAAGCAGAACATAAGGAAAAAGACTGTCAAATCTTGCTTAGACAGGGTCAGAGAGTTTTGAAAAGTTTCCTGCCTCTGAAAATGATCTGTCAGTTACTCTAAGCTTTAGCCAAAGGTGGTTGCTTCAAAGTTGCAAATGAAACTTTGGGTGATTGTCCAGGTAGCCAGGTGTCTCTGTCATTTTTACACATTTGGAAGTTGCTTGATTGCATTTCCTGCTTACTCAAGTAATATTATTTCCCTTCTTGGATCTTAATTGGGGTTGGAGACAATGTAGTTGCAGTTACTTTCCTCTCATGACATGAACAAGTTATTTATTATACAAGGCTTGAACTCAATAGGATAGGATAAGTATTGAATATATAATTGTTCTTTTTTATTTTTTTATTATTATTATTATTTATTCATTTATTAAAGATTTTTGTCTTTTCCTCACAGCCGCCTCCCATTTCCCTCCCTCTCCTCCAATCAAGTCCCCCTCCTTCGTCAGCCCATAGAGCTATCAGGGTTCCCTGCTCTGTGGGAAGTCCAAGGACCACCCACGTCCTAATTGTTCTTATTGTATATTATTTTGTATTTGGCTTAGAATTCTCTTATTTAAACACAAGGAGGAGGTCCTAAAGGAACTCCTACAGCCAGTAGCCTTTATGTTACCCACCCACTAGGGCATGGCCTCATACTGTTTATGATATATAAAGCATGTATCTGGCTACAGGATCTGGTTGTTGTTCTTCATTCCAGTAGAGAATATTGATTTGTGAGTGTTCCCCTAAATATCTATTATTCTCAATTCTGAGTTAGTGTGGGTTTCTATTAAACATCATTCTTCAACAAGGATTCATGTGTGTGACAATGAAAATCTAAGGAGATATATTGATTTTGATTGAAGGTGTGCAGAAAAGAACATCAGTTCTGATAAATGTTGCAAAGACACATTAAAAACAAAATGAGAAAGTACACACACACACACACACACACACAATAGCAAGCAACAGACTGGTATTGTTTTATTTGGCCATATGCAGGACTTACTTTTAATACTGGAGGAAAAGAAGTGTGACTTTATTATTATAATAGAAACACAATCAAGACTTTCTTTAAAATTATTCTTAAATATAATGTTATTGGAATAGAACTTTATATAAACTGTCAAGAATCAAAAAGACTTACTGTGGAAGGATGATTTATGTGGTTCCTGCAGGTGTCATAGAGGAAAGAAAACTACACAAAGGAGTAAGAATGAAAACCCAGTGCAGATTGACATTTTTAATCCCTCTTGAGGGGGATGTCTAATAATGATTGGTTTATTCCAGCTTTATTGAAGACCAATATAATTTAGAAAAGCATTTCCTAGTAATACAATTCCCATGGTACAAGAAATCATAATTACAATGAAACTCAATTCAGGGTATATGTCATTTGTTTCAAGGATATAGGTTCTAAAGATAGGGCTACCTGTACAAGCTTAAGCACCTAAAGTTCATACAGATAGTGTAGAGGTCATTTGTGCAATTATCCACCTCCGGTCCTTGTTGTAGAATCTTGGGGGAACCACTGGCTATAGGCATTATTCAGATTACTAGTAATTCCATCTTGATTGTAGGACCTTGCTATGTCCTGGTCCAACAGATAACACAGACCACCAGACAGTTAATCATTTCCAATTCGCCTCTTCTTGAATGGTATAGTAGGTTTTTCATCTTTGCCATAGCAAAAACAATCCTGTGTGTTTAACATTACTGGTTTCTCAGAAGAGCTGATGGAGAAAGGAACTTTGTACTGTTTTCCCTTCAGATCAAAAAGAAGTTTCACAAGATTCATATTTCCTCCATTGTGATACAGAAGACATAGTTTAGTTATCATTGCAGTATGCATGTGTATCTCAAAATATCATACTTTAGGCTGGGTGATGGTGGCACACATCTATAATTCTAACACTTGGGAAGCAGATACAGATGGATCTCTATGAGTTTATTGCCAGCCTTGTCTATAAGAGCTAGTTCCAGGTCAGGCTCTATAACAACAGAGAAACCCTGCCATGGGAAAAATTATATTTTCTAATTTAAATGCTCCTAATCTATTAATTCTTTAACTTTAAAATTTAAAAATACAATTAATATTAAGAACAATAAGTAGAATAAACTGTCACTGCTGAAGTATCATAATTGAATGCAAACTCTCACTGTGTCCACACAACAGGAACCCAACACATAGAGAAAAATCTTCTTCTGGTCAGCATTTATTCAGTGCAACTTTAACAATTTGTTTCTCAAACTATTGATTAAGGGTTTCATCCTCAATGGTAGACAAAGTGATTGGCTCACCAGTGGGTACACAACTAGAAACTATGCTGCCCTTTCTCCCAGCATACCACTTTTCTATGTGCTCATTGGCCATTTGCAGTGTCTTCCATAGTGTGTCTATTTTGAGACATTTTTCTACTCATTCAATAATATTAAATGGTCTTTAATTGTAGCTGCAATTTTTTGTTATTTATGTAATCTGCATATGACTTTATTTGGTGTGTGTCTTGAACACATTTCTCCAGTTTGATGCACCTAAAATGTTTTATTGATATAAAGTACTCACTTTAATAATTTTATTTTCATTATTTTTCTTCTATATTTATGTTTTCTGAAAGATGACTCAGTTTACACAACATGTTGTCTAAATATTTATGCTTCAATTTTTGTATATGATTTTGGTCAATTTTATAGCAGTCAACTCTTAGACATGCTTTTCTTTGAAGATATATCAGACCTCAGTCATCACATCCTAGAACACAGTGCTTCAGACTTTCCAATCTTTCAGACCTCATTAGAAATCCAGAAATGCATGGCTCTAATCTTCTCTAAGATGTGCAACCAGTTATTCTTTTGTTTATGCACCATTTCCTGATACTAAAGGTGAACTACTCAACAGGAATCAAACAATCCGCAGGGTACACAATATGAAGTCTCTAAAGTCATCCATATTTTTTTACCTAGACTTGTTTTCATCAGTATTCAGTAATTAGAATTCTACTCTATTACTCTTAGTGAATAAAGTAATAATTTATAATCATTTATATCAATCTTAATATCCTGAGTACCATTAAGTATTCACTAATAAAGCACAATCATTATACAAAATAGTGGGCTTTGTATAAATTTCAACATATAAATGTAATGTTCTTTCATCTCAGCTCCTTTCTCCATTCCCTCCCCATTTCACTTTCTACATACATAATAGCTTCCTCTTTTCATTTACTCTCTAGCCATAATCTCCATGTGAACAGAAAATATGTCACTTGCTTTGTGAATGTGACCTAATTCACTTAATATGTTGACCATTTATTCCATCCATTATTTTTACAAAGGAAATTCTATTATACCTTAAAACTAAATAATTTTTTTTCTTGTACAATACCCCAATATTTGAGATATCATCTCACAATGTCACTGAGGCTGGCTTGAAATGGGTTATTTAGTGAAAGCCAGCACTGAACTCTAAATCTTCCCACCTGATCTACCCAAGTGTAGAAGGAACAAGCATCTACCTTCATGCCTAGCTCATTTCTGATCCACAGATTAACATATAGATTAATTCTATGACATGGTTTTATGAATTTTGTAACAATATTCTCTATATCTTATGAAAGTGACTTTGACTTTGGGGAACACATTCTCGGTAAGATATTTTTATTTCTTTTGTAAGTTCATATTTATTTTTAGTTCATTTAGAATCTTCCTATGTTGATTTTCATAGCAAATGCATTAATTTATATCCCACAAACATAGAAGCAGGTTACTTTGCTCACAATTACTCACTAATATAATAAAGTGAGTATGTTTCTTTCTTTTGTTGATAGTAATGTTTCTGGCTATGGTCAGTAAATGTCTTGATGTAATTCTGATTTACAATTCCTCATGGCTGTGAATTCTATTTTTTAAATGATTTTAATGATTATCTGTAGCTCATATTTTGAAAAGTTTCTGATTATATTGTTTGCCCATTTCCTGACTGTATTTTTTGTATTTTTAGTGTATAACCTTTGAGTGATTATTGTACTCTAGATAGAACACTTTTATCAAATAAAATATCAAATACCTTCTTCTATTCTAGAAGTTGTTTTTAAAACTCTAAAATTCTATATATAATGTATATATATATATATTAGTATAAGTATATATTAACACACACATATGAATGCTTTAACATCTTTCAGCAATTTAACTCTAATTTGTTTTCTCTTTCAAAATATCTTTGCTCTTTAATGATTAAATCCAGATATGAATGGAAAAAATATGCATAGCCAATGATTTCTATGTAGAACCCACAAGATGTTTCAGGTGATGAGGGCAGTTGTTGCTGAACCTGAAAACCTGAGTTAATACGTGGAAAATACAGGGTGAAATGAAAGAACTAACTGCGGCAAGTTATTTTCCCCCACCTTAACAATATTTGAATAAATTAATTTCTCATAATATATCCTGGTTACAGTTTTTTATCCTTCTGTTCCTCCCAGCTCATTTCCACTTCATCTCCTATCCATATAAATTTCTTTTCAGTCATTCATTGAAGGAAAATGCTTCTCAAAAAACACCCCAAAATATAATAATAATAATAATAATAATAATAATAAGAAGAAGAAGAAGAAGAAGAAGAAGAAGAAGAAGAAATAACAACAACAATCATTATCACCATCACATTGACATTAAGCAAGGAAAGCCAACCAAAGAAAAAGACCTGAGAGAAGGCATAAAAGTTAGAGACCCACTCATTCCCACACTCAGGACTTCGATCAAAATACTAACCTCAAGCTAGGTGGTGGTGGCACACAACTGTAATTCCAGCTCTTGAGAGGCAGGGGCAGGTGGATCTCTGTAAGTTTCAGGTCAGCCTGGTCTACAAGAGCTACTTCCAGTACAAGCTCCAACATATTTAGATTATCACATATGTGTATATGTATGCATATGTATAGGTATGTATATGTACCATACATGTGTATGTATATATGTGTGTGTGTGTGTGTGTAAGTTTATACTCTGTTGGGCTTCCATACTATCCCTCAAATACCCATTTATCTTATTTTTCTCTTTATGTATTCTCTCCCACAACTGCCAACTCCTCTCTTTCTAGCCCTTCTCTGTACATTCATGTCATTTATTCTATTTCCATATTTTAACACAATCTATAGGTAAGTATGAACATTTTCTCTTGAGCTATTTTTAGCCTCGTTTTCTCCATTTTTTGTTTATTCTCTGTTCCAGTACCAGGCCTATTGTTTTGATGTTTTTAACTATTTCTTTAATGGTAAGGATATAACTTTATTTTACTTCTGTAATTTTTACAACTTCTTTATTTTTTCTTTATCTTTTGTTTTTCTGAAGAGCTTTTCCCAGTATTTCAATGTTTTATTTAGTACTCTTCCAGGAATCCTGCACCTGTTCTGGGAATGTAAATACAAATCCTTATATTTTCCTTGCAACATTTAAATTATATTTACTTTTTATATAAAATATCCTTTTAACCATTTATTATATCTGCCATTGATATTGAATGTCTTAATAACCCTATACCACTTCATAGCTATGTATGACTGTCTTGACAGTCTTTCAATTTTGTCTCGTTTACATATTCAACTCCCAAGTGTTCTTTCCCTCAAGTAAAGACAACCTCTAGTCTATTATTTTATCTTTCCCTTGGTTAGTGTCTACTACGAATACTTCATATAATTTGCTGTTCAGTATATTTATTATTTTATATTTGACAATTTTATATATGTATATAACATATTCTGATCACTTTATTCCCCCATCCTCCCATATATCCTTTAATGCTCCCCCAGTCTCTCTCTTCCTTTCCTTTTGCAAAATATCCATCCATATTCATATCTATTTTTTGGTTTCTGGTTTTGCTTTGTGACTCACTGGGTTTAATCAGGGTCACATGTGAGCATAGATGTGACTCTATACACTGTAGCATACATAATTCACTATGTCTAAAATACTGAAGACAATGGTATTTTCTTGTGCAATTCATGTGGGTGAAACAGAACCCCATGAAACTATCTGTAATCGACAATTAAGGGTTTAAGGAGTCAGTCTTGTAAGACTCTGTAGACATCTGCAGGCATTGTTAGTTCATAAGTTCATTATTGTCCCACAAATAGTGTTAAATTACCTCTTACCCACCATCTGGCTGAGCCATCTCTCCAGCCCCCAAAGTATGTTTGTTTGACACTAGTTTCAGAGGCAAAGCATGTTTCTTGGTCCTGGGTTCAGGGATAAAGATGTTTCTTTTCCTGACTCTTGTCTCATTTCCAGGATGTGTTTGTTAGAAGGAAAAGGATTATAGGAGCCAGAGGAGTCAAGAACACCTAAAGAAAAGAGCCCACAGAATCCTCTACCCAGCACTCATAGGGATTCACAGAGACTGAATCAACAATTAGGAATACTGCATAGGTCTGACATACATCCTCTGCATATATATTATGGTTGTGTTGCTATGGGACTACCAACAGTGGGAGTGGGGACTGTCTCTGACTCTTTAGATTGCTTTTGGGACCCTTTTTCTCTTACCAGGTTGCCTGATTAAGTCTAAACATGAGATCTGCCTAGTTTTAATATAACTTGATATCCTATGAATGAATGATTTGGGATTTCCATTTTATAAAGGGAAAGGAGGGGGATAGGATCTGGGGGAGAGAAAATGTGTGGGACAGGGAACTGGGAAGAAAGAAGAGGGGAAACTGGCTAGGATACAGTCTAAGAGAGAAAAATAAAAAAATAAATAAAATAAAAACAAAACAACAAATAAAAACCCACAAAAATTTTAAAGAATGCTGTATAACCAGTGAGACTTTGTAGGAAAAACCTAATTTCTTCTTTGTGAGTTGTCATCAATTGTAGATATATTCTGAGCTGGAAATGGGAACTTGTGTCTACTTCTTTCAGTGTTGAGACACCAACTGGTGCAAATGCATTAAGGCTCTGTGCATGCTCATATGTGCATTGATACTACTGATTTGGGAAGAACTTATTTCATTGATGTTTTCCCATCTTTTTTCTTAAAAGTTTTTCTCCTTTCTTTTCTGTAGGGTTTTCTGAGACCTGAAAGGAGGGAATTTATGAAAACGCTGAAAGAGACCTGGCTATTTCAAGATCACTCAATTTTTGCACCTTGTCCATCCCTGAGTCTAAATTTGTTCCCTATTTAGTGGTCCCCTTAAAACCTCATTGGCCCATAAATCAATTAGATATAACTCGTTCGAGGAAATGGAATCATATTTGATGAGAGATGTACAATAGTGGCTCTGCTTCCCTGTTACATGGTGATTCTGTTTAGATTATCTACACGCGCACGCACACACACACACACACACACACACACACACACTTCAAATGGTCCTTAGTTTTAGGTGTTCCTCCTCTCTGACTCCCGCTCCCCATTTGGCCCTCCAGTTCCAGTACATCCATCCATAAATATCTATTCTATTTTCCTTTCCAAGGTTTGTACAATCCTATTTCAAAAAATCTATTTTCATATAGATTACAGATTTTTTTTATTTAGGTTTAACAACAAAAACTGACATATTACTGAATACACCCATGATGTATTTTGAAGTCCATGTTACCTCACTCAGTATAATCATCAGGCTACAGAATGGGAAATATTTTTTTACCAGCTCCATGTGTAATAGAGACCACATCTTTCAAAAAATCTTTTATAAAACCCAGGAAAACCAGTCTATATATGGCACCACACAGCGTGGGCTGGGCCCTCCTCCATCAATTACTAATTAATAAAATGCCATATAGGAAGATCTTACTGAAGTGTTACTGCTTTTAATTGATAATTTTAAGATAATTCTAGCCTGTGCCAAGGTAACACAAAGCTAGCCAGCACAGAATTTACTTTAAGTGTGTTTTTCATTTGCATAAAGGAAGACAATTGTTTCTTAATTTTATGTTTTAAAACTTTATTGGCACTATTTTCAGCTCTATATGTTTCCTTGTGGGTTCATTACACTCTCTTATCTGTGAAGTGTTATCTGTGAACAGGTAGAGATAACTTTTTCATTTCCTGTTTACATAACTTTTACTTTCATTCCTTCTTGCCTTACTGCTATTTCTAAAATTTTAAGAATTACATTAAACAGGAATCAAAAGTAGACACCCTTATCTCATTGATGATCTGAGTGAAATGCTTTAAGTTTTTTTAAGAAGATGTTGGCTATAAACTGGTCATATATAGATGTTATTATGTTGAGGCATGGTCCATCCACCCTTTGTTTTTTCATGACTTCTCTCTTTTATTACCTAACATCCCTCTCCCACACACCTACCCTCTGCCACAGTGCTGTTCCTCTTTACTTCCTCTTCAGAAAAGTATAGGTCTCCAAGACACTACACAGAAATATAACAAAACAAGTTCCAATATGATAAGGCAAAACGCCCTCATATTGAAGATGAACAACACAGTCCAGAGAGAAAAAAGAATATTAAAAGCAGACAAAAGCATGAGAGAAATCCTGCTTACACTATTAGGAGCCCCACAGAAATATCAAGATAACATCCCTAACATATAGGCTTTGGATCTAGTACAGAACCCTGCAGGTCCAGCGCTTGCCACTTCAGTCTCTGTGAACCCATGCAAACCATGCTTTGTTGATTCAGTGGGCCTTATTCTCCTGGTGACCTCCACTCCCTCTGACCATTATCGTCTTTTCTATCCCTCTTCTTTGGGGTTCCTGGATCTCAAAGGGCAGATACCAATGGAGACCTCCAATTTAGATTCTCTAGGAAAGGTCTGACTGTGGGTCTCTTCTGCACCTGACATTATCTTATTTCTGAGGAAGCCACTCTGATGACTACTAGATAAGACATCAGTCTATGCATATAGCAGAATATCATTAGGAATCATTTCATAGATTTTTTTTTCCCAGTCATGTCTGGTTCTACCCTAGTCTCAAGACTACCCAGTCTCTGGCTCCTGACTTTCTGAGCAGTGGAGCATTGGCTCCCTCTTGATATCTGGGTCTCAAGTTAAAACAAACATTGATCACACACAAGTTTGTGTGACTATTGACCCAAAACAGCATGCATAAAGACAGATTGTAGGTGAGGAGCTTTGAAGCTGGTTTCCATAGCCAGCAAAATAACCTCTTGTGCCAAAGAGTCTAGAAAGTAGGAGGTGAAGACATCAAGTCAGTACTAGCTGAAACTTTCTATGTTCAATGAAGTGTAATGAAGTTTTCCTTGTCAGTAGGACCCCAATATAAGTTTTCAAAAACCTTGTTTCTTAGCATCAGTCTTGATTGTTTAGGGATCACAACAGGATCTCCTTGGTGAAAATTTATTTGAAATTTTTGCATCTACATTCAACAGATCTTGATTCCATCATTTTTATTTGTTTTGTTATGATATTATTTTCCACTCTTAATAACTCTGGTATTCCAAAACAGTAACAACAACATTACCCAAATTTTTCCATAAAATTGTACAGAAAGGAATGATACATGTATATTGCTGGAGGCTTTGCTTCTTAATTATTCTCTTCTAAGAGTTTTGGTTCTTTTGTTTCCCATTTAATTTCTCTCTATATTCTGTTAAATGTTCTTTAAATATTTTTCAGTGAACGGTTTCCTACGCAGGATCATATTGTTTAGTAAACCAATAACTATTAAATGTTTAAAAGTTTATGCATGCTTTTCTATGTGTTTTTCTTATCGTGGTACTCAATAAAGGCATTTTTAGGTCATCTTAGTCAAATTTTTAAGACATTTCATCTTTCATAACACAAAGTTTGTTCCAGCTAGTATCTTATTTTATTTTTGACAAAAACATGCTGTTTGATGCAACATTCTGCTATTCTACTGTACTGTTTTCAAATTTTATTCTATCGCATGACGTTCCCATTCTTAAAGTGCTTTACTATGATTCTATTGTTTTATTTGCTTTTCTGTCTCCTCTCAATTCAGACTTCTAAATATATTCCTGATATTTACATTTTCCACCATTGTTTTGGTATATATATATAATGTTATAACATTTTTTTTTGTTTTTGTTTTTCGAGACAGGTTTTCTCTGTAGCTTTGGAGCCTGTCCTGAAACTAGCCGTTGTAGACCAGGTTGGCCTCAGATTATCAGAGATCCACCTCCTCTGTCTCCTGAGTGCTAGGATTAAAGGCGTGTGCTGCCACCACTCAGAAATAATTTTATAACTTCTTAATGAATTGTTAAAGTTGTCACTGTGTGATTTCTCAGTCCTTCAATAAAGTCTTTCATTTAAAGTCTACTTAGTGAGCTGTACTTATAGTGTTTAAGCTCTGTTTTTACTTTCATTCTCTATGTGTTCTTAAAATTGAAGTGCATCTTATTTACACTGAATATAAAATTTTCGTCATGGTATTGAATCTAACTTTGTTTTTGAGGCCTCAATGGATTTTATTTAGTATTTTTTGAAATGGATTATATTATTACTATTATTAATATTTAACTATCTCATTTTTTCTATTATTTTATTTCATATATTCTGATTTCTTTGTTGATTTTCTGATGTCATGTAGTTTGAAACTTTGGTCTCAGTTAAGTAGGTACTATTTATCTTTTTTGTGATTACAATGAGGTTTAATAATCTATCATAGAAGCATCTGCTTCAATAATAAAAATCTTACTTTTGACTGCATTTAAACTGAGAACGATTGTGGCGCTTAAGTGGAAGCCAAAGAAAGTACTCGGAAGAAGTTCATTAAATAATTTAATTTACACATTGAAACTTCAGAAATGTTTCATAAAGCCACAGACACTTGATGTGGTGTGCCAGATGCTGAATACAATTGACTTTAAAATGGCTAAATCCATATGGTGAACCATTGGGAAAAAAAAGTTTACTGTTTTGTGTTGAGTGTACAAATCATTATGTAAGAGACTATGAATCATAGAATGGCCAATATCTAACATTCTTTCCCTTCTGTGTTTTCACTGTCTTCGTATTTTTAAGTGATAGACTTTCATGTTCATGCTGCATGTGTTCTAGAAACAGACATATTTTTAGTCTATGTAAATACAGCTTATTTGCAGTTTATGTACACTTATATTTATACCAAAACATCTTTACAACCAGCAATCATGATCTATGGTTCACTAAGTGCAAATTACACATTGTCTGGACAGATCTACTTTTGCAATTCCTCTTCTACTATATAGAAAACCACTGGAATCGGCTTTTGCTTTTAATATATTTCTTCTCACTTGAGTTTGGAGTACATTTTATCATTATCTAACCCAAGATATGATGGAAGCTTCTAATGTGACTGGAATTAAAATGCCACCTGGCAGCACTACAGAAACCTGCCACTATCTCTGGCCTAGTGTAACTTTTAATAGATTTAATGGGATATGCTATGATATTGAAAGACCACAGAAGCCTTTATGTAGTTTTTGGCAGCAATGAACATTCAGATTTAGAACCAAAAAAACAGATCAAGGTCACAAGGTAAAGTGACAATAAACCAAATACTGCTTCACCTGACACTAAAACTCTATTACCAATATATGTCCAAATTAATCTCACCTAAAACATAAAGCAAGGCTATACCCTATTTCAGAAAATTATGCTTAAGTATAATGAAAAACTGAAGTTTGTACATTTCCAGCATGTATTCTGGGTCCTGTAATCTCAGGAACATTAATACCCTAGTCTATTCATGAAAGTTAAAATCACTTTTATTTTATTTTTAATTTATGAAGAATTAATATGGACAAAATTCTTTCATAAATTTATGATTACTGTACTTACAGGTGATATCTTACTCTTTTTAGCTTAGTGGGCTTTTCTTTTTCCACTTTCCTTTTCCTTTCCTTTAAAAATTCACCACAAATACATGATGAAGGGTATAGTTTATTTATCTTCCCTGTTTTTTGATAAGTAGATGCTGGGAAGAGATATGGTAACTGAATCTCCCCATCTGTTGTATTAAAATTTCAAATTCAGAGTCTCTACCTCTTTTACTTCTGTAATTTTTAAAGAAAAATATAAAAATACTGTTCTAAATTGATAAGTACTGTGTTCAATAGTAAGAGAGTTTGATGATGATGTGATAATCTCGGGAAATGTTAATAGGAGAATATATGGAACATATAAAAATTGATTTCAAGGGGCTAGGGAAAGTAATTCTGTATTTAAACTCTGGTACAATAACAATGATGAATTAGGATCATTGTCTAGATCAGCAAAGTAATACAAATAATATAATTCAAGGAAATTTTAACTGAAGGATTACTATACCCCCCTTGAACAACTTTTATGAAATAATAAGAAAACCATTGGGTCACTTCTATGAAACTTCACTGTGTTAGTGTGGGATAATAAAAGGAAACAAACCACAAATTTCTGTGAAGAAGCTAATTAGGAGAATGGAGTTGAAGTACATAGGATATATACTCCCAAAATACCCTACAGGCATTTGAATCTGTTGATTCTCCAATGCACTAAGGATTGAATTAAATGGAATCTCAAAGGCACCAAGGTTTCATATTGATCTAGCATGTACAACCTCTCACTTCAGTCCTTTTTTATAGTTGTCTTGAGTCCCTTCGAGGAACCTAAGAGAGTTCCTGCTGTTCTCTGAGTTCATTATGAAATGAAACCCATAAGAAAATGGAGTTTAAAGTGGCAGATGTGATTTAAAAAATTGGTTTGTTTTACTGCCATTGTTTTATTTGATTAAGAATTATTATTACAATCTGTGGGCAATAATTCAGAAATGTCTGAAAAATGCCTGAACATAACTTTGGCCCAGTATTCTCATAAAATCAAAACAAACAAAGACTCAGGATCTGGTACTGACTTTCCAAGGAAAAAAGAGAAAGAAATAATGACATTGAGTCCATATTTTTTCTTTTCCAAATAGGGTAAGATTTAAAATCTATTCACAATAACATTTTATATTTTATTCAATATATTTGTTAAGTTGCTACTAATGTGAAAAATAGTATATATGACATATAATTCTTGGTGTTTTGACAAAGAAGTGCATTGTTGAAATGACCCACTGTTTAAGTTAATTCATCAGTGCCATTTTTATATTTCTGTTACTTGTGGAGATAGATGTGTATTTAAAAGCTGACAATATAATGTAATTTAAAGCAAATATAGATATATAATACTTGTTCATCATTGCTGAACATTTGAAATCAAGAACCTATTTTTTGTTTCATACTTGAGCATTCTTCAACTTGGTTTAGTGTCACCTGTTTTACATTTCTATGAGTTCTAACAGCTAACATCTTTATTTCTCCTCATGTGAGTATGAGCATTGCAAACTTCACATGCAGGGAAAATTATGCAAGATTTCCCCTCGAGTGTGTTGCCTTTTCTGTTCACAGTAGATACAGATTTAGACTGCTACAAGAATCCATGTTGTATCCGTTTCTTCTTTCTGCTTATAGAATGCTTATGATTTAAGTGAAATTTAAAGAATGTGTGAAAAGGGCAAATTGCCACTATACAGAGAGCCAATGAACGTTTAAGTTGCAGTGTCTTATTTAGCAACCTAACTCTCCATTACAGATTTAAAATTCCTTCAGAGCTTAAATGTTCCTATTTTTAGATTCTGGTTCTTTTGCTTTGTGTGGAAACAATTCTCATGATTTGCCCTTCACAGAGAACAAATTAGGTTGCTATTCCTTTCCTCTATATCCCAAATGAATTAGGAGTAAAGGATGAGAAGAGAGGTGGGCAAATTTATTCTGTTCCATTCCACTATGCTTTTTATCTTGACTTTTTTTAGCAATCATTTTATAACAAGAATACATAGATCAGTTGTGCAGCAGACTACTTGTGATATTGTGTGTGTGACTTGAATGTTTGTCTGCAATTATAGATGGGGCAGTGTCACTATGTGTTGCAATTGGTAGCAGCGGCGGGGCTGTTGCGTCCCGCCACCCCGCTGCCCGCATGGCTTACTTATGCCCCGAAATAATTACACGGAAACTGTATTCTTTTAAACACTGCCTGGCCAGTTATCTGTATCTCTTATTGGCTAGCTCTTACATATTAATCTAACCCATTTTTATTATTCTGTGTGGCCCACGAGCTGGCTTACCAGGGAAGATCTTAACCTGCGTCCGCCTGGCATGGGGACATAATGGCGAATCTCTCGACCAGCTTCCTTCTCCCAGAATCCTGTTCTGTTTTCTCCACCCATCTAAGGGTGGACCTATCGAATGGGCCAGGCAGTTTCTTTATTGATAAGAAATCACTACCACATCAACTATGTAACTCAGTAGAACAAGATGACTTTACCATCACACAGGTTTATCTGCCTTTGTTTCCCAAATGCTACATTTAAAAGCAGGCATTTTACATATTTACTAGGGAAGAAAGCCACTTTATAAAATGGTAACATCAAAGGCAGGCACACTGTTTTCAAGTGCTTCAGTGCATCCCCAGCACATTCTTCAGAATTAACAGGTGGCTGTCAGTTGTGCTTTTTCCTATAACTTTTGCATTTATGTCTTCCCAGATTTTCTTGGAGAGCAATGGCTGTGGCAAATGGCACTTTGGTGATGGATTTCATTCTCTTGGGGATAACTAAAGATCCTGGTCTCCAAGTCCCCCTCTTCTTCATCTTTCTAGTAATATATATGGTAACTACATTAGGAAATTTGACTTTGATCATTCTAATAGTGTTAAATTCTCACCTTCACACCCCAATGTACTTTTTCCTCTTTAACTTGTCACTCATAGACCTCTGTTATTCTTCAGTGATTACACCCAAAATGCTGATGAACTTCTTACTGGAGAAGAATGTTATCTCTTACACTGGGTGCATGACCCAGCTCTACTTGTTCTGCTTTTTTGGCAGTTCTGAATGTTACACACTGACAGTAATGGCCTATGATCGTTATGTGGCTATTTGTAATCTGCTCTTGTATAATGTTGCTATGTCCCCTAAGGTGTGCTTCTATCTTATGCTTGGTTCATATTTGATGGGACTTTCTAGTGCCACAATCCACACTGTTTTCATTTTACGACTGACCTTCTGTGATGGAAACACCATTAACCATTATTTCTGTGACCTCCTCCCTTTGCTACAGCTCTCCTGTACAAGTACTTATGACAATGAGATAGAGCTGTTCATTGTAGCAGGAAAGGACATTGTTGTTCCAACCTCCATCATTCTTACTTCCTATAGCTTTATTCTTTGTACTGTATTCCGAATAAGGTCCACTGAGAGCAAGAACAAAGCGTTCAGCACATGCAGTTCCCATTTATTTGCTGTTTCTCTGTTTTTTGGATCATGCACATTTATGTATCTTCAGCCCTCATCACCTGGATCTATGAATGAGGGGAAAATTTTTTCCATCTTTTATACTATCATGGTTCCCATGATGAATCCCTTAATCTACAGCTTTAGAAACAGAGATGTTAAATCTGCCCTGAGAAGAACCCTGAGTAAGACAATATATTGATCAGAATTGGATATAATCTTTGTCTGTAGTTAAATTTCAGAGAAATTATTAGTGCCTAGGGATTTTTGAGTGCAGCCTTCTTGTCACATTATTTCTTCCATGGGTTCATAAGAGTGAATTTACATTATTTTCATGTTCTTCATGTTTAAAGTTTGCTTTATTGATTATCATTATATACATTATCCTATAGTATAAAGAATTCTATCATATCTTTGAAAACAATGCTATATTGAGAATATGGATTTGAGGTTCAAAAGTCATGTCTGTCACCTGAAATAAAATATTAATCCTACACATTCTTTATTCAACATTTGAAAAGTTTATAAAAAGCAATTGACTTCATTTAGTTAGCAGCTTGATCTCACATATTGAGAATATTTTTTAAAAGCAGATAGCTAAGTCTGGGGCACTAGTTTGTCAGAGATTTCATGGTAGTCTTGTCTATTTTCATTGTGTGAATGACAATATAAAAGATATGCAGAATGTATAATTATATTGAAATTGTCACAAATTACAGTTATATTAGAAATTATATTTGATAAGTTTATAAGGAACCTGCCTAATTGGGAATACTAAAGAGGTAGGTACAGAATAATTAGGTGTTGCAGGCCACACTTTGCATGCATTTTAAACCGACAACTGTTCCTACCTCTTTTGCTATCAGAGTAGTGAAAAATAAACCCAAGTAAATATTTATTTCTCTAGGAATCTCTTGCTGGGAGAAAAGATTGAAGCACTAGGAACAACTTTTCTGCCAGGAGAGAAACTTTTCTCAGGAAGAAAGATGAACAACTTTTAGATCACTTTGAAAGAAATACTGATCTTCCAGAAAAGAATTGGTGTTGAGAGAATGATGGATAGAACAACACCTTGACCAGTCTTCTATGTTGTGCATGGTTTTGCCTTTTATTTAAAACTTGCAATCTAGCCAGCTTTTCTGAAAATGGACTTGGGAAGCAAGTGTCACTGAAATTTATTCCATATTTGCTTCACGGGGAGATTTCTATATTACTATTAATTTGGCTTTTATTTGATTATATTTTAGATATTATTATAAATACAACATGTTTCCCTTCTCTTTCCTCCCATCCAACGCTGCTTCAGAACCCTCCCTGCTATCTATCACATTCATGGACTATTTATTCATCTATTATTTTTACATGCATGTAATATTTTTATATAGAGATATTAGTTTGACTCTTTTCATTAACAATTGACTGATGGATGTTTAGACCTGGCTTGCACGTTAAGCTATGAATCCAAATCCATTAACAATGAGGAGTGCTTCCACATTTATTGAAAAATTTTGAATTCTACTTCAATAAGAATATGAATCCTAAAGATGCAAAGATAGTTTGTTAATAAAATCTGAATTTGATTGATTAAACTTTTTAAAGTGATCTCTGCTCAGTGTTAGTATTGGAATCAGGTGCAGTCTGCAAGAAGGTTGATTAAGTAAGAACAGCTTTGAATGTTAGACATGGGCTATTAAGATAATGGCTACTCTTATGAGACTGTAATCTTACAGTGTGAAGGAATTGATTCACAATTGGGAGAATAAAAAGAAAGAAAAGAAGAAAAATGAAATGGTAAGCTATCATGTGGGGAAAGGAGGACCTTCATTTCCCTTCCAATTTGGTCCAGTTGCAAACTGACTATTTGTATACTTAGGATACTTACAAACTTGTCAAACTTTATCATTTTAAAATTTCAGAGTTTATTATCACTAATCAATGCATTCTAGATTATTTTGAAGTCATATGCCATTCTTATACTCCAATCCACTACCAAACTGTAGCAAAGATAAATCTTATCATGTTTTCTTTCTTTCAATGTATTTTTTATTGGGGAAAGTCCATAAAATTAAATGATACTTGTAGGGTTTTCTCATTATATGTAGCGATATATTTTCAAAGTTCATTATGCCTGGACTTATTGTTTAAAGTCAATACTTATTGTTTTAAAACCAGAATAAAATTCTTAAATATGACAATACCACAATGTGTTTATTCATTATATAGTTCATACTTGGGCTAAATTTTCTCTTAATGTATTGGTAATAATTGTCTTATGAACAACTTTCATTTTGTGTTCATATATATTCAAATCTTTAATACATATTTACTTATAATTGCTATATCAGGTGATAACTCAATTTTTACCCTTTTTTAGAAGTACCAGATTGTTTCACAAAGTTGTAGAAACATTGGCTATTTTGAAAAGTGGCTAGATCATTTTTGATTCTCATATCTTATTAACAAATAAACAACCTAAAGGACCCATAACTCATGCTGATGTAGAAGTGGTACTTCAAAATCTCCCAACTGAAAAAGCCTAGAAGTAGACAAATTCATTACAGAATTTCACCAAATGTTCAAAGAAATTCTAACAATAATGGTCCTCAACTTATTCAACAAAAAGGAAATTGAGGAACATTTCCACATTTTTTATGCTGCCTCTTTCTTACCCTGATATCAAAATCACACAAAGACTCAAGGAAATGTAATTTCATATACCAACATTCTTCATGAACATAGACACATAAAATTCTCAATAAAATACATTCAAATCAAATTCAAGAACTCATCAAAAATTTCCAATATAATCAAGTTGCATTTATCCAAGAGATTCAGGGATGGTTCTTATATTAATCAATAATCATAATGCTCCACACAAAACGAATAGACTAAAAGCAAAGTAAAACAAAACAAAAACAGCAAAAATAACAAATAAACAGGCATAATAATCTCATAAAACGTATAAAAGGCCTTTCACAAAATCCAATTTCCCTTCATTATAAAAGTCCAGGGGAGATTAGGGATATATTGCACATATATAAGCATGATAAAGAAATATACAGAAAGGTCACAACCAACATCATCCTAAGTGGAGAAAAATTCAAATCATATCCACTCAAATTAGGAACAAGACAATGATTTCCACTCTCACCACATCTATTCAATTTGGTACTTAAAATCGTAGCAGTAAGAACATTGAAGATTGGGTAATAAAAACAAGAAAAGAAGAAGCCAAAATTTCTTTGTTTGCAGATAATACTTTATACTGAGAAGACCCTGAAGACTCCACAAAGAACCTCTGTACCTAATAAATAATTTCAAAGTAGAAAATTGACAAACAAGGGCAATACATTTTATATATACAAATGACAAATGGACTGAGAAAGAAATTCAAGTTCAAGTGAATGAAAAATAACAGCATAAAACCAGATACACTAAATCTGAAAGGAGAGCAAGTGGGGGATAGCCTTGAATGAATTGGCATAGGTGACAACCTTCTGAGAAGAATATTAATAGTACAAGTCCTAAGATCAACAATTAATAGATGGGACATTGTAAAACTTAAAAGCTTCTATAAGACAAAGGCCATCATTAAAAGAACAAAATGACTGCTTACAAAATGGGAAAAGATTTTCACAAACTCTACATCTGACAGAGGACTATTATCCAAAATATGAAAAGTCAAGAAATTAGACATCATCAAAAAATAATTCAGGTTAAAAATGGGGTACATATCTAAATAGATAACTCTCTACAGAAGAAACTCAAATGACTGAGTAATATTTCAAGAAATGTTCATCATTCTTAGTCATCAGGAAAATGCAAATCAAAAAAATGTGATATTCTATATAATATCTCTCAGAACGGTTAAAATCAAAACTACAAGAGAAAGCTCTTGTTTGAGAGGTTATGGAACAAATGGAACACGCCTTCAATGTTGGTGGGAGTGCAAACTTTTACAGTTACTTTGGCAATCAATGTGGTGGTAATATATCTTCGAGACAATTCTATACCATTCTTGGGCAAATACTCAAAGGGTATTCAATAATACCACAAAGGCACTTGCTCATTTAGCTTCATATCAGCTTTCTTCATAATAGCTAAAAGGGGAAAACAATGGAGATGTTGCTCAGCTGAAGAATGGATATAGAAAATGTGGTACATTTACACAGTGAGGATTTCTCATGATAATTCAATTATATCATGAAATTTGAAGGCAATTGAACAGAAGTTGGAAAAATCAGTGGCAGTCACTCTTTTGCCTTCTTATGGAACACTTTCCCCCTTATAGGTTTACCTTATCCAGCCTTTATTTTTTTATAGTATGTGACTGGCCTTATAGTAGAATCTTATGCCTTATTTGATTGATATCTCTGGGATGCCTGCTCTTTTCAGAGGGGTGACAGACTGTTGGTAGATCCAGAAGAGATGAAGGTTGGAGTGACAGATGAAGGAGCGGGGAGAGAAGGAAAATTGCAGTTGGCAAGTAATACATGGGAGAAGAAAATAAAAGAATTCAGGAAACCAACACATTTCAAAATATATTGTGATAATTTAAGCAAGTGACAGTATTATATAACAAAAATTGTGATATATTGAATAAAGAAAATTTAGAAGTCATTAGAAGATAAAGTGACATCCCATGCTCAAGGATCAGTAGAATTTATTGTGAAAACAGCCACATAGTACTTTACAGAAACAAGGAAATTCTTGTGAAAATTCCAACACAAATACTCATAAGGTTGAAAACAAGACTTAAACTTCAACATTTCTTCAAACTTCAATATTGTTGATAACTACTTTGTATTCATCAAACTAGAACTTTTATTATAATAAAAATGTGATAATGTATTTTTGAGTACTGCTGTGAGAGCTAAGTTGGGAAAACATATTCCCTGGTCAGTGGTGGTATTCAATAGCATCAATTGACCTGAAAGCAATACTAGCAAATGGTGTTTTATTCACATTTTTCCTGGTATGCTTTATTCACGCCAAAGCAAGGATTTTGTAACCTATAATACTCCCACTAGAAGCACTTGAGAATTTCTTGAATATACAAATTTTGTGACTCTTTTACATGACTACTGAGCCAAATCCTTTGAAATCTGCCTTATCACATTCTGACTAAACCAGGTTCCAATATCTTCTGAAGGAGAGCAGAAAGTATAAATGACCTAGAAAATGATGATTAATGTGCATCAAGACTCCCAGTCTACAAAGGTAGCTGAAAATAGCAGAAAAAAAATCTTTGTCATGTATTAATTAATTAACTTTGTGGAAAGAATCATTATAGTCAGAAGAAAAAAAACTTTCTATTTGTGCCTTCTCTCCCCACCCCCACCATATCTAGAGCAGTTCTCACTTTCGATGCCTTTTTGTCAGCTCTTCTCTGCATTGCACCTGAACTTTAGGTTCACATCAGGGACTGCCCTACATGAAATTATCAAAACGCCCCTCCTGGACCGCATTCAACCCCTTTACTAATCAAGACTTCACGTTTCCTTTCCCCAGGTAAGGCCAGGTGAGTCTTGACCTCTGCAACTGAGTCTGCTCTTTAACCCACCATATGCTGCCCAAGTCCTCTATCCAGTTTACCAGCTTATTCTGATCACCGCCAAATGTGTCACAGCCAATTTCTAGAATTGTACCAGAAGCCACACTACTTATATACTGCCCCATAGACTTCTCGCTTTCCACATTCAACCTTTCCATCCAGCCAGATCTACACCACCCTCTAGTATTGAACTAGTGTGTAAACCATATACAATAACTCTATTGCCTTTGTCCACCTGACTTCATTCCACGCAAGGAAACAGAGAAGACGGCAACAGCAAAGAAGTAAAATTGAAGATCTTGATTCAACGCTTGTAATCTGCTGTTTGTGGATGCTGATAACAGTGAAGAAAAAAATGGCCAGGATACCCTGGGTTGTAAGACAGTAATCAGAATCGCTATAGCACAGAGGTACTACATTATTGACAAAAGTACTGGAGCAGGTGTGAGAGCCCATATGTGACTCAGTTTCCACCTGGAGTCCATTCTGACTTGTAAGTCAAAGATTACAAGCTTGTTTGCTCCAAGTCTCCTTGAGAGCTGTGAGAATGTTCTGATTAAGCCCATGGGACAGAACGCTTTGTTTAGCTAAAGTGCAAGCTGCTGATGCCAGCAGAAAGCAAATTCGTGATGAAAAAACCTGACTATTGCTAGCAGGAGACACGTGATATTGAAACTTCTTGTTCCGAGATGCAAAGACAGAAATGGGGTTGTGGTTAACATAGTGTCTGCCTGTCTATGATGCTTTGTCCCGTTTTTGCCTTTAATTTGTCCATAAGCAAATTCAGAAATAAACTCATGGCTGCTGTTTGGTATTGAATGGCAGACCTCCCAATTCTATCATGTCTTTTTTTTTTTTTTTTCTCAGTATTCATGCCCCCTTCCATGTAACTCTGTTGTCTCATCGGCAGGTTCCAAAATGTGGTGCCCAACATAGGCCCAGATACAAGGGAACCCATGGAGACACTGCAAGTGATGAGAGCACTCTTGGTAAAAGTTAAAATGCTGAGAGTAACCTCGGAAGAAAAGCATTCCTGCGAAAGATGCAGAAGCACAGTGCATATACTACTGAGTAAAAATATTTTATAGGGAAGGGTACTAAGGAAAAGCAACTTTAATTCTTCAGTTTTTATAATATGTTGAAGATGTGTTTCATGGTTCCCTGCAAAGGTATTTTTAGTCTAGTCTGATGGATCAGCTCAGCAAGGACACTGGGACCAATTGGACCTGGTCCTAGAAAAAGGTGGGAAAGGAGTCAACGAATGACAAACAGACACAAAACTCAAAGAAATTGCATCTGAATGCATCTTTACTAGGCATGAGGTTCATCCTTTATACAGAAAAGACTGCTTAACAGGATGTATTGTTTTTCATGTGATACAGATTTTTCTTAGAATCATCATATGAGATACATGAGAACAGATTTTCATCAGACAAAGGTCCCTGGTGTAAGTGTGTGATAGGTCATGCTAAAAATGGCTTGGTGTTAGTTTTGATATAAATCTTTATCTACGCTATGAGTTCATGGCATTTTGAGCTAAGGACAAGCAGTTATTGTTAATTGTCAAACAGTCTACAGTCTTTTATATTTCTGCAATCTATGCAGAAGAACTACTTCTTTCCTTCTCCATATTTCCAACACCTTTTCAAACCTTCCCCAAAACCAATCTTAAGAAGTTAGACACTTATTTCTCTCTTCCATTCTTATTCAGTTTTTGCTGAATCTATCTTAATTACTTAATTAAGCTTGCCTATTGTTCTTTATTTACCAAGCACGAGATTAAACCTGAAAATCTCTTTTTCCTTGAATGTTAACACATCTTCCTCCATTAGCATCATATACTCCTGTATACGGCAATGTCCCATCATTAAAGTCTGGAAATTTAAACATACTCTCTTCCCTTCCAGAAGAAACCAGACTGTATTCCTTAGAACATAAGCAGGCAATGCCAAAAGTGCAAGGACTTCAATGCAGAAGCATAACACATGCACACACCTTTTCTGCAGGCACTCTTCCCTGAAACTTGTGCCACATCTTATGTTAGAGAACACACAAACTCTGCATAAGGTAGCATGACAGTCTAGAGCTTTAGAAAAGGGTATGTGGATGAATGCTCTTTGTCTTGGTCTGTGTTTTTACTGCTATCCATTATTGTTTTGCTATATTTGTTCGTGTCTTTGAAAAGCTTGAGCAGTAGCTCTACCTGGTTGTCGGTTTCAATGTTGTCTGTTTTTAGTTCTCTACTAACCTCTTTTGTTATCCTAGGTGAAGAGGAGGCAAGCAAACTTTTGTCTCTATTCCTCTGAGCAGGCTTATGCCCTTGAAAAATCATTGTATTTATGCAATGTTTTGGACTGCTGGAAGAAAATAATGCAAGATTTCTTCCCCCTTCCATGATATTGTTATAGCAGAATTTCAATATTCAGAGTTTTAATAGAGTTATGACAAGATAATAGAGCAGTGACTGCTTAGTGTTCAGGTCACAAGCTCAAGATTTGAAATTTCTTTTGGCTGTTTTCTGAATAGAGGCAGGCATGCTGTTTAATCCAATATTACAGCTTTTGCAACGACTCAAGGACGTGAATCTACACCTCCTGTTTTACAGATACATTTTGACTGCTTTTTCTACAATATGGATTTCAGTATAGATTGATAATGCTAATATATCTGAAACATTTATGTCTTTTTATAAAATGGAGATTCATACAGACCTCAGAAATTCAAGAGAGTCATAAAACCTGGATCCACTTCTCAGAAATCAAAAGGATTATAGTTTTTTTTTTCTTTCGTGGTCTTTGGAGTCTTCCACTTCCTCAAGTGCTGAAGTCTATGGATCTATAATTTTCAAATTAGATCATAAATTTTAATTTCTGTTCCTATTTTCTATCTTTCTAAACAGGTTTCCACTTGGGTGACAAACACACTCAAGCATCAGTTGCTTACAACATGCTGCTCCAAACGACTATGAGTCCTGAATTTTGCTGAAAGCTAATATGGAACAATCCAGCTAATGTAAATGCTGTGTTTTCAACTGCTCAATGAATCAGATGCTTTTAAGTTCCCTCATTGTTTTTAACTAACATTCTGATCTTCCAGGACTGAGAGAACAACATCCTAAGGTCAGCATGTAGTAATTACAGTACTGAATACATTGTCCTTTTTTTCCACTGAAAATTAGATCAAAGGAGAATTTCTTTTTATAAAAAAACATGAGATAGAAAACTAACACCTCCCCATTCTCATTTCCATGTTCCTTCTAGATAAGGAATTCTGTCAGCCATCAAAGGCCTTTTGACCCTTTTGCGTGTAGTAATTGTTATTGGCATTGCAACATTGATTTCTTAAAATAATGACAATTCCTGTTTGGTACCATTAGACTAATGATGCTAAAATTCCAATATCTGCTTCTGGACCAAGGCCATCCCAAGGACCTGAGATGATTCATTCCTCAAGGGCTGGAAAATCTGTAAATGATCAGTTTTGGCATGAAGGCACTACCCAAAGAAACACTCAGCTCAAATGGAAATACCCAGCTACTGGTTTATGGAAGGGCCCCAGTCCATGCTGACAAGAGTATATTTGTGATTTTTAACAGCATGAAAATAAATCTCAGTGGTTTCTAAATGACTGTTCTGGTGTGTGGAGCAGAAAGATAAGCTGATCCTGATGCCGTTGATCATAATCCAGAAAAACCTACTGGGCCTACCTACATTCCTGATCCACCACTTTTACAGCCTGCGACTTGAGAAGGAAAGAAAATTCTAGTCACAGTCAGTGATAACTGATTTTTAGATAGACTTGCTATTCCAGAGTTCTTGATTGCTTTAAATTTTACTTACATTGGGTATGGTACTTTGCAAAGAATGTTGCTTTGGAGATATGTCTTAGAGTGTTTCCAAAACTAGTAATGTGACATGATTAACAATGTTATACTAAGTTATTGCTTCCTCGAGGTAATGGGGCAAAGGATCCTTTACCCTCACAGTGATTTCCTCCATTCATGAAAGAATTGTGAGGACTAACAGAACTTTGTTATGGAGACAATATACTGGCATTATTCCCTTACAGTACAACATCACAGGGATACCACAGTGCATTCTTTTTTTTTTTTTTTACTTTCTCCATGACCATTTTATTTATATCATATATTTCATTGAACATACATCTATATTAGTAATACTTAAGTTTTCCACAATGAACAGTAGATTTTCTGCAGTAATCTTTGAAGCTTCCAGGAAGAAGATGGGGCCGCACAACACTGACTCCACATGGTTGATATGAAGTCATGATGATGATAACACTACTATAAGACTGGTTTTGGGGTAGCAGCTGTGGAAATGATGCACCTTCTTACAACTTCCTGGCCAGAACTCCAAATAAGAACTTCAAAACAAACAAACAAAAAGACCCTATTGACTTCTCAGAGACCATTTGTAATTATACAAAAAGACAATCTTAAAATTTAACCATCATTTTACTTTTACAGGATCTCAAAAAAAAAAAAAAACGAACATCACCCCCATGACAGCAGGAAGCAATTCAAGAAAGCAACATCACCTCTTTCAACAAAGTTTGTCCTCACAATTAAAGATACCATCTAGGGGTTGATTATTATTTGCTTAGAGTTGGGAGTTGAGGTAAAAATTATATAGGCCTAGAGATCAAAAAAAAGGACTGAATGGAATAATAGGTAATTTAGTATGAACTGATCCAAACTAATAATAGTAATAATAGTGAGTTATAGAGTAATTACTTGTCAGCTATTATTTATGGACAATTTACACTGATATAAATTCTTGTATATTGATACAAGTTCAAATTATATTTGTTATTTCTGTTTACAATATTTGTACACCTATGCAAAGTTATTTTGTCATAATGTATGCATGATTGTTTCTACCTCTGTTTAGGACATTTTGTATATTGATACAATTTTAGGATACACTTATCATTTACAGTGCATTCTTGACTAGTCTCTAAATCAAGATGATTATAGTGACTCTTATCCTGTGTCTGCAACAGAATCTTGGAAACAAGAACTGTCAACTGTAATTAGGTATTCTAGCATGAAATTTTCACAAACTTATGTTTGGAAAATACTGCCACTATGTAAAAAGTACCAGGAAAATCCAATTCTTTGAAACCTATCTGTTCTTTAAAAGGAATTGCTTGTATGAAAATGTATGTTCATTTAATGAGAGAGGTGAAAATTTCCATGAATGGTTTTGTGATTAATGTATAATGTCTTAATTATATTTTGACTAATTGTATTTCCAAATGGATGATCCACCCATGTGTTTAGTTTTAAAACAATCTACTTTTGTAATGTTGCCAGTGTATGTAAATGATCCATGGTTTGATGACAAAGGGTTGCAAGTAATTGAAGAAATTAAGAAAGTTTTAAGTAGATAGAAATGCGTTGTTGTATTTGTTATAGCAGGAATTTCAGGTTTTGTTGTTATGGTTATTACTATGTGGTTGCATCAGTGTGGACAATAATCTCCAATAGAACATGGTAACATTTGCACAAATCAAGAATACATAAAACTCTTACACGTGCATCGAAAACTGTGAATTTTAAAATATATCAGCTAATACTTTAGTTAATGTGTTATAACCATAACAAATATGGGCCACTGAGATTGTTGGATTCAAAAGGCACACATCCCACAATCATGGTGACTTGAGTTTAATTCATGAAGCATACATAAAAAATAAACAAAAAAGCCAACTCTGCAAAATTGATTTTTGACCTCCATATGCACACTCATACATCACATGTGTAAACATGTACACACATATAGACGTATACACAAACACATAATAGTAATACAAAAAAATTTGAAATTTACAAATGCAAAGAATACTGGAATCACGTGAACCAAATAAAACTGCCCATCAAGGCTTCTAATTTCCACCCTCCTGGATGCTTTTTCCATGTAGGTTACAACTTGCAGATACATCATCATTCATGGCAATACATGTATCAGAGTTTCTAAAGCTGTGGCATTCCTCTGTCACTTTGGCAACAGAAACTGATATTTTAACTCACAGGCAAATACTACCATAGTATTAAAAATACATAATAAATAAAAATAAAATCGTAGACTGTTAAGCTGCAACTTGATTACCAGTCTCAATAAAGAATATAACTTAAAATATTTATTTTGTGTTTATTGTGATAGAAGAAAGCAAAAGGCACAAACACATAAGTAATTTCAATAACTGAAACTGTACATAGGCAAAGAAATTGTCAAAAAACAGAAAACCCATCAAATTTACTGGCTATACCACTAAACTGTCCTAATTACAGCTTGTCGTCTTTTTCCTAGTACAACCATCTCAAATTCTGGGCCAATTCTATATTTTTCTACAGAAGTAGAAATAATATTTAGATGTTAAAATTGTTAATAATGTGGCGGTCTTTAAAAACAACTATTAAAATTGTATTGAATGTTCTAGTTTTATCTCTATTGAAAGATAACTTTGCTATAATTCAGAGAGACCAGGTAAGGAGGAGGGTTCACTGGTGGGGGGGGGGATTCTCTGATCTAACTGGAAAGAGGAAATAGAATATATTTCATGAAGGGGCTGAAGGATGGTTGGTTTGGGAACATAAGCAATCAGTTTGGTAGCATGGTAATGGAAGGGGAGAGTGCTAAAAGAAACTACTGAAAGAGGGTAAAACATTTCATGTCACATAAACACCTGGCACAAGCAATGTCCCAGGTAGCTACAAGGAAGACTCCTAAAAATAATGGATACATAGCCTGAACTGGCAATGTCCCATGATCAGGTTAGTGCCTAGCCCAATTATCAGCAAAGAGCTAATGGGAACATTTGCAGACTCACAGCTTTTCATTAGCTAGAATTCAGGGAATCTAGTAGAAGAGGGGACAAAAGACTATAGGAGCCCGAGGCGTCCTTTTCATCATAAGAAAACTCTTAGATCAACTAACCTGGGCTCACAGTGACTGAACTGTCAACCACAGAGCCTACAAAGAACTGACCTAGGTACTTTAAATATACTTTACAATTGTGCAGCTTGGTCCTTTTGTGGGATTCCTAACAGTGGGAACATGGGCTGTTTCTGACCCTTTTACTCACTTTTTGGAACCCATTCTTCATGCTAGGTCATCTTACTCAGCCTTAAAACATATTGATGTAGTTACTTTTAGTGCAACTAGATATGTCATGTTTGTTAGCATTCATGGAAGAAGTGCTTCTTAATAATATAAAAGGGGAAGGACTTGATAAGGGTGAGAACAGAGAGGAGGTTGGTAGGAAGGACTAGGGAAAAAAGGGAAGAGAGACAGAGGCTAGTATGAGAAATAAATAAATAGATAGACAGACTGATAAATCTAAAATAAATAAGTTGATGTGCATGTTCCAATGGATAGGATGTGTTCCCCAAAGTCTAAGTTAGAAACTTACTCCAATTTAACAGTGTACAGTAATATAATATTAGGAATATTGTAGGGAAAATAGGTTATAAAACCACCAATTTCATGTTTTGATACAAGTAAATTAATTGCCGCAAGTGTGAATTCCAAAAATAAGGATGAGACTGGATATCTCTGCACACTCTAGTATTTCCTAAGCTTCCTACACAGTGTGATACAGGAAGAAGGTACTTAGGTGATGTGGTTCATTGACCATGGACATCCATCCGCCTAAAATGATCCAAGTAGGTTTCTGATCCTTATACATTACCTAGAATATAACATTCTGCTCTAGAGAAAAACACAACATCCTTTTGTAGTTTTGAAAGTTTTCAAAGGTCATCTGAGTGGGTTTTTTTTGTATTTATTACCTCTTTGAGATGCAGGAAATGTTGATTCTTTTTAGCAGAACCTCCATTCTCTTTAGCACAGTGTTTTGTGGTGTGTTATGCAAAGTCATTGTGGCTTTGACAGCAGGTCTGGTGTTCTACTAAATGTAGATAAAGTTTTATTCTGGCTCAGTCATTAAAGGCAGTTGCTTCCTGTTTATGTTAACAGTATGCATATTTGCGTGACTTTGGCAGAGTAGAAAATTCTAAAAACCTGTACTGTATTTGAACATCTGATACCTCTTACAGTTGGATGCTCTTCACCAAAATGCCAAAATTATTTCATAGTATGAAGACTTATTTGCTGATTTCTAAAGATTGCTATTACAATAAAAATGATATGCAGTGTGTTACATATTTATCATAAACAATATGATTAGTTTAGGTATATCTAAATAATCATGACATCATGATAGCAAGCAAAATAATCAAGATATTTATTATATCGTAAGCCTTTCCATGTCACTTCTTCTTTTAGTGAGCCACCATGTGGTTGCTGGGAATTGAATTCAGGACCTCTGGAAGTACTCTTAACCACTTAGCCATCTCTCCAGACTCCAAAGTGTGTTTCTTTGACACTAGTTTCAGAGCCAGGGCATATTTCTTTGGTCCTAGTTTCAGGGATAAAAATGTTTCTTTCCCTGAAATATGTCTCATTTCCAGGATGTGTTTTTTCACTGGCTCAGGTTTCAGACTCCTGGTGCTCAGTGATTGGTTGGTTTCCTGCTCCAGTTGTCCATTTTACCCTACAAACACGGTTGTGCAAGTCTCCTTGTAGTATTAAGGAGAGTCTTTGGGGGTATATACCCAGAAATAATATAGCTGGGTCTTGAGGTAGACTGATTCCCAGTTTTATGAGAAAACACCATATTGATTTCCAAATTTACTGTATAATTTTGCACGATCACTAGCAATAGAGAATTACAGTGCCCCCCTTGTTCCACATCTTTGTCAGGATAAGACTTCAGTTGTGTTTTTGATCTAAAGCATTCTTTCAGGTACAATATAGAATCTCAAAGTCATTTTTATTTATGATTCTTTGATGGCTATGGATATTGAACATTTAAGTGCTTCTAGATATTTCACATTCTTCTGTTAATCATTCTCTGTTTAGATATGTACTCCATTTTTGAAAATTGGATTATTTAGGTTTTTAGTCTAGTTTCTTCATTTTTTAAATATATTGTGGATTTTGGCATTCTGCCAGAGGTGGGATTGGTCGAAATCTTTTTCCATTCTATAGGCTGATGTTTCTTTTTTCATTTTAACAGTTCCTTTGTGGGACCTTCACCCTTTATTCTTAAAGGGATGAGAATTTCCTAACAGAATGTTTTCCCAGGAAGATAGTGGTCTTTCCCCCTCTTACCAGGGAGATTCCAAACACAAACACAAGGTCACTTAGCCCAGCCAGCCTCCTGTTGATAACAACAACAACAAAAAAAAAAAAAAAAACAACCCACAAGGAGAAAGCTGACTTAGCAGGATGGGAGGGAACAAAAGTCCTTGCACCATGCCATAGCAGCTTCAAAAAGCCTCTTTGTAGTTATGCCTATAAAAGCTTACCCCACAGAGGAGATAGAACTCCTCTCTCTACCTTGCTGTAGTGGGGTCATTTGGAGACAGAGGTTCCAAACATGTTTGTATTATGCTGATGAAACCTTGCTTTATTACATTCTCTGCTTCTCTGGTGGTCTCTCTCTCTGGGGTTGTAATCTGGGAACAACATCCTTTGCTTTACATGAGGGTTTTGGAACCTGAGCCAACAATTTTTTAAACATGACATGGCTTCCAGTAGAGGGATTAGGATACTAACCCAGTCTTGAAACTATCGAATGGTTTCCTCTCTCAGCATGGGTGTCAGCAAAAAGCAAGTTTACAGAAGCAAAAGCCTGGTTATTGGAATGAGGTGGGGGCATGATTGATTTCCTCTCTCAGCATGGGTGTCAGCAAAAGTCATCCTGTTCCTATCTTATAGATATCCTGTTTTGCAGTCAACCTGCTTTGTTGATGTCTTATCTTATTGATATCCTGCCTTGCAGTCTTCCTATCTCAGAGACATCCTGCTCTCTCAGGCACATGGGATGTTCTTACGAGAGCAGGCTGGCTGCTGATCTGGAGAATTTTTTTTTTTTAAGCAAACAGGACGTTCCCCCGGGAGCATGCTAGCTGCGGGTTTTGAGGAGGGGGTCTGTAGGGTCTTTCAATAGGAGCAAGAGGAGTCAAGGACACCTGAAGAAAAGAGTCCACAGAATCATCTACCGAGCATTCATAAGGATTCACAGAGACTGATCAACAATTAGGAAGCCCTCATGGGTCTGACATACATCCTCTGCATATATGTTATGGTTGTGCTAGCTTTGTATTGCTACGGGACTACCAACAATGAAAGTGGGGACTGTCTCTGGTTCTTTGGCCTTCTTTGGGGATCATTTTCCTTTTACTAGCTTGCCTGATTCAGTCTGAATAGGAGAAGATCTGTCTTCTTTTAATATAACTTGATATGCCATGACTGGCTTATTTGAGATTTCTATTTTATGAAGGGAAAGAAGAGGGATGGCATCTGGGGGAGTGGAAATGTTTGGGGCAGAAGCCTGGGAGGAGGGAATGGAGGAAAAACTTGTTGGGACACAGTATATGAGAGATAAATAAGTAAATAAAACAAAAAAAAACAACAACGAACAAACATACAAAAATCAAAGAATGCTCGTATATCCAGTGATAATCTGTTGGAAAAAACTAATTTATCACTTGTGAGTTGTCATCATTTGTATAGATTCTGACCTGGGAATGGGGACTTGTGTCTACTTCTTTCAGTGTTGAGACCCCAACTGGTGCAAACACATTAATGCCCTGTGCATGCTGCCAAATTCTCTTAACTCAAATATGCATTGGTACTACTGTATTGGAAAGAACTTGTTTCATTGATGTTCCCCCATTCCTTTGTTTTCTAAAAAATTTCTCTGCCTTCTCTTCTGAAGGGTTTCCTGAGGCCTGAGAGGAGAAAATTTATGGAAACAATTGAATAAGACTTGGCTGTTTCAAGGTCTCCCAGTCTTTGCCTCCCAAGTTCTGGGATTAAATGCATGTGTCACCACTGTGGGGCATATTTTTGTAATTTATTAATCAAATTGGTAAGATTGTCACTTTCTGATTTCTCAGACCCTCAATTCAGAGTCTTTCATTTAAAGTCTACCTAGTGAACTGTACATATAGTGTTTATGAACCATTTATTTTTACTTTTATTCTCTATGTGTCCTTAAAATTGAAGTGCATCCCTTTTCCACAGAATGTAAAAAATCTTGGACATGGTATTTGAATCTAAACCTTTTTTTGAGGCATCAATGGCTCTTCTTTAGTATTTTACTTAAAGGTGGAGTATATGACTAATATTAATATTTAACTGCCTCAGTTATTTGTATTATTTTGTTTCATATATTCTGATATCTTTCTCTGTTGATTTTCTTCTGTTATGTAGTTTGAAACTCTTGTCTCAATTAACTAGGTACTATTTATCTTTTCTTGTGATTACAATGAGGTTTAATAATATATCATAGAAGAGTCTGTTTGAATAATGAAAATCTTAGTTTTGACTTCATTTAATCTGAAAAATATTGTGACACATAAGTGTAAGCAAAAGTAAGTTCTCTGAAGAAGTTCATTGAATAATTTAATTTACACATTGAAACTTCACAAATGGTTCATAAAGCCACTGACACTTGACGTGGTGTGTCAGATGCTGAAATATGATAGATTTTATAATGGCAAAATCCATATGGTGAGCCATTAAAAAAACATTTACCGTTTTGTGTTGAGTGCACAAATCATTACGTAAGTGCTTATGAGTCACAGAATGGCCAATATCTAACTTACATTCTTTCTCTTTTGTGTTTTCACTCTTTATATTTTTAAGTGTTAGACTTTCATGTTCAGGCTGCACCTGTTCTAGAAACAGACATATTATTACTCTATGTAAATACATTTTATTTGGAGTTTATCTATAGTTACATTTAGACCAAACATCTTCATAATAACCAATCACAATCTATGACTCACTAAGTGCAAATTACACATTGTCTAGACAGATATACTTTTGCAATTCCACTTATACTGTATAGACAACCACTGGAAACAACTTTTACTTTTAATTAATTTCTTCTCACTTGAGTTTGGAGTACATTTTACTGGAATCTAACCCAAGAATTGATGGCAGCTTCTTTTGTCATTGGTATTAAAATGCCATTTGACAGCACTACAGAAACCTGTAACTATCCATAGCCTAGTGTAATTTTTAATAGATTTAACAGTATATGCTATGATATTGAAATATTATAGATGCCTATAAGTAGCTTTTGAGTAACTATGAACGTTCAGATTTAGAAACAAAAAATAAATTAAGGATGCAAGATAGAGTGAAAACATACAAAATCCTGGTTCGTCTGATACTAAAACTCTATTACTATATATATGTCCAATTTAATCTCACCAAAAACATTATACAAGGCTATACTCTATTTCAGAAAATTATGCCTAGGCATAATGAAAAACTGAAGTTTGGACATTTTTAGCATGCATCCTGGTTCCAGTGAATTCAGTAACAGCAATACCCTAGTCTATATATGGAATTTAAATTCACTTTCAGTTTATTTTATTTTTAATATATGAAATTTAATCTGGACAAAATCCTTTCATACATACATGATCACTGTTACTTACAGGTGATATTTTACTATTTTTAGTTTGCAAGGCTTTAATTTTTCCATTTTCCTTTTCCGTTACCAAAAGAATCACCACAAATATCTGATGAAAGGTATAATTTTTTATCTTCTTTTTTGTTGTGGGTTGAATTAGATCAGTGCATGTTTCATACATTTATTGAAATATCACACTGTACCCATAATACGTAAAGTATTCATATTAATCAAACAATTTAAAATTAGTGAGGTTATTATTTTGTAATAAATTTCTTTTATATATTTTATTTTATTTTTTTATCTTCCCTGTTTTTTGATTAGTAGATCCTGGGTAGAGATATGGTAACTAAATCTCTCCATCTGTTGTATTAAGGATTCAAATTCAGAGTCTTTACCTCTCTTACTCCTGTAACTTTTTAAGAAAAATAAAATGTACTGCCCTGAATTGTTAAATACTGTATTTACTAGTAAGAAAGTTTAATAGTCAAGTGATAATCTCAAGAAATGTTAAAAGGGGAATACATGCAACATGCAGGAAATTAATTTTAGGGGGGGGGGGAAAGTAGTTCTATGTTTGAACTCTGGTAGAATAACAATGATGAATTAGTATCAATGTGCAGATAAGCAAACAAAAATAATACAATTAAAAATGATTTGAGAAAATTATAACTGAAGGATTAATATACCCCTTGAACAACTTTATTATTTATTATGAAATAATAAGAAAACCATTTGGGTCACTTCTCTGAAACTGCACTGTGTCTCCATGGGATGAGAAAAGGAATCAAATCATGGATTTCTGTGAAGAAGCTGATTGGGAGAAGGGCATTGAATTTTGGCTAAATTAGTGAGAATATATACTCCCAAAAGACCAGGACAGTCATTTGAATCAGCTGATTCTCCGAGGTACAAAGGACTAAATTGAATTGAATCTCCAAGTCACTAAGGATTTATACTGGTCTAGCATGTACAACCCATAACTTCAGTCCTTTTTTATATCTGTCTTGAGTCTCTTCAAAGAACTGAAAGTAGTTCCTGTATTTTCTCAGTGCATTATGATGTGGAACTCGTAAGAAACTGGAGTTTCAGGTGGCAGGTGTGTTAAAAAAAATAGTTTGTTTTGTTTCCCTGTCATTGCTTTACTGGATTAGGAAGTAGAATTACAACCTGTGGGCAATTATTCAGAAAAGTGTCTGAAAAATAACATGGTTCAGCATTCTCATATTATCAAAACAAACAGACTCAGGACCAGGCATTGACTTTCTAAGGCAAAAAGAAAAGTAATAATGACATTGAGTCCATATATTTTTCTCTTCTAAATAGGTTAAGTTTTAAAATTTATTCACAATAATATTTTATCTTTTATTCAATATATTTGTTGAATTGCTATTAATGTACAAAATAGTATAATTGTCATATAATTCTTTATGTTTTGACAAAGAAGTGCATCGTTGAAATTACTTGTTGAAGTTACTTCATCTATTCCCTTTTAATGTTTGTGTGATTTGTAGAGATACATGCATATATATATATATATATGATAATATAACGTAAGTAATTTAAAGCAAACACAAAGTACTTGTTTATCATTGCTGAACATTTGAAATTAAGAACCTGTTTGAGTTTCATAATCAAGCATTCTTTAACTTGATCACACCTCACCTGTTTTATATTTCCATGGGTTCTAACAAGCAACATCCTTCTTTCTCCCCATGTGAATATGAGCTTTGCAAATTTCATATGCAGGGAAGATATACAGGCTTTCCCATGGAGTGTGTTGCTTTTTCTCTTCACACAGTAGATATAGATTTAGATTGGTCCAAGAATTCACGTTGCACCCCTTTCTCTCGGCTAAGGAAATTTTTATGACTTAAGTGAACTCCAAAGAAGAATAACAGAGAGGGGTGAATTGACACTATCCAGAGACCCAGTGGAAATTTAACTTGCAGTGTCTTATTTGTCTTCCTACCTCTGCATACTCAACCTAAAATTTCGCCAGGGCTTAAATGTTCCTGAGTATCTTAACTATTTTTAGATTCTGATATTTTTTTGTCTGTGTGGAAATCATTTGCATGATTTGCCTTCTACGGAGAACAAACTTTGGTGAGTCCTAGGTTGCTATACCTTTTCTCTATAACCCATATGGATTTGGAAGTAAAGGATGAGAAGACAGGTGATCAAACTTATCCTGTTCCATTCCACTATACATTTTCTCTTTATTTTCTAGCAATCATCTTATAACAAAAATACTGAATACAGTTGTGAAGACTACTTGTGATGTTGTGTGTGTGTGTGTGTGATTTTAATGTATATTTGTCTGTAATTATAGATGGGGAGGTGCCACTATGTAACTCCGTAGAAAAGGCTGACCTTTTCATCAGAGAGTTTTAATTGCCTTTGTTTCCAAAATAACAGATTTTAAAGCAAGAATTTTGTTTATTTATTAAGGAATGATGCCTCTTTATATCATGATAACATCAAAGGCAGGTACATTGTTTTCAAGCAGGTCAGTGCATTCCCAGTACGTTCTTCAAGATCATCAGAGAGAGTTGTCAGTAGTGTTTTTTCCAGTAATTTTTTTCTTTCTTTTTTTCTCTCCCTAGATTCTCTTGGGGAACAATGGCTGTGGCAAATGGCACTTTGGTAATGGAATTCATTCTCTTGGGGATAACTGAAGATCCCGGTCTCCAGGTCCCCCTCTTCTTCATCTTTCTAGTAATATATATGGTAACTACATTTGGAAATTTGACTTTGATCATTCTAATAGTGCTAAATTCTCACCTTCACACACCCATGTACTTTTTTCTCTTTAACTTGTCACTCATAGACCTCTGTTATTCTTCAGTGATTACACCCAAAATGCTGATGAACTTCTTACTGGAGAAGAATGTTATCTCTTACACTGGGTGCATGACCCAGCTCTACTTGTTTTGCTTCTTTGGCATTTCTGAATGTTACGTGCTGACAGCAATGGCTTATGATCGTTATGTGGCTATTTGTAATCCACTCTTGTATAACATTGCTATGTCCCCTAAAGTATGCTTCTATCTTATGCTTGGTTCATATTTGATGGCATTTTCTGGTGCCATGATCCACACAGGTTGCATGCTTCGACTGACCTTCTGTGATGGAAACACCATCAACCACTACTTCTGTGACCTCCTCCCTTTGCTACAGCTCTCCTGTACCAGTACCTATGTCAATGAGATAGAGCTGTTTATTGTAGTAGGTAAGGACATTATTGTTCCAACCTCTATCATTCTTACTTCCTATGGCTTTATTCTTTGCACCATATTCCAGGTGAGGTCCACTGAAAGCAAGTACAAGGCATTCAGTACCTGCAGTTCCCATTTATTTGCTGTTTCTCTGTTTTTTGGATCAAGCACATTTATGTATCTTCAGCCCTCATCACCTGGATCTATGAATGAGGGGAAAATTTCTTCCATTTTTTATACTATTGTGGTTCCCATGATGAATCCCTTAATCTACAGTTTTAGAAACAGAGATGTTAAATCTGCCCTAAGAAAAACCCTGAGTAGGACAATATATTGATCCGAATTTGATATAACCTTTGTAGTTAAAAGAAATTATCAGTGCCTAAGGATTTTTGAGTGTACCTCTCTCGA
This sequence comes from Microtus agrestis, assembly GCA_902806775.1. Lineage (NCBI taxonomy): Eukaryota > Metazoa > Chordata > Mammalia > Rodentia > Cricetidae > Microtus > Microtus agrestis. Next base: position 58,062 of record CADCXT010004452.1, on the reverse strand, counting down.
AACATTTATTTCTCCCATGGGTTCATAAGTGTGAAGTTATTTTGTCTGCATGCTCTTCATTTTTAAGTTTTGCTTTATTTATTATCATTATATACCTTATCCAATAAAATAAAGAATACTCTTACATCTTTGAAAATAATGCTATATTGAAAGAATGCATTTGAGGATCAAAAGTCATGTCTGCAACCTGAAATGAAGCATTAATCTTACATTATGCCTGTGATCTTGACTTTTTCACCTGGGCTTGAATATACCAGTCTCAAACGTTGCGGATTTTTACATAAAGCTATCAGTGCCTTGATTCTTGCAGGTACAAAGTGTATGTTATACATTCATTCCTCAACATCTGAAAATTTTTTAAAAAGCAATTAAGCTGATTTAGTTATCAGCTTGATATCATATATTTAGAATATTTTTTAAAAGTAGATAACCAAGTCTGGGGCACTTCTTAGTCAGGAATTTCAAGGTATTTTTTTATTGTATGAATGATAATATAGAAGATATAATGAATATATAATTATACTGAAGTTGTCACAGATGAGAGTTTTATTAGAATTAGAATTTACATTTGACAAGTTTGTAAGGAAATAGACACAATCTACCTACTCAGGAATGCTTAAGAGGTAGATACAGAATAATTAGGCGTTTCAGGACTCTCTTTGAATGCATTTTAAACTGACACCTGTTCCTGTCGCTCTGGCAATATGAAGAGTGAAAAAAAAAAACAAGTAAATATTTATTTCTCTAGGAATCTCCTGCTGGGAGAAAAGATCAGAGAACTAGGGACAAATTTTCTGCCAGGAGAGAAACTTTTCTCATGAATAAAGATGAACAACTTTTAGATCATTTTGAAAGAAAGACTGATCTTCCAGGCGAGATTTATTGTTGAGAGAGTAAAGGATAGGACAACACCTTGACCAGTCTGCTAATTTATACATGGTTTTGCCTTTTATTTAAACCTTGCAACCAAGTCAGGTTTTCCTGAAAATGGACTTGGGAAGCAAGTGTCACTGGAATTCATTACATATTTGCTTCACTGGGAGATTTCTATATTCTGTCTTTTACTATTAATTTGGCCTTTATTAATTTATTTTTTAGATATTATTTTAAATATAGCATGTATTCCTTCCCTTTCCTTTCATCCAGCCCTGCTTCAGACCCCTCCCTGCTCTCTATCACATTCATAGACTCTTTATTCACCAGTTGTTTTTACATACATATAAGTATTTTATATACATAGATATTTATTTGACTCTTTTATTGACATTTGGATGATGGGTGGTTGGACCTGGCTTAGAGCATAAGCTATAAAGACAAATCCATTGACAGACATAAATGCTTCCACTTTAATGGGAAAATTTTGAATTCTACTTCTATAAGAATATGAATCCTAAAGATGCAAAAACTGTTTGTAAATTAAACTCTAAATTTGATTAATTGAACTCTTTAAAGTGATCTCTGCTCAGTGTTAGTATTGTAATCAGGTGTAGTCTGCAACAAGGTTGATTAAGTAAGAACAGCTTTGAATGTTAGACATGGGCTTTTAAGACAATGGCTGCTCTTATGAGACTGTAATCTTACAGAATTGAGCCACAGTTGGGAGAAAAAAAAAGAAAGAAAATAAAAGAAGAATAAAAAAAGAATAGGTAAGTCATCAGTGGGGAAAGGAGGACCCTCATTTTCCTTCCATGTTAGTCAAATTGCAAACTGACTATTGGTATAGTTAGGATACTTACAAATTTGTCAAACTTTGACATTTTAAAATTTCAGGGTTTATCATCATTAATCAATGCATTCTAGATTATTTTGAAGTCACATGCTATTCTTTTACTGCAGTCCACTAGCAAACTGTAGCAAAGATATATCTTATCATGTTTTCCTTTCATCAATGTATTTTCTTATAGTGGAAAGTCCATAAAATTAAATTATACCAGTAAGGCTTTCCCATTATATGTAGAAATATATTTTCAAAGTTCATTCTGCCTGAACTTATTGTTTAAGGCCAGTACTTATTGTATTAAAACCAGAATAAAATTCTTGAATATGACGATACCACAATGTGCTTATATAATGCATACTTAGGTTAAATTTGTTCTTAATGCATTGGTAACGACTGTGTATGAAAAACATTCATTTCCATTTATATATGTCCAAGTCATTAATATATATTTATGCATAATTATTTTATCAGGTGATAATTCCATTTTTACCCTTTTACAGAACTACCTGATTGTTTCAAAAAAGTTGTAGAAACATTGGCTACTTTGAAAGTGGCTAGACCATTTTTGATTCCCATATTTTTTTTTATATTTATTTATTATGTATACAATATTCTGTCTGTGTGTATGACTGCAGGCCAGAAGAGGGCACCAGACCTCATTACAGATGGTTGCGAGCCACCATGTGGTTGCTGGGAATTGAACTCAGGACCTTTGGAAGAGCAGGCAATGCTCTTAACCTCTGAGCCATCTCTCCAGCTCCCTTGATTCCCATATTTTATTAACAAATAAACAACCTAAAGAACCCATAACTCATGCTGAGATAGAAGTGATAGTTCCAAATTTCCCACCTAAAGGAAGCCTAGAGCAAGGCAAATTCAGTGCAGAATTCCACCAAACAGTCAAAGAAATTTTAACACTAAGGTTCCTCAAATTATTTCACAAAAAAGATATTGAATGAACCTTCCAAAAATTCTTTTTCTGTCTTTTTCTTATCCTAATATCAAAATTACACAAACTCAAGAAAATGTAATATTATATACAAACATTCTTCATGAACATAAACACAAAAAATTCTCAATAAAATACATTCACATCAAATTTAAGAAGACATCAAAAATTATCTAATATAATCAAGTTGGCTTCATCCAAGAGATTCAGGGATGGTTCCATATATTAATCAATAATCATAATACTCCATACAAAACAAATAGACTAAAATCAAATCAAATCAAAATGAAACAACAAAATTAACAAATAAACAAGCATAATCATCTCATAAAATGTATAAAAGGCTTTTGTCAAAATCTAATGTCCCTTCATTATAGAAGTCCAGGGGAGAAAAGGGATACAATGCACATATCTCAGCATGATAAAGCAATGTACAAAATGAACAGCATCCTAAGTGAAGAAAAATTCAAATCATATCCACTCAAATTAGTAACAAGACAATGATATCCACTCTCACCACATCTATTCAATTTGGTACTTAAAAAAATAGCAATAAGAAAATTGAAGGAGCCGGGCGATGGTGGCACACGCCTTTAATCCCAGCACTAGGGAGTCAGAGGCAGGCGGATCTCTGTGAGTTTGAGACCAGCCTGGTCTACAAGAGCTAGTTCCAGGACAGGAACTAAAAAGCTATATAGAAACCCTGTCTCAAAAACCCAAAAAAGAAAAAAAAGAAAAAATAAAGAAAATTGAAGGAGATAAGGTGATAAAAATAGGAAAGAAAGAAGCTAAACTGTCTTTGTTTGCAGACCATATTTTATATAGAGAAGACCCTGAAGACTCCAGAAAGAAACTTCTGCCACTGATAAACAATTTCAGATTACAAAATTGACACACAAACCAGTAACTTTCATATATACAGACAACAAATGAACTGAGAAAGAAATTCAAATCAAGTTAAATAAGAAATCTTGGAAACAACCTAAATGCTCCTCGACTGAAGAATGGATAAGGAAAATGTGGTACATTTACACAATGAAGTACTACACAGCAGAAAAAAAAAATAATGACATCTTGAATTTTGCAGGAAAATAGATGGAACTAGAAAACATTATTTTGAGTGAGGTAACTCAGACTCAAAAAGAGAATTATTAAATGTACTCACTCCATAAGTGGTTTTTAAATATTAAGCAAAGAAAACCAGCCTACAAACCACAATCTGAGAACTTAGACAACATTGGGGACACTGAGAGTTACATATATCTAATCTACATGAGAAGTAGAAAGTAGAAAAAGACAAGATCTCCTGAGTAAATTGGGAGCATGGGAACCTTGGAGGGGGAGGGAAGATGCAGGGAGGGAAGCAGAGAAAAATGTGGAGCTCAATAAAAATCCATAAAAAAAACCAGCAAAAAAAAAAAGAATCAGCATAAAACCAGATACACTGAATCTGATAGGAGCGCAAGTTGGGGATATCCTTGAATGCACTGGCGCCAGACGCAACCTCCTGACCAGAACACCAATAGTGCAGGTACTAAGGTCAATAATTAATGAATGGGACCTTATGAAACTGAAAAGCTTCTATAAGGCAAAGGACACCATCAATGGGACAAAATGACAGCTTAAAGAAAGGGAAAAGATTTTAACCAACTCTACATCTGACAGATGACTAATATCCAAAAAAAAAAAACTCAAAACACTAGATTCAACAAACAAAATAATTCAATTTAAAAATGGGGTACACATCTAAATGGATAACTCTCAACAGAGGAAACTCAGATGGGTGAGAAACACTTTATCAATGTTCATCATTCTTAGCCACTGGGGAAATGAAAATCAAAACGAAACTGCGATGCTATATAACACCTGTCAGAATGACAAAAAAAAAAAAAAAAAAAAAACTAGAAGAGACAGCTCTTGCTTGAGAAAATGTGGAGCAAGTGAAACACTTCTTCACTGCTGGTAGGAATGCAAACTTGTACAGTTACTTTGTTAATCAATGGGGTGGTTTCTTAGAAAACTGGTAATAGATCTACTTCAAGACCTAACTATACCATTCTCCGGCATATATTCAAAACGCACTCAGTAATGCCACAAGGGCACTTGCTCAGCTATCTTCATAGTAGCTTTATACATAATAGCCAGAAGGTGGAAACAACATAGAGATGTTGCTTAACTGAAGAACCAATAAAGAAAATGTGGTACATTTACACAGTGGAGTAATACTCATTTGTAAAAACAATGATATGAAATTTATAGGCAGTTGAATAGAACTTGGCAGTCACTGATCCTTTTGCCTACTTATGGGATACTTTCTCTATTAAAAGGTTGCTGGATAAGCCTTCTTTTCATAGTATGTAAATGGCCTCATAGTAGCATCTTATGCCTTATTTGATTGATCTCTCTGGGATGCCTGTTGTTTTCAGAGGCAAGGCACACCGTTGGTGGATCCTGGATAGATCAGGGTTGGAGTAAGAGATGGAGGAGAGGGGAGAGAGGGGAAACTGCAGTTGGCATGTAATATATGGGTGAAATAAATAAAAGATATCAGGGAAACATCACATTTCACAATAGCTTCCTAGAATATATTGGAAAAACACTAAGCAAGTGACAGACTTATATAATAAAAATTTTGATACATTGAAGAAAGAAAATTAAGAAGTCACTAGAAGATGGAGCAGAATTCCATGTTAAAGGATCAGTAGGATTAATATTGTGAAAATAGCTATCCTACCAATAGTAGTCTAGAGACTCAATGCAATTATCATGGAAATTCTAACACAAACCCTCAAAAAGTTGAAAACAAATCTTAAACTTTAATATTTCTTCAAATCTCAATACTGTTGATAATTATTTTTCATTCATCAAACTAGAATTTTTATTATAATATAAATGTGATAATTAATTTGTGAGTATTGCTGTGAGACCTAACTAAAGAGGGCAAACTTCTTCCCTAGTCAGTAGTCATACCCAGTAGCATAGATTGTAGACCTGGGAGCAATACACCTAAATGGTGTCTTATTCCCATTGTTTCTGGTATGCTTTACTGGTATCAAAGATTTTTTTAACCTGTAATTCTCCCAGTAAAAGCATTTGAAAATTTCTTCAATATACAAACTTTGTGGGTCAATTACATGACTGCCGAATCAAATCCTTTGAAGTATGCCTTATCACACTATGACTAAATCTGGTTCCAATGTCTTCTGAAAGAGAGCAAAAAGCAGAAATCTTTGTCATGGTGGCCTAGTGAATGATAATTAATATATATCAAGTCTACTAGTCTATAAACGTAGCTGAAAATAGCAGAAAAAACCTTTATGATGTATTCATTAATTAACCTTTGTGGAAAGAATCATTATATTCAGAAGAACAAGAACTACCTGTTCATTCCATCTCTCCAACATTCCCCCTCCAATAACTAGATCTGGTCTCACATTCAATGTCTCAGCTTTTTTGGCAACTCTTGCCTGCATTGCACCTAACCTTTAGGTTTACATCAGGGACTTCCCTACAGGAAACTATTACAAGGTCCCTTCCACACTCCAATCAAGCTCTCTACTAATCCACACTTCTCATTATCTTCTCTAAGGTCAAGCCAAGTGAGTCTTGACCTCTGCATCTAAGTCTACTCCTTAACATACCATGTGCAGCCAGAGCCCACTACCCAGTTTACCAGCCTATTCTGATCACCTCAACTTGTGTCACAGCCAATATCTAATATTCTAACAGGATCCTCACTACCTATCTCCCACCCCATACACTTCTCCCATACCACATTCAATCTTTTTATCCAGCTAGATCTACCACACCATCTAGGCGTGGACTAGTTGTCAGTCATATAAACTAACTCTTTTGCCTTTGTCCACCTGACTTCATTCCACCAAAGGGAATTGAGAAGAGAAGTAAAACTTGAAGGTCCTGAGTCAAGGCTTGTAATCTGTTGTTGGTGGATGCTGATAACAGTGAATGAAAATGGCCAGGATGGCCGGGGTTGTAAGATAGTAACTAAAATCACTGTAGTCCAGAGGTACTACTTTATTGACAAAAGTACTGGAGCAGGTGTGAGAGCCCATATGTGACTCAATTTCCACCTGGAGTCCATTCTGAATTCTAAGTCAAAAGATTACAAGCTTGTTTGCTCCAAGTCTCCTTGAGGGCTGTGAGAATGTTCTGATTAAGCCCATGGGACAGAACTCATGGTTTAGTTTAAGTGCAAGCTGCTGATGCCAGCTGAGAGCAAATTCGTGATAAAAAAAAAAAAACCTGACTATTGCTAGCAGGAGACACATGATATTGAAACTTCTTCTTCCGAGAATCAAAGACAGAAACAGGGTTGTGGTTAACACAGTGTCTAGCATAACATAGCTGTCTGTGATGCTTTGTCCTGTTTTTGCCTTTAGTTTGTACATCAGTAAATTTAGAAATAAACTCATGGCTGCTGTCTGGTATTGACTGGCAGACCTCCCAATTCTATCATATCTTCTTTATTTTTCTCAGTATTCACACCCCTACCCATATAACACTGTTGTCTCTTTGACAGGTTCCAAAATGTGGTGCCCAACATAAAACCAGATACAAGAGAGCCCATGGAGGACACTGCAAGTGATGAGAGCACTCTTAGTAAAAGTGGAGGTGCTGAGAGTAACCTCAGGAAAAAAAAGCAGGACCTTCTGAGACTGAGAAGCTTCTGTAAAACAAAGGACACTGTCACTAAGACAAAAAGGCAACCTACTGACTGGGAGAAGATCTTCACCAACCCTGCAACTGACAAAGGTCTGATCTCCAAAATATAAAGAACTCAAGAAACTAGACTGTAAAAAGCTAATCAACCCAATTATAAAATGGGGCACTGAGCTGAACAGAGAATTCTCAACAGAAGAAGTTCAAATGGCCAAAAGACACCTAAGGTCATGCTCAGCTTTCTTAGTGATTAGGAAAATGCAAATCAAGACAACTTTAAGATACCATCTTACACCTGTCAGAATGGCTAAAATCAAAACCCCCAATGATATCCTTTGCTGGAGAGGTTGTGGAGTAAGGGGTACACTCATCCATTGCTGGTGGGAATGCAAACTTGTGCAACCACTTTGGAAAGCAGTGTGGTGGTTTCTCAGGAAATTCGGGATCAACCTACCCCTGGACCCAGCAATACCACTCTTGGGAATATACCCAAGAGATGCACTATCATACAACAAAAGTATATGCTCAACTATGTTCATAGCAGCATTGTTTGTAATAGCCAGAACCTGGAAACAACCTAGATGCCCTTCAATGGAAGAATGGATGAAGAAAGTATGGAATATATACATATTAGAGTACTACTCAGCAGTAAAAAAAAACAAATAACTTCTTGAAATTTGCATGCAAATGGATGGAAATAGAAAACACTATCCTGAGTGAGGTAAGCCAGACCCAAAAAGAGGAACATGGGGTGTACTCACTCATAATTGGTTTCTAGCCATAAATAAAGGACATTGAGCCCATAATTCGTGATCCTACAGAAGCTAAATAAGAAGGTGAACCCAAAGAGAAACATATAGTCATCCTCCTGGATATTAGCCTTCATCAGGCGATGAAAGGAGACAGAGACAGAGACCCACATTGGAGCACCGGACTGAAACCCCAAGGTCCAAATCAGGAGCAGAAGGAGAGAGAGCAGGAGCAAGGAACTCAGGACCGCGAGGGGTGCACCCATACACTGAGACAATGGGGATGTACTATTGGGAACTTATCAAGGCCAGCTGGACTGGGTCTTAAAAAGCATGGGATAAAACTGGACTCGTTGAACATAGTGGACAATGAGGACTGCTGAGAAGTCAAGAACAATGGCACTGGGTTTTGATCCTACTGCACGTACTGGCTGTGTGGGAGCCTAGGCTGTTTGGATGTTAACCTTACTAGACCTGGAAGGAGGTGGGAGGTCCTTGGACTCCTCACAGGGCAGGGAACCCTGACTGCTCTTCGGGCTTATGAGAGAGGGGGAGTTGATTGGGGAAGAGGGAGGGAAATGGGAGGCGGTGAAAGGGAGGAGACAGAAATCTTTAATAAATAAATTAATAATAATAATAAAATTTTTAAAAATTGAAAATAAAATAAAAAAGAGAGGGCTTATGTCAGAATATAGTGAGTATAAGAGAGAATGCTTGAGACGTCAGCATATCTGAAAACCAGGACTTACTATGCACCCAATAGCCTAATAGTCCCTTGGTGAGTTCCCTTGCTCTACTGGGAGGGTTCTGCTAAACCTTGGAATTGCGAGAAGTAATTTGAATCTAAGATTTTCCAGGTAAAGTAAGCTTTATTTTGGGCTATACCCAGAACTGGCCAGTATGGCTGTCTCTCCCTAAGTCAGGAGTTTTAAAAACAGCCCTTATTTGCCTCCTTAGGTTCCTCTTATAGAAGAGATGAAATGTTTACAGGGGCAGGAGAGTTGGCTGTTATGAATTGTTAGAAAAGTACAATGATCAGGAAGGAATAAGGATGAAGATACACATCACGTTGATGGGGTTGCAGGTTTAGTGTTGGTTAAAAACATGTTTTGCCATTTACATCAGATTTAAGAAACAGGAACTCATTCTTAATTACCAATAGAAACCTTAACCTTCACGGGACAAACTCAAACTTATTTTTAACTGTCTTAACTTCAAACAGAAACCTTAACTAGCAAGATATATTGTTTCTGTTTTGATTTCGCATCCCCTTTGATTGTATCCTGAGTGAAATTCTTGATTCTTTAGGGGGCTTTTGGTTATATTGGGATCAAATAACCATGCACTTAACAGCACCAAAACGGGAATTTATGTGACGAATTAAGGTATTAAGAATGGAAAGGCTAGGGGGGCTGGAGAGATAGCTCAGAGGTTAAGAGCATTGCCTGCTCTTCCAAAGGTCCTGAGTTCAATTTCCAGCAACCACATGGTGGCTCACAACCATCTGTAGTGGGATCTGGTGCCCTCTTCTGGCTTGAAGACATAAACACAGACAGAATACTGTATACATAATAAATAAATTAATAAATATTAAAAAAAAACAATTTGTGGTGCCCAACAAAACCAGATACAAGAGAGCCCATGGCAGACACTGCAAGTGATGAGAGCACTCTTGGTAAAAGTGGAGGTGCTGAGAGTAACCTCAGGAAAAAAAAGCAGTCCTGCGAAAGATGCAGTAGCACAGTGTATATGTAAAAAAGTAGTTGCACCGTGTACATATACAAAAGTAGTCACTCTCACTGTGTAATATAAGTAAAAGTAACTCAAGTAGAAAAGTAAATATAAGTATAGGTCAATAAAACAGTAAACAGCTGTTTATAAATTTTCTTAAAATTATTTTAACTGCCAGAGTTACCAAAGTAGGACATTTACTGCTGTATAAAAATTTTTATATGGGAGGGGACTAAAGAAAGGCAACTTTAATTCTCCAGTTTTTGTAATATGTTGAAGATGTGTTTCATGGTTTCCTGCAAAGGTATTTTTAGTCTAGTCTGATGGATCAGCTCAGCAAGGGCACTGGGACCAAAGGGACCTGGTCTCAGGAAAAGGTGGGAAAGGAGTCAGCGAATGACAAACAGACACAAAACTCAAAGAAATTGCATCTGAATGCATCTTTACTAGGCATGAGGCTCATCCTTTATACAGAAAAGATTGCTTAACAGCATGTATTGTTTTTTCATGTGATACAGATTTTTCTTAGAATCATTATTATATCAGATACATGAGAACAGAGATTCATCAGACAGAGGTCCCTGGTGTGAGTTTGTGATTGGTCATGCTAGAAAGGGCTTGGTATTAGTTTTGATATAAATCTTTATCTAAGCTATGAGTTCATGGCATTTTGAGCTAAGCACAGCAGTTGTTGTTAATTGTCACACAGTCTACAGTCTTTTTATATTTCCTCAATCTATGCAGAAGAACTACTTCTTTCCTTCTCCATATCTCTAAAACCTTTTCAAACTTTCCCCAAAACCAATCTTAAGAAGATACAGGCATTTATTTCTCTCTTCTATTCTTATTCCATTTTTTTTTGCTGAATCTATCTTAAATGCTTAATTAAGTTTGCCTATTGTTTTTTATTTACCAAGCACCAGATTAAACCTGAACATCTCTTTTTCCTTGAATGTTAACCCATCTTCCTCCATTAGTATCATATACTCGTGAATATGGCAATGTCCCATCATTAGACTCTGGAAATTCCAACATACTATCTTTCCTTCCAGAAGAAACCAGACTGTATTTATTAGAACATAAGCAGGCAATGCCAAAAGTGCAAGGACTCCAATGCAGAAGCACAGCACACGCACACATTTTCTGCAGGCACTCTTCCCTGAAACTTGTACCATATCTTATGTGAGAGACCACATAGACTCTGCAGGCAGTGGCTTAACAGTCTAGAACTTTAGAAAAGGGTATGTGGATGAATGCTCTTTGTCTTGGTCTGTGTTTGGACTGCTATCCATTATTGTTTTGTTCTTTTTGTTTATGTCTGAAAAGCTTGAAGAGAAACTGTACCTGGCTTTCTCATTGTTTTCTGTTTTTTGTTCTCTACTAACCTCCTTTGTTATCCTTGAGAAGAGGAGGCAAGCAAACTCTGACTCTATTCCTCTGAGCATGCTTATGCTCTCGAGAAAGTGTTGTTCTTACGCAATATTCTGGACTGCCGGAAAAAAATAATGCAGGATTTCTTCCCCCTTCTATAATATTGTTATACCAGGATTTCAGTATTCAGAGTTCAGCCTTAATAGAGTTCTGACAAGATAATAGAGCAATGACCAATGTGTTCAGGTCACAAGCTCAAGATCTGAATTTTTTTTGACTGCCTTCTGAATAGACTGCTTAACCCAAATCTATAACTTTTGCAAGGACTCAAGGATGTGATTCTACACCTCTTGTTTTACAATACCTTTTAACTGTTTTTTCTACAGTGTGGATTTCAGTATAGATTAATAATGCTATATATCTGAAACATTTATGTCTTTTTATAAAATGAAGATTCATACAAACTTCAGAATATCAAGAGAGTCATAAAAGCTGGATCCACTTCTCACAAATCAAAAGGATTATAGTTTTTTTTTCTCCTTCCTGGTCTCAGGTGTCTTCCACTTTCTCAAGTGCTGAGTTTATGGATCTATCAGTTTCAAATGAGATCATAAATTAGCTTTGATTTTTTTTCTCTGTAATTTTGGCCCTAGACATTTGACTCATTTCACATTCTGTGTTACTAACATAAAGTTCCAATCATTAAAAGCTGAACATTGCCCCCTGAAGAGAGCAATTCAAATGACAAGTTTCCGGCGTAATTTACTGTTACTACTGCAGTTGTGTCTACCAGAACTTCAACAACAATGTCATTTATTTGTATTTTTAATTTTGGTCTTTGTTCATTATAGAAGTTTGCCAAAATACTATACTTGCTTTATGGTTTCTCCTGATTTTTTTTTTTTTTTCTCTCTTATATCAATGCTCTGTATAAGACCTAGAGCTGTATGGTTTCTTCAAATGGGAATTAGGTTCTTTAATTGCTCTGGGAAAAAGTGTCTCCTACAGTGACAGGAAAGGACTGAACCACATTTGGAATAGGGGACTGAGAGGCCCCTGATAGAGTTTCCCAGTGGCAAAGGGTTACCTTGAATATCTCTTGTTGATCTACATTCTTTAGTCCAATGCCTGCCTTTGTCACACCTTCCACATAATCAAGATGGGAGGGGCATTTTGAATGAAGTATTCTTAGAAAAACCATTGTTTCTAGGAATGCCAAGTTTACAATCCCTTTTAAGGTGACCTTGTTTATCATAATTCTATTACTTGATGACATAGAAATTACCTCTCCTATACAAACATCACCATGATAATAAGATTCAATATTGATTGTATCACAGATCATTCATCCAAGGGTGCTGACCTTACCTTTGATGGCCTATTTACCCTTTTACATTGAGCACTAGCATTTTCAGTAGCCAGATATACAATTATTATTTGTCTAGCTCCTGAGTTTGGTCTCATCCCATTTACTGTTAGAGTCAATCTTTGTAAGAAATCAAGGAAGGCTTTCTTTGGGCCTTGTATAACTTCACAAAATGATTCAATTATCTTTCCTATTTTTCCAATTCTGACCCAAACATTCAAATATGCTGTTTGGAATATAGCCAGAATGAGGTCATCATATAAAGATTTCCTTTCTATATTAGCATAATTGCCTTCTCCAAGAAGTTCATCATGGGAGATTTCCATGTCTCTAGCTATACTCCAATGTTTAATAATCTTAGCCTCATCTCTGAACCAGGTACTCCATTGTAATTATGAAACAGACTCTAAAACAGCTTTTACCAAGTCTATCCAGTCTTTAGGGATAATTCTATTACAAACTGACCACGACTTTAACATTTGCTTCACAATAGGTGAATGCATGCCATATGAGACTATTGCTTCTTTGAAATTCCTTAAATCTAACATTGACACAGGAGTTAAATTAGCTCATAAAGTCTATCATTTGAAAATTACAGATAAGTTACTGGATATATTGTTTGGTTGTTTGAAAACATTAGGCTGTTTGTCTATAAACTTATAGTGCAATGCTGAAATTGGATCTACATTAATTTCTTCTGTCTAAATCTGAATATCTCTATGGTCTGTTTTGTTAAGTTTCTCTAAGGCCTATATCTTAGCACTCAAACCAAACCATTTCATATTGGAAGTAGATAAGATTGCCGGGCAGGTGGCCTGCCTGCACCGTGCAGGTAGGTGCTTTGTTTACAAGCTACCCAACCAGCAAGGAGTGCTGATCTCGGCACCAGAAGAACCTTCTCGGGGTGAGTGAGTCTCTGACCCATGGCCGCAGCCCGGGTCAGGGAACTGTTTCCTGCAGGCCCTATACTCCTGCATACCGCCTCTCTCTTCATACCTAACCCAGCGTGTACCCAGAACCCTCCCTCACTTCTCTCTCCCTGCCATCTCTGGGCAAATAACATCACCCAGCTCAGCCTGTCTGGGCGCTGGGGCAGTATCCAGAGGGCAGCTGGGCGGGCGCTAATTCCTCTGTCCTCAGTAGCCTGCCTGCACCCGCGCAGGTAGGCACCTTGTTTACAAGCTTCCCAACCAGAAAGGAGAGCTGATCTTGGCTCCAGGAGATCCATCACTGGGGCACCTAGAGAGCCATCACAGGAGAGTCCCAACACAGGGAAGTAACATCAGTGGGCAAGGAGACCTGATCCTGTAAAAGAAGATCCTTAGGGGAGCATTTGGAGGAAGAGATGGGCAGGCGCCAATGCAGGATTTCACCCAACAATCTGAAAAACAGCATGAAACCACCTGAACCCAGGGACCCCACATCAGGAGGACATGAACACCTTAATCAAGAAGAAGGAGAAAAAATGGAATCTTTGAAAGTGATTGACATCCTTAAACAGCATGTAAAAAACGCCCTCATGGAAATGGATGAGAAGTATAACAGAAAGTTTGAAGAATTTAATAAATCAGTGAATGGTACCCTCATAGAAATAGATGAGAAGTATAACAGAAAGTTTGAAGAATTGAATAAATCAGTGAATGATACCCTAGGAAACCAAGGAAAAACAATCAAACAGATAATGGAAACAGTTCAAGACCTGAAAACTGAAATGGAGACAAGGAAGAAAACACAAACAGAGGGCCGTCTGGACATAGAGAATCTAGGTAAACGAATAGAAACTACAGAAACAAGTATAACCAACAGAATACAAGAGATTGAAGAAAGAATCTCAGACGCTGAAGATACCATAGAGAAAATAAACGCACTGATCAATGAAAACAGCAAATCCAACAAGCTCTCATCACAAAGCATTCAGGAAATCTGGGACACAATAAAAAGACCAAACCTAAGAATAATTGGAGTTGAAGAAGGAGAAGAAGTGCAACTCAACGGTCCAGAAAATATATTTAATAAAATTATAGAAGAAAACTTTCCCAACCTAAAGAAAGATATACCTATGAAGATCCAAGAAGCTTACAGAACACCAAATAGGCTGGATCAAAAAAGAACATCCCCTCGCCATATAATAATCAAAACACAAAGCATACAGAATAAAGAAAGAATATTAAGAGCTGCAAAGGAAAAAGGCCAAGTTACGTATAAAGGCAAACCCATCAGACTTACACCTGACTTCTCTTTGGAAACCATGAAAGCCAGAAGGTCCTGGATAGATGTACTGCAGAAACTAAGAGACCATGGATGCAAGCCCAGACTACTATACCCAGCCAAACTTTCATTCACTCTAAATGGAGAAAACAAAATTTTTCAAGATAAAAACAAATTTAAACAGTATATAGCCACAAATCCAGCCTTACAGAAAGTAATAGAAGGAAAATCACAAACCAAGGAGTCCAACAAGGCCCACAATAACTCAGATATCTAGAGTCCCTTCACCAACACATCTCAAAGAAGGGAAACACACAAACTCTACTACTAGAAAAATGACCGGAATGAACAACCACTGGACATTAATATCACTTAATGTCAATGGACTCAACTCATCTATAAAAAGGCACAGGCTAAGAGATTGGATACGAAAACAGGATCCAACACTCTGCTGTCTACAAGAAACACACCTCAAACACAAAGACAGGCAACTACTCAGAGTAAAGGGCTGGGAAAAGGCTTATCAAGCAAATGGACCTAAGAAACAAGCAGGGGTGGCCATACTAATTTCTAACAAAGTTGATTTCAAACTTAAATCAATCAGAAGAGATGGAGAGGGACATTTTATACTCATAACAGGAACAATTCATCAGGAGGAAGTCTCAATCCTGAATATCTATGCCCCTAATGTAAAAGCACCCACGTACGTAAAAGAAACATTACTAAAACTCAAGGCTGCCATCAAACCGCACACACTAATAGTAGGAAACTTCAACACTCCTCTCTCACCAATGGACAGGTCAATCAGACTGAAACCTAACAGAGAAATAAGAGAATTAATGAAGGTAATGAGTCAAATGGACTTAACAGACATATATAGAACATTCCACCCAAAAAGAAAAGAATATACCTTCTTCTCTGCAGCTCATGGAACCTTCTCGAAAATTGACCACATACTCGGTAACAAAGCAAACTTCCACAGGTACAAAAAAATATGCATAACCTCCTGCGTCTTATCAGATCACCATGGATTAAAGTTAGAATTCAACAACAAAGCTACACCCAGAAAGCCTACAAACTCATGGAAACTGAACAGTCAACTACTGAACCACACATGGATCAAGGAAGAAATAAAGAAAGAGATTAAAGTCTTCCTTGAATTCAATGAAAATAAAGAAACAACCTATTCAAACTTATGGGACACTATGAAAGCAGTCCTGAGAGGAAAGTTCATAGCACTAAGTGCCCACTTAAAGAAAACAGAGAAAGCACACATTGGAGACTTAACAACCCACCTGAAAGCTCTAGAAAAAAAAGAAGCAGACTCTCCTAAGAGGAGTAGAAGACTGGAAATAATCAAACTGAGGGCAGAAATCAATAAAATAGAAACACAGAAAACTATCCAAAGAATCAATGAAACAACAAGCTGGTTCCTGGAGAAAATCAACAAGATCGATAAACCCCTATCCAAACTAATCAAACGGCAGAGAGAGAATATGCAAATTAATAAGATCAGAAATGAAAAGGGTGACATAACAACAGACACAGAGGAAATTCAGAGAATATTGAGATCGTACTACAAAAGCCTGTATGCCACAAAACTGGAAAATGTGGAAGAAATGGACACTTTTTTAGATAAATACCATATACCAAAGCTAAACCAAGACCAGGTGAACGATCTAAATAGACCTGTTAGTCGTGAAGAATTAGAAACTGTTATCAAAAACCTCCCTACCAAAAAAAGCCCAGGTCCAGATGGTTTCAATGCGGAATTCTACGAGAACTTCCAAGAAGACCTAATACCTATACTCCTTAAGGTATTTCACAATATAGAAACAGAAGAGTCGTTGCCAAATTCCTTTTATGAAGCTACAGTTACTCTGATACCAAAACCACACAAAGACTCAACCAAGAAAGAGAATTACAGGCCAATCTCGCCATGAACATTGACGCAAAAATCCTCAACAAAATACTGGCAAACCGAATCCAAGAACACATTAGAAAAATTATCCATTATGACCAAGTAGGCTTCATCCCAGGGATGCAGGGCTGGTTCAACATACGAAAATCTATCAATGTAATCCACCATATAAATAAACTGAAAGAAAAAAACCATATGATCATTTCATTAGATGCGAAAAAGCATTTGACAAAATTCAACATCCCTTTATGATAAAAGTCTTGGAGAGATTAGGGATACAAGGGACGTACCTAAATATAATAAAAGCTATTTACACCAAGCCGACAGCTAACATCAAATTAAATGGAGAGAAACTCAAAGCCATCCCACTGAAATCTGGAACAAGACAAGGCTGTCCACTTTCTCCATACCTCTTCAATATAGTGCTTGAAGTGTTAGCGATAGCAATAAGACAACACAAGGGGATCAAGGGGATTCGAATTGGCAAGGAAGAAGTTAAACTTTCGTTATTTGCAGATGATATGATAGTGTACATAAGCGACCCCAAAAACTCCACCAAAGAACTCCTACAGCTGATAAACACGTTTAGAAATGTGGCCGGATACAAGATCAACTCCAAAAAATCAGTTGCCCTCCTTTACACAAAGGATATGGAAACAGAGAGGAAATCAGAGAAGCATCACCTTTCACGATAGCCACAAACAGCATAAAATATCTTGGGGTAACGCTAACCAAGGAAGTGAAAGATTTATTTGACAAGAACTTTAAGGCATTGAAGAAAGAAATTGAAGAGGATACCAGAAAATGGGAGGACCTCCCTGCTCTTGGATTGGGAGGATCAACATAGTAAAAATGGCAATTCTACAAAAAGCAATTTATAGATTCAATGCAATTCCCATCAAAATCCCATCAAAATTCTTCACAGATCTTGAGAGAACAATAATCAACTTTATATGGAAAAACAAAAAACCCAGGATAGCCAAAACAATCTTATACAATAAAGGAACTTCTGGAGGCATTACCATCCCTGACTTCAAACTCTTTTACAGCGCTACAGTAATGAAAACAGTGTGGTACTGGCATAAAAACAGAGAACTCGATCAATGGAATCGTACAGAAGACCCGGATTTTAACCCACAAACCTATAAACACCTCATTTTTGATAAAGGAGCTAAAAACATACATTGGAAGATAGAAAGCATCTTCAACAAATGGTGCTGGCACAATTGGATTTCAACCTGTAGAAAAATGAAAATAGAACCATATCTATCACCATGCACAAAACTCAAGTCCAAATGGATCAAAGACCTCAATATCAATCTTTACACACTGAACCTGATAGAAGAGAAAGTGGGAAGTACCCTACAACAGTTGGGCACAGGAGATCGCTTCCTATGTTTAACCCCAGAAGCACAGACATTAAGGGAAACATTGAACAAATGGGACCTCCTGAAACTGAGAAGCTTCTGTAAAGCAAAGGATACTGTCACTAAGACAAAAAGGCAACCTACTGATTGGGAGAAGATCTTCACCAACCCAGCAACAGACAAGGGCCTGATCTCCAAAATATATAAAGAACTCAAGAAACTAAACTTTAAAACGCTAAATAACCCAATTAAAAATTGGGGCACTGAGCTGAACAGAGAATTCTCAACAGAAGAATTCCAAATGGCCAAAAGACACTTAAGGTCATGCTCAACTTCCTTAGCGATCAGGGAAATGCAAATCAAAACAAAATTGAGATATCATCTTACACCTGTCAGAATGGCTAAAATCAAAAACACCAATGATAGTCTTTGCTGGAGAGGTTGTGGAGGAAGGGTACCCTCATCCATTGTTGGTGGGAATGCAATCTTGTGCAACCACTTTGGAAATCAGTGTGGCGGTTTCTCAGGAAAGTCGGGATCAACCTACCTCTGGACCCAGCAATACCACTCTTGGGAATATACCCAAGAGATACCCTATCACAAGACAAAAGCATTTGTTCAACTATGTTCATAGCAGCATTGTTTGTTATAGCCAGAACCTGGAAACAACCTAGATGTCCCTCAGTGGAAGAATGGATGAAGAAAGTGTGGAATATTTACATACTAGAGTACTACTCAGCAGTAAAAAACAATGACTTCTCGAATTTTGCATGCAAATGGATGGAAATAGGAAACACTATCCTGAGTGAGGTATCCCAGACCCAAAAAGAGGAACATGGGATGTACTCACTCATAATTGGTTTCTAGTCACAAATTGTGGTCATTGAGTCTATATTCTGTGATACTAAAGAAGCTAAATAAGAAGGTGAACCCAATGAGGGCTGCTGAGAAGCCAAGGTCAATGGCACAGGGTTTTGATCCTACTTCATGTTCTGGCTTGGTGGGAGCCTAGCCAGTTCGGATGTTCACCTTCCTAGACCAGGATTGAGGGGGAGGACTTTGTACTTCCCACAGGGCAGGGAACCCTGACTGCACTTCGGTCTGGATAAGGAGGGGAAGGAGGGGAGGCGGGGAGGAGGGGAGGAGGGGAGGAAATGGGAGGCGGGGAGGAGGCAGAAATTTCTCTTTTTTTCCAATATAAAAAAAAACTAAAAAAAAAGGATTGCTTACAAACTTTTGGTTGGATGTCCAATGGTTAAAGCTCTAGTGATAATGTTCTTATAGGAGACCTTGAGCTGCTAGGTAAAATTCTTACAAAAAACAGTTTCCAATAGAGAGCTTAAAACAGCTGCCTAACAGGTACTCAAGCAGGTAAAGTATAAATCAACAGATAAAGTATACAATAATCAACAAATACAGTATATTAATTATAATTCAGATATGGCAAGTGTGTATATTAAATGTAAAACTTATTCTACAACAGTTTTATAAAGAATGAGGCTTATGGCTAAATCTTATCACTTTTGCTAGTTAACATATTAAGCTCTTAATTTAAACCAGTAGCCTGTCTGATATAAAAGGACAGGATAGAATCTGGAAAATGGTTTAACAAAATTTTGACTATGATCAAGGTTTCTTACACTAAACAGTAGACTCATTGATAATTTTTAAGATTGATTCCTGGATATTTGCCTTTGCTAAATTCAAAGGCCAAAAACAATGGTCTTTTCCCAGATCATTGCTACAATTTATGCACCTTTTTTTTTGCTAAAGCTATAGCAAAAAATCCCTTAAAGGATTTTATGCTAAATTTTACAATTGGCTCTTCCAATGGAGGAACTGCATATATGGCTAATTATAATAAAAATTATGGAGCATAACAAGGCTCCTTCAAAGCAACTCATACAAGTTGCCAGCAGATCCTGATGCAAACGGATCTGGCTTGTTGACACCAAGCTGACCTTTGCTAAGACAAGGTGAAAAAGCCCTTGCAATGCATCATGAAAAAACCCACCTATATATATTTGGGGTCGAGGATGTGTTTGTGCTTTTTCACAGAAAGAAAAGGAATTCTGAACGTGATGTCGAGGCTGCGGACACAGAAGAGTTCCAGACTTCCAGAGGTGATTGAGGAGAGATCTTTGGTCCGGTCTTCCCTACCCCCAAGGAAAGGAGTGCCTGATGACAAAACCAGCTACACCACTCTGCATGGTGTCATCCAGCCCCCAGAATCCAGGGAGACCCAGCTGACATAAGGGCCAGGATGTGCTTCATGTACCTGAAACCAGCTCGCCTCACCCTGGCTACCCCACCTGTCCAGGAGCACAAATGCTAAACTGCTTCTGCAGCTTGAACTCTAGTCTGCTTTGGAGCTGAGTTGCAGACTAAACATCAGACTGCTTTAAACTTTGGGACACAGAACTCATTTTAATTAAAATATTAACCTCTCTTCACTTAAGAAGGGGAAAATTGGGGGTTCCTGTGACTGTTGCCCAGAGGCTGGAACTGGTGGTATATGATAACAACAATGTATGTCATTGTACTCCCACTGAATTTGAGGTAATGATATTTGTAACTGCTTATAGATAATGGGTAAAGTTTGACACATGTTGTAAAGTGTTTGGTTTTAATGCATATGTTTAAAATTTTGGATTTTGATCCCTTTTACACTGCCCTAATTTTTTGGCAGGCAGCACACGTAACTTTATGTGGAGTAGGCACTTAGGAATGTGGTCATACCATAGGCCAGACTAAAAGGTGAATACTGGGTTGGGAAAAGCCCTTTCTTCTTATCTGGAGATGGAGTTATTGGTGCCAAAACTATATCATTATATCTTTGTTTGAGGAGCTCCTCAGAGTCTTTTCATTAATGACAGACGCAGGGGCCCAATGACGGAGTTAGTGTGGATCCTCGCCTGAAGAGCACACCATACAGAGGTTGTAGAAACCGGCTCAACATGGCATGGTTCAGGTATGAGGGTGCTCTCCACATGGCCTAAGACAGGGTGCCCTGTGATCTGCTTACTTTAATCCTGCTAGATGCCTTTACTTGAGGAGCTCCAAGGACGGGCGACTTATGGCAGGATAATCCCCCAACCTAAGGCAGGGCCCTGGGAACCCTAGGAAGGGTAAGGGAAAAAAAGGCCTGGTCCCCACTGACCTAGTAGTCATCGGGCACCCCTCTGTTCCCAGGAGAGAGGGATTACTTCACCACTCGAGAGGAGGGTCTCTCCTTGTCTCAGTCCCTTCTCCTTTGCTCTGACACCATGGTTGACTCTGACTGGTGCTCTCCACTTGATAGCTGCCTGCCTTTGTATGGGAGGGGGGAGGGGATCTGTTGGGAGCTGTTTCCCCCTAGAGATCATTGCAGGAACCATCGACCTGGGGAGACTATGGGGAACCCCACACCCATGGTTGTACTGGGATTGGTTCTGTTGCCCCACACCCAGTTGAAGCTGTTAATGGAGAAAAATAAAATAAATAAATAAATAAAAAAAGATTGCCGGGCAAAAATTGGGTACTTGGGGGTGGGGATCGGATGGGGGTAAGGTGAAATGGGGAGAGAAAAGTGAGAAGGGGAGGATGGGGAGAGCTTGGGGGAATGAGATGGTTGGGATGGAGGAAAAGTGGATATGGGAGCAGGGTAGTTAGTATATATCTTAATTAAGGAAGCCATTTTAGGGTTGGCAATAGACTTGACTCTAGAGGGGTTCCAGGGTGTCCATGGAGATGTCCTCAGCTAGTTTCTTGAGCAGCTGAGGAGAGGAAGCCTGAAATGGCCCGATCCTATAGTCATTACTGATGACTATCTTGCGTATCACTATAGAACCTTCATTTGGTGATGAATGGAGATAGAGACAGAGACCCACATTGGAGCACCAGATTGAGTTCCCAAGGTCCAAATGAGGAGCAATAGGAGGGAGGACATAAGCAAGGAAGTCAAGACCGTGATTGGTGTGCCCACCCACTGAGACAGTGGGACTGATATAATTGGAACTCACCAAGGCCAGCTGGACTTGGATGGAAAAAGCATGGGATCAAACCAGACTCTCTGAACGTGGTAGACAATGAGGGCTGACTGAGAAGCCAAGGACAATGGCACTGGGTTTTGATCCTACTGCATGTACTGGCTATATGGGAGCCTAGTCTGTTTGGATGTGCACCTTCCTAAATCTGGATGGAGCAGGGAGGACCTTGGACTTCCCACAGGGCAGGGAACCTTGACTGCTCTTTGGACTGGAGAGGGAGTGGAAGGGGGATGGAGGTAGGAGGAGGGAAATGGGAAGTGGGGAGGAGGCAGAAATTTTTATATAAAAAAGAGATAAACCCAGAATTGTCAAATCAATAAGGATTATTAAGATGATAGTTAACAGTATGCCAATTCAGGCTGATTATCCCTTCATGTAGTTGTTCCATTTTAATCATAAGTTACATAATTATACAGAGACTTATTGTAATGTTTCTCTCATTTATTTTTATGTACCAAAAAAAACCTCTCTCTTTTAACTAATTCTTCCCTTAAAAAATTTCCAATTTTGTTACCAAATCTGCCATCAATGATAATGTAGATTTGAGGCCTATTGCTGCTGTGTAGAACAGTAAAAGCCTGACTGGACTTCACAGCAGCTACCTCGTTTGGCAGCAGTCCAACAAGGGGCTTCAGGGAAAGCCACCAGCAAAATAAGACAGGGAAACCTAACCAGGATGGTGGTGACTTTGGCAGCGTTTAGCTCATTCCTTTGCTGGTGGCTACAAAGCCACAGGTAAATGGCTCTTTTGTGAATTTTTCCCCAAAATGTTAGGCACCAGATATAGCATGACTAATAAAAACTCAGAGACAAATATTGGGGTTTAAGGTAAAACTCAGAAAAGCAAAGCAACCAAACCACTAGAGTTTTTACCTCTTCCAAGGCTTAGATAAACATACAGGCATCCCTCTAATCAGCGTGATTGTACGTTGAATTCTCTCCACCAAACCTCAGACTGTAATAAGCTCTTGTCTACTCCTCCTTGTATGTTTCTCTCTGCCCAACCATATTACTCCTGTCTCTACCTGCCTAGGACTGAAATTAAAGGCAAGTGACTCCCTAGTACTGGGAGTACATTTGTGTGAGTTCTATTTATTTATTTATTTATTTATTTATTTATTTATTTATTTATTTATTTATTTTGAGACAGGGTTTCTCTGTGATTTTGGAGCCTGTCCTGGAACTAGCTCTTGTAGACCAGGCTGGTCTCAAACTCACAGAGATCCGCCTGCCTCTGCCTCTTGAGTGCTGGGATTAAAGGCGTGCACCACCAACTCCCAGCTCACTGCTACTTCTTAACTTGAACAGGTTCTTTTGTCTCTGAAGTCTGCTCTGAACTCTTCAGTGGATGTCATCTCTCTGAGCTGGGAATTGCCTCCTGGTCATTCAGCTAGCATGCTTTCATCAGAGTATATTGTCATCTTTAGTGGTCAGAGGTTAATCATCTATGCCCAACTGACTGGGACTATGCCTGTGAGTCCCTATTCTTGTTCATTTATTTACTCAGTGAAACACTGCATCAGCAGTTTTATTAACACAGATGTTTGCTTGGGATTTCAACAAGATATGTCACTTGCCAGGCACCGAGGCTCCCATTCTCTCCTTTGTGCGCTCTGTATTTTATCCTGCACTACATGATTCTTAGTGTGACATTGCCTTGAGCTGAGGAGCTTCCCCAGTGCTCACCATTTCCTGGTTTTGTCTGTTTTGTCACTCCTGCTCATCTCTTATTTTGTAGCAAGGAGAGCTCAGGAGAAGTGTGCCACTAGTACGCCCTCCAGGGTAGCAGTCTTAAAAACAGGGTGAGATTTTCCCTACAGCCCAAAGCTTCTCATTAGGCTGGAAGGGCTTTCACAAAATCCCTTCATGATAGATGTCTTTGGGAGATCAGGGAAACAAGGGACATACTTAAATATAATAAAGGCAATATAGAGAAATTCAATAACAAACATCAAATTAGAAGTCCTAGTTTTAGCAACAAGAAAACTAAAGGAAATCAAGTGATACACATTGGAAATGAAGAAATCAAAGTATTAATATTTCCATCCTATATGATAGTAATCACAAGCAACAACAAAGTTTCAACCAAGAACTCCTACAATAAACACCTTCAGAGATGTCACAGGATACAAATAAACTAAAAAATCAATACTCTCCTTTATTCAAATAATAAATGGACTTAGAAAGACATCAGGGAAACAACACACTTCACAATAGCCACAAATAATATAAAATATCTTGGGGCAACTCTAAGAAAACAAGAGAAAGACCTGTGTGACAATAATTTTAAGTGTTTGAAGAAAAAATGGGGAAAAAATAAAAAATTGGAAAGATCTCCAATGCTCATGGATTAGTAGAATGAAAATATTAAAAACTGCCATTTTTCCAAAATCAATCTACCTATACAGTTCAATCCCCATTGAAATCCCAACACAATTCCTCATAGTGCTTTAAAGAACACTCACTATTTAATATCCAGGAGGATAACTATATGTTTTTCTTTGGATTCACCTTCTTATTTAGCTTCTCTAGGATCACAGATTATAGGTTCAATGTCCTTTATTTATGGCTAGAATCACTTATGAGTGGGTACATTCCATATTCATCTTTTTGGGTCAGGGTTACCTCACTCAGGATAGTAGTTTCTATTTCCATCCATTTGCATGCAAAAATCAAGATGTCATTGTTTTTTACCGCTGAGTTGTTGCGGCATAGATTAATGCAGACAAATTGTAGGAAATATATACACAGCTTTAATGGAAAAATTAGACTCACAAAACCAACGTTCCAGCAGAAGTCAGGAAACAGGAAGGGCCACGCTCCCAATTTATAAGTAAACGCTCGCCCAAGGCAAGCCCGCCCCCTAAAAGGGGACTGGCTTAACCCTACACTGAGTAATACTTTAATGCGTACATATTCCACTCTTTATCTATTCTTCCATTGAGGGGCATCAAGGTTTTTTCCAGGTTCTGGCTATTACAAATAATGCTGCTATGAACACAGTTGAACAAATACTTTTATAGTATGATAGAGCAACTCTTGGGTATATTCCCATCAGTGGTATTACTGGGTCTTGGGGTAGGTTGATCCCGAATTTCCTGAGAAATCACCACACTGATTTCCAAAGTGGTTGCACAAGTTTGCATTCCCACCTGCATTGGATGAGTGTTCCCCTTACTCCACATCCTCTCCAGCAAAGGGGAATGGAGGAAGGGTGGATATGGTAGCAGGGAAGTATATATCTTAATTAAGGGAGCCATTTTAAGGTTGGCAAGAGACTTGACTCTTAGAGGTGTACCCAGGTGTCCATGGAGATGTCCCCAGCGAGATCCTTGGGAGCCTGAAATGTCCCTATCCTATAGCCATACTGATGAATATATTGCATATCACCATAGAACCTTCATCTGGCAATGGATGAAGCTAGAGACAGAGACCCACATTGGAGCACTGGACTGAGCTCCCAAGGCCCAAATGAGGAGCAGAAGGAGGGAGGACATGAGCAAGGAAGTCAGGACCACGAGGGGTGTGCCTACCCATTGAGACGGTGGGTCTGATCTAATGCGAGCTCACCAAAGCCAGCTGGACTGGGACTGATGGAGCATGTGATCAAGCTTTATGGGAGCATGTGATCAAGCTTTATGGAAGCTTAGTCTTTGTGGGATGCTCACCTTCCTAGACCTGGATGAAGGAGGGAGGACCTTGGACTTCCCACAGGGCAGGGAACCCCTACTGCTCTTTGGACTAGAGAGGGAGAGGGAGGGGAAAGGGGAAAGGTGGAGGGAACTCTGAGGAGGGGAGGAGGTGGAAATTTTTAAGTAAAAATTAAAAAAAAAATAACGCTATTCAAATTCACATGAAATAATGAAACAAAACAAAAATAGGACAGTTAAGATAACAAAAGAACTTCTGGAAATATTGCCATCACTGATTTCAAGTTGTACTACAGAACTGTAATAATATAAAAAACATGATATTGTCACAAAAACAGACAGGGGAATCCATGGAATAGAATCAGAGACCCAAATGTAAATTCTCACATTTATAGACACCTGAAATTTTTAAACAGAAATCAATATTATATAATGGAAAAAAAGAAAAACACTCTCAGAGTAGGCAGGTTCCTCTCAGTCTGACCTTGGTCACACTGCTATCTGGACCATACTAATCTGAGATATCTATGCTGCCACCTACAGCATGGTAGGATCCAACTTGGGTTGTTACCAAGAACCATATCTGGGTCGGTGATCTTCATTTAGTCGGGTCCTGTGTTTGATGTCCATTGTCCCTGGTACCACCAAAGGCCACACAGATGCCCAGGGTCTGGACCTCCACCTGTGACTATGGTGTTGTCTGGGGACCACGCTGTTATCAAGGCTATAACAATCTAGGTGGCCTACACTGTTACATGAGGCCATGGTGTGGTAAACTAGTTGTCTCTGCCCTGGACAAGTCTAAATTGCTCTATAGTTTTAAATTGCATTTGTAGGTTCACTTTCTTGATATCCATTTTGTACCATAAATGTTAATAATTACAGTTAGTACAATATGCTTGTTCACTGTTCATATAAAAAATATCCAATCATAGTTTTGTAATATATTTAATTGTGAAAATCAGGAGATATACAAGAGTATTAAATATTTATATGTTTATATAAAGCATGCAGTATAGAACATTTTGATGAAATGGTAAGTATTAACGGTTATGTGTTTATATAAATAAAATATGGCTAGCACCCCTGAGCCTATATTCTTCCTAAGGGCTTTGTATGGTACACAGGTTATTACCCCAAGGGTTAACACATTAAGCAAGCATTCAGGATCAAAAATTTTCCTCAGCTTTTTTTTTTTTTTCTGTAGGGGTTTGCTAAATTACCTGTGCTGGTCTTGACCTACTGAGAGCTTACTTCATCAAGCATAGATCCACATACGTTCTAATGATTATTCTATATACCGATCACTTATCCTGACTGTGTTGAAGTAACTTCTTGCTTTCTTTACAGCTACAGGATCCTAGTGAAACCTTATTATCAGCATATTGCTCTAGTGAGAACAAGAAATAGTGGAAAGTGGACAATCTTGTGTTATAATGGCGTTTATTTGTATTGATCTGTTCTTGGAACTCTCACTGCAACAAACACTTCTGTAGAAGTGTACACAGTGATCTTTGTCTGATGTCATAGGCATTTGGACCATAGATATGTTTTACTACTGTTAATAATGCTACAATCTTATATTGAAGAGAATCATTTTCATTAGACAGAAAGAGATTTGTCTTTTAAAAATTCACAGAATTCCACTGTCCTCCAACATACTTTGAAGGACAGACTCTAGCCAGAATGAAAGGTCTTTCAATAGTTTTTGTAAATATCATTTTTTTGTTGAATAATTTAAAATGACTCTTGAATCTAAATACTTTTCTACTCACATTCATTCTGAGGCGAAAAAGATCAGATATTTAAAGAGTACATGTTTTTAAAGTCTTTGTCCTTGACACATTTATTGTGGCAACACAATTCATTTTGGTAATATTTAGTTCACTTTGCAAGAAAATTTCATATAGTAATCCATACGAAATTCAAGTATAATGGAATGATTTACTTGTCTCATAATCTTCGTTTGGGTTAAACTTTTCTTTATTGTCTATTAGCTTACATTTTTTAACCTATCCAAAGGGATGGTTCAGTCCTTATAATATTTTCAGGAGGTTCCAGAAATGATTAAAGAAACCATGGAAAGAAGCATTGATTGCCTGCCCTGCACTGTCTAAAGATTTCTTCCTAACTAGTGTCTCAATGACCACTTAATTTTTATTCCTTGACTTAGCTGTCTTTACTCTATTTGGACTGAGCAAATATAACCTGTAATCAGTTCCCAATAAAGCAATCTTCATTATTCAAAACACTATTAATTGTCAGACATTGTGGCTGTTAAGAATAATGTGAGATTAATAAAGCAAGGGAAATATTTGCAATGTTCTACAGAAGAAAGTTAAGGTTTAGATAATAATATGTTTTTCAGAATGCCTCAGTGAGGCTTTAGCGGGAAATGCTTTTATTTACTCGCTGTCTTCTTGTTTCCTCATTTAATGACTTTTGTTGTAACCTTATCTGCCCCTGATCTTTCATGAATTACTAGCACTTAAAACATTCAGATTATTGCATTTAGTAAATGAACTCAACTCCCTACATGTAAAACAATGAAACAAACATCCAAAAGACCCAAAGGAAAAAAAATGAACCAAAACAGAATAATACTAAATAAAGTTACCACTGCAACAATTCTAGATTCAGATCTCTGCTACAGATCATTATAAAGATTTAAGTCTATAATATACACTATGTTCATATTTCCATAATAATAATGACATATGCAAAAGGTATGTGAATTAATAGCATGCTTGAAACCTGAAACAATTAGGTTATTCTACAGTTTTAATTAAGCTACTGATTACCAACAAATAAAATCTGTCAAACTGGCATTTGAAAGAATTATGTTACTTTCCATTGGAGATGTAAAGAAAAGAACAGAAGCAGATGGTTGAATTACACATTTAAAGATATAACTTCAAAATGAGAAACCCACATACCATTAAAAGTGCCACCATAGTGTTATTTTACTTGGCCGTTTGAAGAAGATCTTTAGAGAATAAAAAAAAAAGGTTCGTAATGAATGGGGAACAGTGTGTGAGTGTTTCCTGTGGTATTTTAATTTTTTTATTTAAAAGTTTTTTTATTTTATATATCAACCTCAACTCAAAATCCAGTGGCATTATTTTTATATAAGAAAGAGAATTGAAAATGGTGAAAATGACAAGAAAAATAAAGAAGGCAAACTGTGGAAATATTGATATCAAATCTAGAGATTTAAATAGCTTTTTTATGACAGAAAAGAGAACAGATAAACTTTCATAGCTGCACCAATTGTTTCTGCCTGTTTAAAAACAAATAAAAACAAAACAACAGAAACAAAAATAAATAAATAAAAATAAAAAGCACAATAATTCCTAGGAACTAATTATAGAGGTAAAGCCATTTGCTGAAATATTGCTCATACATGGAATTATCTCTATGCCTGAAATAAGAGGCATAAAGACAGCAATGTACAATCAAAAGTACCTGCTTCTCAGACTGTTCATCAGGGCAACTTTAATATCTTTGTTCCTCAAACTATAGATTAAGGGATTCATCATGGGAACCACATTGGTGTAAAGGACAGAAGAGATTTTACCTTCATTCATAGACCCAGTTGAGGGTTTAAAATACACAAGTGTACCTGAACCAAAGAACAGAGAAACAACAATGATGTGGGAGCTGCAGGTGCTAAAGGCTTTGGACCTGCCCTCAGAGGAACTGATGTGGATGATGTTGGAAAGGATAAACCCATAGGAAATAAAAATAGTTGAAGTAGGAACAATGACATGGATGCTCCCAACAACAAGAATTATAAGATCATTTGCATATGTGCTTGTGCAGGAGAGCTGGAGCAAAGGAGGAATATCACAGAAGTAGTGGTTAATGGTGTTTTCACCACAGAAGGTCAGTCTCAGCAGGCATGCAGTGTGAGCTACAGCAGTAGAAAATGCAATAAAGTAGGATCCAAACATAAGGTTCAAACATAGTTTAGGAGACATGACAACATTGTACAACAGTGGATTACAGATGGCTATGTAGCGATCATAGGCCATTGAAGTCAACACATAAAACTCAGAAATAACAAAGAAGCAAAAGAAAAAGGCTTGAGTCATACATTCCTTGTAAGAAATAATATTCTTCCTTAACACAAAGTTCATCAGCATTTGTGGAGTAAACACAGAACAATAGCAGAGGTCTATAAAGGACAAGTTAAAGAGAAAAAAGTACATAGGAGTGTGGAGGTGAGAATTCAACACAGTCAGAATTATCAAACACAAATTTCCCAATACAGTGACCAGATACATTGATAGAAACATAAAGAACAAGGGCATTTGTAGTTCAGGCTGATCTGTTAAACCTATGAGAATGAATTCAGTCACTGAGGAGACATTTACTCTGTTCATTTTTCTATATGAGAATCTGTGGACACAGAAAATAGACCTACATTAGAAGATGAATTTACTTGTCATGGGTCATTTATATCTGTGAGTTCTAAGTAGGGAATGTTTCCTCTAGCCCAGAGTAATCATATAGAATCAGCTCTTGCAGTCACAAAATATTATCTTAAGTCAGAAGTCCACTAGTACCAAATTTTAATATTATTTATGAAAAAATCAAAAAGAATGTACCGGTAAGCATTCAACATTCTCCCATCTCCTGTCATCCTACACTGGAGCCCTCCATACATCCTTAAATTTGGGAACAGATACCTGGACAGCACAGCACTGGTTGCTACTGCAGATTCACTTTTGCTGTACTATGAATGAAAAATTTGTGCCTAATCTAAAAACAAAAGAAAAAGAGGGAGTCACGGGGAAAATATTTCCTGTCCCCTTGTCACAGAGTCATGAATCTGGAAGATTTAAGTTCTGACCATGCAAGTTACCTCCAGTGGAGGTGCTGTAACTCAATGGCCATTGCCTTCTAACCCCCTCTGATCCAGTTGAATGCTTTCTTCTGCAGGTATTACTTGAGGCTCATTTTGCATAAGAAAAGGAAGACACTTGCTGAAGCCCAGCAAATGTTGAGAGATATAAAGCATGCGGATTTGGAAGAAGAGGGAGTGGAGAGTACCTCAGAGGAGTTGAGGGTCTGGAAATGGTAATCAGGTTATACTATATAAAAAAAAATCTTTTTAATAAAACAAAAAAATTAAAAAAAAACTAATATTAATTTATAAAAAAGACAGAGAGTATAGGGACCGATATTAGTATACCTGGAATTCAGAACTCACAGTTTTCTGTCCGTTCCTTAGAGCAATCCTATTTTTCCATTTTTCTCTTTATCTGGATAAATATTTCAGATTCAAAAGTTTCATATCGTTCAATTTAAAGAAGATATACACGAGACTTAATTCTCTTGGACCAATTTCTGAATTACAGAACATTATTTGCAATTGAGGCTTTGATTCTTTTCTGGAAGCAGAGAAAGTGCCCTTTAACTGCAGGATGTGTGTGCTTATAAGCAGGGAAGAAGAATGTTCAGGCTCTTCTTTAGAGGAGAACATTTATATTGAATTAGGAGTTGTGGAAATTGTGTTACACTCTTCATCATGATACTTATTTCCCATGAGACTCACAATTATACTCATCCTTTCTATTCACTCTAGAGACCATGCATCCCCAGTGTAGATAGAGAGATAGATTTCTGCCTACCCAATTATCTTTGTTTCTGAAGGGAAATATGAGTTTTGTGTTCCTGCTCTTTGCTTCCTGAAGTTAAGTAAGAATTGTCCACAGATCTTGCTCCTGATTTACTAAATTCTGTGTCTAAAAGTTGCAGAGTGATATAGCAAGTCACCTCCAGTGCTGTGTTAGCAAAAACTTCACAGATGTTTTTTGCCAAAGAGAAAAATGTATTTCTGAACAAAAAAAAATCATTTCCAGGAGACATGCGAGTATAAAAGGGGAAAATCTCAAGGGGCCTTATTCCCTGATGGAAAAATAAAGACAAATAAAGAACACAGGGAGTGCAACATATAGTCTTTCTTCAGAGAATAAATAAACTCCAATTGGTAATCCAATGTCAAGTGATCAACTATAAGCTCATACAAAGAAGTAACATTATATAGACAGAGAGGTTGTATTTATATATTTAAGAGCATATATGAATATATATGTAACAATAGTTAAGTAAATAAAAATCCTGCACTTCAGAGAAAGCAAAAGGGTTGGAGGCAGGAAAGAGAACATGGAAAAAGTATGTAACTGTATTTTAAACTATAAAAGTAAATATATATTAAAAATTAATAAAAAAACTTTTAAATGTTTTAATAAAATAAAATAAAGCTACATTATTTTCCCAGTTCCCTCTCCTTACTCAAAGCAATCTCCAAACATTCCCATGCTTACCAACTAAATCCCTCTAAATTAATGCTCCCCTTTTCTTTAATTTTTGATATTTATATATATATATATATATATGTATGCATATATATGTTATTTATTTTTATACATACAAACACTCGTATATAGGCATAAATATATAAATTAATTCTGTCTGTTTAAGACAAATACCATGTTTTTCTTCCTTATTCTTGATAGATTTTATATGTATATAATCAAAGATATGTATATATAACAAAAATGTAGGAAGAAAAGGCCTAATGACATTGGGGTGCAGAGATTAAAAATGAGATGTGAGAGGATATGGAAGAAATATGCTCAATGAGTCAGAAGTTTCTTAACCACACGGATATCTCTCCAGCCCCAAGTCAGAAGTTTCTTATGAATATTTTATGTCACATATTATTTAAAATGAATATATACAATGACAATTCTGAAAATTAATAACATTAACCTCAAGTTATTTTTTAACTGTGCTACATGTACTTTTCATACATAAAAACTTCAAATACTTTTATCAAATTTAAAACATCTAATGTATTCTAAATAAGCTTTTCAATATTTGATAAAATACAGATTTGCAAAATGTTTCTACTCCATTAAGAAAACTCCTGACGAACATTATACCCTTAGAAACGCATACAAATAGTATGCATTACAAATTTATGTAACTCACACCATGCAATAAAAAGTACATTAATCAGGATGCAAAAGCTTTTTATGTTCTAAGCTGAAAGACACTTTCTTTTGTCTTTTTGCAGAATCAATAAAACGGTGGCTCTTTAAAGTGGCCCTTCTAGTGGGCCAATTATATATATATAACGATGATGAAACAGATTGAGAGAAGGTTTGTCTATTATGAATCATTCCAGACTTCTTCTAAAAACTCTTTCTCATATTCTCATTTATTATTTAGATATAGATTGCTCCATGGCTTTTTACTGGACAGTTTGGTTTTAGTTTATCCAACTGATACTGAATTGAATTTAAGAGAGAGGATATTACATATGTTGGACTTCTTTCATTCTAAGGAGTATCAAACCATGATCCCACCCACATACACATTTGAATGAAATATTTTAATAAAACCTAACCTGTTGTGGAATATAGTTTAAGAAGTGTTATATTTGTTTATGTTGTAAAATATTTGTTTACTAATGAAAAGATATACTGCATTCTTTTATGCCCCATTTCTGTAACTGTAAAGCTGTGTTAATTGCCTGTCCAAAACACATGATTAGTCTAATAAAGAGCTGAAAGGCCAATAGCTAGGTAAGAAAAAGGATAGTCAGCAATTTCCAAGCAGAGAGAATAAATAGAAGGAGAAAAAGAGGAGAGGAAGGAGGACCTAGAAAAGGAGGAAAAGAGGATGCTAGAGGCCAGTCAACCAGCCAGATAGCCAGACATGGAATTAGAAGGAAAGAAAAGATATACAGAAATATACAGACAGGTCAAATCCCAGAGTCAGAAGTTAGATTGAATAATTTAAGAAAAGATGGCTAGAAGTAAGCCAAGGAAAGATCAGGTGTTCATAAAAAATAATCAGTCTCCATGTGATTATGTCAGAGCTTGGTGAAAGGCCCCCAAAAAGTAAAGAGAAAAACAAACAAACAAAAACAGCTACACTAACTGTTTGTGGTTTATTTAGATATTCTCAGAAAGCTATGTTACTTCTTTAAAACTATTGCCTTCAAAAGGGGTCCTTCTGGTCCAACTATAACTACACCCCAGGTGATGTGTTGCTTGTATTGGTTAATGAATAAAGAAACTGTCTTGGCCCAGTTGATAGGGCAGAACTTAAGAAGGTAGGAAAGACAGAACTGAATGCTGGGAGGAAGAGAGATAGAGTATGAGAGAGATGCCATGAAGCCGCCAGAGACAGACATGCTGAATCTTTCCCAGTAAGCTACTACTATAAGGTTATATACCGATTAATAGAAATGGATTAAATCAAGATGGGAGAGTTAGCCAATAGGAAGCTAGAAATAATGGGCCAACCAGTGATTTAATTAATACAATTTCTGTGTGGTTGTTTCGGGGCTAAGCTAGCCAGGTAGCCAGGATATATAAGCAGGCCTTCCCCTGCAACAACTGGCGCTCAATGTGGGGCTCAAACCCATGACCCTGAGATAAGAGTCTAATGCTCTACGCTCCAGGGAATATTGCTGTTTTAAAATGGTGCACCACTAACCCCAAAAGGTGTATTTTTATACTGACTGGAAATTCTGCATGAGACTCTTCTAGGGCTGAAGGTTTATTACTGTTCCATGTAGAAAACTTAATAATTTCAACTTAAATTGTTCTGTTTCATTTTAAATGTATGAACTCCTTTTTAAAATTTATGAAGCTCAGTAGATATTGAAGGTCCCTTACCAGTTTTAATGTGTAAAAGAAAATTAAGAGCTTTAAAATATTTTTTTATTAATTTTACATATGAAAAACACTTTCCCCTTCTTCTCCTTTTTCTTCTCCTCCCACCTTCCTCCATTCAACCACCTATATACTACTCATTAAAGGTAAGACCTCTCATGTGAAGGCAACAAAGCCTGGCATGTTCAGTTGAGGCAGAACCAAGACAACCTTCCTGCATCACGGTGGAGCAAGGCGTTTCATCATATAAAATGACTGAGTGCCAAAAGTTAGTTTTTGCACCATGAATAGATCCCTGCATGGCGCCAAACTGGGTCCTTTGGATGTGGACCATGGTTGTATAGCCTGGTCTGTTTGTGGGACTCCTGGCAGTGGGACCATGCTCTATATCTGGTGCATGAACTGGCTTTTTGAGCTCATTCCATATGGTAGTATGCCTTGTTCAGCCTCAATGCAGGGAGAAATGTCTTAGTGTTGCCCCAACTGAATGTGCCAGGGTATGTTAACCCCAGATGGGAGACCTTACACTTTCTGGATAAGAGTTGGGACTGGGGAAAAGTGGGTGTAGGCAGAGGACAGCAGGAAGAAGAAATTGTGGTTGATATGTAAAATGAATAAAAAATTTTAAAAAGGCAGAAAAACATGAATAAAGTAGAATTAAGTTGACCAAATCAAGATACCACCATCTTAAACTTGAAATCACAGAAACCTATGGATTTGGGGGGCTAACTGGCAGCCCTAGACATTTCATTTAATATAGATAGGCAGAAAGATGGATCAATAGCAGTTACAGAAGCATATAGACAAATAAATAGATATGAAGGTATATTTCTATCAGTTTGTTAATTTCTAGTAGCCATCAAATCAACACTGAATTTCTCTATGATATAAATATACATGTCCCTTCTGGTAAAATTAAGCCAGTATCTGTGCCCTTTGGAACCTGTCAATATTTAAGAACGGTCAGGTTTGGTCAAACCTTCCACCATGTCAAGGTTTTTCTCAAGACAACTTTGTGAAATTTACTAGCGAGTGGCAAGTAATTTTGTTGAATCATTAAAATTTACTATATAATACCACACCATCTTTGAAGAACTTTGAAGAATTACTATAATTAATAATTTCTAATTTGAAATCTTTCACTTACTTTTTTGTCCAGCGACCTCCTCAAGAGCTACTCACTCTAGCTTGAACAAAAACAGCAAAGGTAGAGGGTGGTGAAGTGGCTTAATTGTTAAGAGTACTTACTGCTCTTCTAGTGGATCAGGGTTTAGTTTCTATTACCCAACTCAAGTGACTCACAATTTGCTATAACTCCAGATTCAGGGGATACTGTGTGGTATTCTGTACTCTACCATCAACCTCCTGCACTTGTTCATAGACACATATTCACACACAAATATGAAAGGAAGTGAGAATGGCTGTGGTTGGTTTGGAAGGAGATGAGGGAAGAGGAAAATGATATAATCCTAAACTAGAAAAATGAAATAAAAACATGGCTGTACAATCATGATAGTACAGAAGTGGCATGCATACACTAACTAACAGTTCTCTAATTTATCTTAAGACCCACTCAACAAGACAGGAATCCTGTCTGGTACTGGAAAATTATGCAACTACCCAGGGATAGTTACGTCAAAGATCAAAAAGGAAAACCTACAACTACCACTTCAGTAAAATAGCTCAATCCCTAATCACATTATAAATATCTTTTCTTATACCTACAGGTAAGTGCAGTCCTCACCCTTCATCAAGGAACCATTTCTTTGCAACAGGTGAATAAGTGTACAGAAAGCCACAACCAATCACTATGTGGAATTGTGGAGCAAATTCCCTACAGATTCATCTACACTACATCAGACTTAAGGTTTAGGAAATCATGGGGCAGGGGCAAGAGGAGGAAATATTTTAAGAACCAGAGAATTTAGAAGCCACACTCATAAATTCTCTCCATCATAACTACCTGCCTAAACATGAGTTGAACAAAGACAACAATAGATAGTCTAACATGGATGGCTTCAACCCTGCACAAAAAAACTATATGAAACAAAGGATGGGAGAAGTTATCTTCACAGTGAATAACACACTAATTGGTCATCAAAGACCACATGATCAGCCATGAAAACATACATATATTCAAATAGCATTATATAGATTGAGAAGAATTTATGTATATATTTGCAAATTAGTCTGTACATGCATAGACATACACACACATACATATATACATATATATATATATTTAATCAACAACTAATGATAAAAGAGGACATAAATTTGAAAGAGAGCAGCAGGGTATATAGGAGGGTTTTGAGAAAAAAAAGGGGAAAGGCAATCATGAAATTATATTCTCAAAAAATACAATAGATTATTGAAGATAGATGCTTAAAAGAAATCTCACACCAGTTCATTATTGAGAATAATAGAGGATCATTTATTTGGGGGTAGACTCACAAATCAATATCCTTTGCTGAAAGGGAGGACAGCAACAGAATCCTGCAGCCATAAAAGAGGCGCACTTTACATTGGCATAAATAGTACAAGAGGCCACGCACAAGTGGGTAGGTATCTTAAAGGCTATTGATTGTGGGAATTCTTACAACAGATTACTTTTAAAAAGAAGTCTCCATATGCTTGACAATGGAAATTGAAGAAAATATATTGACTTCGATTGATGGTATGCAGGATGGAGGTGTTCTGCACAATGCTACAAAAACATATTACAAAGAACATAAGAGTCATTCCAACCCAATGCCTAACCTCTCAGATGGAACCTAGCTTGCTGAGGTCCTGCAGGCCTTATTATAATAAGAAAATGCAATAAAGAAGAAATAAAGATGGTGAGGAGTGGCAGATATTAGAAACCTGCTTGCCAACTGGGGTCATGGTGAGACTGCTACCAAGGATCATGTCAGGGTCCCTGGTCCTACAACAGCCATGGTCTGTGTTGATGTCCATGACTCTTGTTGCCTTAGGGTGACATGATGATTCCAGTAGACTACCTTCTGGTTCTGTGTTTGGGTACATGATATTTGATGTCAATGTGACAGTACAGTTATTGTCAGCCTTTGCCACCACCTGGGACCTTGCTGACAACCATGTCTATGCTACTGCTGAGGATCTTGTCTGTGTCTGTGATCTTACAAGAGCCCATGTTTATTTTAATGCCAATGCCCAAAGGTGCTATCAAAGGCCACATGAAGCCTGGGGTCTGCCTTGTTGATGTCCAGGGACCAAGCTGCAGTCAGAGCCAGCTGATCTAAATAGCAGGGGCTACAAATTGGAGCTAGGATGTCAACCAAGCTTAGCTGCTGCCTGAGGCCATGTCTGTATCCCAGGTCCAGCTGCAGCCGGGGACTGTGCTGAAGCCTGTGGACCAGGTTGCTGATTGGACCAATATAACCAATACATGGCTACACTCAGGGCCATGGTGTCATCTGATGCAGAAGGTCATGTCTTGGTTGTGGCCCTAGAGCTGCTGGGTCAGGATTCATGTCTATGACTCCTGTTACCACCGAGCATCATGAGGATGTCCAGGGTCAGATCAGCCATCTGCTTCCAGGTTGGTGTCTGAGGCCCAATATTCCTGCAGATCTGAGTGAACTACATGGCTATTCAGTGTAAGGGTAATGTCAAATCAGGCTCCATAGCCTTACTGCATACAGGGTCTGTGTTGTTGTCTCATGCACCTGTTACCAATGAGACCAAAAGCCATGATGGTGTCTCAGGGCCATACTGCCACAGGAGCAGTGGTGATATCCTGACACAGCTGCTGCTAAGGACCAAGTCAGTGTTCATGATCCTACCACAGCTAGCTGGAGTCTGTGCTGAAGTATGGGTCCTGCATTGCCACCAAAAGTCACATAGAGGCCCAGGGTTAGGGCCTGAAGTCTTGGTGGTGTGAAGCAGTGAAACATTCCCTTCTGAGTGGCCATTCCTTTCACCCAGAGCCAGGATGTTGTTAGGGCCCAAGCCGCTGCCAAGGGCCATGTTTGAGTCCATGGTCCAGCTACAGCTAAATTCTGTGTGGATTTCTGTGGCCTGTGTCCATCACGGTACCTTAGGAGCCATGTAAGTTGGAATAAGAAAGCCATGCTTAGTTGACCCCTGTCCTTTGCTGGCCTTGTGAAATCTGTCTTTGTCTCTCTATGGACACTACAACAAGAGAGCTGGACCCTGCATGCTGGAAAGATGCCCCCTTCCCTCCTATAGGCCAGGGTGAACAGACCTTGAGGGCATGCCTGTAGGGTTGTGGCCCCTTGGGACCAGACTGATCATCTTGGCTAACACCCAGGTCTACAGATGAGCCTTGGGTTGACCCACCCTAGCACCTGACCCATCTTGGACCTAGTGGCATTGGTGAAATGATTGGTCCTGTGGTAATGTACACACAAGATCTCTGATACTCCTGGCAGCTACAGGATATCCCAAAGGAGTTCTGGTGAGGATGCAGAGATGATGGTGTTCCATAAACTGGAGGACTTTAACCAGATCTGTAGTTCATTGGGATGAAAATTTGCCAGTAAAATTGATAGGACAAAGAGGTATATATTATATGACACACTGAAGCCTCTAATGCCTCCAAGATGAATGAAGAGGTATTAAAGGGGCAGGAAAGAAGAAGAAACAATGAGATTTTTCTGTTGTTGTTTTGTTTTCTTTTGGGGGTGTTCGTGTTCTTTTGCTTTTGTTTGCTTACTTGCTTTCTTTGATTTGTGTCCTTTTGTAGGGAGGCATGGCAGGGTTAAGGGGAGGATATGGAGGGACCAAGAGATGAACAGGTGCTTGATGTTAAACTCCCAAAGGCTCAAAAAGAAGTTAAATATATAAAAAATAAAATGTTGTTATTAACACTGTACCTCATAAATTTATACAATTATTTGTCAATTAAAAAAAAGAAAATGAAGAACCACACAGACCACAGCATAGCAACATTAGTGTTGTTTTATCTATGTACAGGAAATGTAAGTTTATAATTGTGATAGGAAAACAATCAAGTTTTGTTTTGAATTACTCTTAAATATGACAAATTACTGGCATAGAGCATTGTATAAATTGTAAAGAAGAAATAAGATACTGCAGAGGGGTCATTGAGTAGGTCCAGGTTGGTGTCTTACAGGGAAGAAAAACACACAAAGAGATAAAATAGAAAACCCTGCACAGACTGACTTTGTCAAGCTGCATCAGATTTTGGGAGGCAGTGTGTCTAATAACATCTAGTTTATTCCAGATATATTTAAATACAGTATAATTTGAAGAAGAGTTTCCTGGTGTAATACAACACTGCTTGCACAAGGAATCATAATTACATTGAAACTCAATTAGGGTACATATCATTTCCTTCCAGAAGATGGGCTCTAGAGATAGGTTAACTGTACAAATTTGGTTAAGGACCTAAAGATCATACAGACAGTGTAGAGGTCATTTGCACTGTTAGCCACCTCTGGTTGTGAGTGCTTGGGGAGGCTGTGGCTATTAGGGTGATTTTGATTACTAGCCACCTCCAATCCTGGTGTAGGAGTTTGATATGACCTGGGCCAACAGATCACACAGCCCACTAGGCAGTTAATCATTTCCAATTCTCAGTTTTCTGGATTATATCATTTGCTTTAATCTTTATCATTGGTAAAACAACCCTGTATACTTAATATTTCTGGTAGTTCTGTAAATGGGTAGAAATAGAGTTATCACATGATATTACAACTATAAATGAATATATTCCAAGGATTTCAACATATATGAACACAAAATGAATAGTGTTCATCAGACATCATTCCTAATGTTTGAAGGATCAGTTTCACCCAATTATGTATCATAGTAGAATATTAAGATATGTGTCCTTGGTTAAAGCTGTGGAAACTTTGTTTTAATGTTACAAATATGTGTTGCACTCTTTTATGTTTGTTTAACTAAATAAAATTAACCTCAGGTCAGGAGAATGAGTCAGCATACCTGACAGGAAGTAGTAGAAAGGAAACATGTAGCAAGGGTAATTTGGTCAAGCTAGGCAGAAGGACTGCTGGGTTTTGGGTAAATATGTTAGCTACTTGCTATTCAGCCTCTCCCAGTGAGCAGAATTTCACCTTAATGTGAATCCTCTGATGAGGGACTTTGTCTCTATCTCCATCTGTCACCCAATGAAGATTCTATGGTGATATTCGAGATAATCATCAGTGTGTTAGTGGGGCAAGGCTAATTCAGGCACCGTCTACTCTGCTGCCCAAGGACCTAGCTCGGGACATCCCCGTGGACACCTGGGATCCCCTCTAGAGCCAAGTCTCTTGGCAACCCTA
The DNA here is from genome assembly GCA_902806775.1 of Microtus agrestis. Lineage (NCBI taxonomy): Eukaryota > Metazoa > Chordata > Mammalia > Rodentia > Cricetidae > Microtus > Microtus agrestis. Next base: position 17,333 of record CADCXT010004452.1, on the reverse strand, counting down.
AAATGACTCCCTTAATGTAGATAACTTCTTCCCTGCTCCTATATCAGCCCTTCCCCCATCTTCACCCTCCCACTCCCCCAAGCTCTCTCCAGTCTTTCCTTTCTCCCTTCTCTCTCCCTCTCTCCCCTTCCCCTAAGCCCACCCCTACCACTATCCCCACCCCATGCTCCCAACTTTTGCCCAATTTGTTTGCTTCCAATTTCCCAGAGGATCTATATATGTTTTTCTTTGGGTTCACCTTGTTATTTGGCTTCTCTAGGCTTAATGTCCTTTGTTTATGGCTAGAGTCCACTAATGAGTGAGTACATACCATATTCATCTTTTTGGGTCTGGGTTATCTCACTCAGGATAGTGTTTCCTATTTCCATCCATTTGCATGCAAAATTCAAAATATCATTATTTTTTACCACTGAGTAGTACTCTCAACAGAGCAACAGACTGAGCTCCCAAGGTCCAATTCAAGAGCAGAAGGAGGGAGAAGATGAGATAGGAGATCTGGACCATGGGGGGTTTGTCCACCCACTGAGACAGTATGCCTGTTCTGGTGGGAGCTCATCAGGTCCAACTGGACCAGTGATGGAGGAAGGTCATTGGTTAATTAAATAAAGAAAATGCTTGCTCTGATAGGTTAGAACATAGGTGGGTGGAGTAAACATAACAGAATCCTGGGAGGAAGAGGAAGTGAGCTCAGAGACGCCATGCTCCCCTCTCTCGGGCAGACGCGATAGCTCTGCTCTCTGAGGCACACACGAGAAGAAGCTCCGACCCAGGATGGACATAGGCTAGAATCTTCCCGGTAAGCTCACCTTGTGGTGCTACAAAGATTATTAGAAATGGGCTAGTCCAGGTGCGAGAGTTAGCTGAGAAGAGGCTAGATATAATGGGCCAAGCAGTGTTGAAAAGAATACAGTTTGTGTGTTGTTATTTTGGGGCATAAGCTAGCAGGCGACCGGGGTGCTAGGGATGCAGCCCCGCCCCTGCTCATATTACAACAGACCGGGACTGAATGAGCATTCGACCAAACTGGACTCTCTGAATGTGGCTGAAATGGGAGGCTGATTTAGAAGCCATTGATAAAGAACCTTCATCTGGTGATGGACGGAGATAGAGATAGATGCCCACATTGGAGCACTGGACTGAGCTCCCAAGGCCCAGATGAAGAAGAGAAGGAGGGAGAACATGAGCAAAGAAGTCAAGACCGTGAGGGGTGCGTCCCCCCACGGAGACAGTGGGACTGATCTAATGGGAGCTCACCAAGGCCAGCTGGAATGGGACTGAATGAGCACATGATCCAATTGGACTCTGAATGTGGCTGACAATGAGGGCGGACTGAGAAGCCAATGATAATGACACCGGATTTGGATTCTACTGCATGTACTGGCTTTTTGGAAGCCTGGTCTGTTTGGATGCACACCTTTCTGGGCCTGGATGGAGGGGAGAAGGCCTTGAACTTTTCACAGGGCAGAGCACGCCTACTTCTCTTAGGACTGGAGAGTGAGGGGGAGGGGGAGGGAGGGTAGTGGGAGGGAAAAGGGAGGATCGGAGGATGGTGAAATTTTAATTAATAAATTAATTAATTAATTAATTTAAAAACCATGTGAATCCTGAGTTCTACAGAGGGATAGAGATCTAGGTAAAGTTTCTCTTAGTGCATTTTAGAGAGCCAGTGCTTGAGGGAACAGCATTTCCCCCCAGCTGTGGAATTTCTGCTGGTAGCAGTCCACTTGCAGTTGCTGATTAGGACAGCAATTGCTTAAATGGCAATCATGGAATTAGGTGAAAAACAACGATGTATCATTAAATGAATGGATAAACAAATCGTGGTATAGTCATTTATTATTAGAATTTTATTCTGGCTTTAAAACAATAAGTACTGGATTACTAGTCAGTGTGAATTAATACTCAAAATATATTGTTACCTATAATGAGGAAATGCAATATGTATCATTTAACTTCATGTATTTTCCACAATAACAATACATAAAAATAAAATGATAGTATGATTTATTTTTGCTATAGGTTGGTAGTGGATTAGAGCTGAAGGTTAGAAATTGATTTCAAATGGATCTCGAATATATCTCATTGATGATGATAAACTCTGAATTTAGAAAATGATAATGCTTCACAAGTTTGTATTTTAAATATAGCAATTGTCAGTTTACAATTCGACCAAGAGGGTTCTTCTTTCTCCACATACTCGCCAAAATTTTACTTATTTTTCTTTTCTCTCTTTTTTTTTGTTTTTTTTGACATCATCAGTTATCTTTATATAAACTGTGTATATGTACAGAAAATGTAAGAACTCAACCATGCAATGTCTTTCAGACACCCCACTTTCTATAAAGTTTTTGCATGAATAGTATATATAAATAAATATTATTGAAAAATATGTATAAGATACCTTTCCCTAATGATAGCTAGAAGTACTTTGCATTTTCATAGAAGTTAAAAATGGAGTTCTCTTGGAAATTATAGTTAATTTTTTAATTGTCATTCTTGAGCTATACAAAATATTTCACCTTTTTCTCTTTATGCTTGTGTTTGTTTGTTTATATTTTGTTTGTTCTGTTTTGTTGTTTTTCTTAAATGTGGCCCATTCTGGTCTTTTAAGAGCAGTCGTTGTCTTAACACACCGTGTATAATACACAAAGCTGTTTACTTCTTGCCTCATCAGCCTTCCAATTTGCTACAGCTTGTCATGGTGGCTTAAATATTAACTCTGAGTAGAGAATCACATAAAAAGTTCAATTGATCAAATTCAGAGTTTCATTTGAAAACTGTCTTTACATTTTTATAACTCTATCTATCATGTGCATGTGTGTGTGGTGTGTGTGTGTGTCTGTGTGTGTGTGTGTGTGTGTGTGTGTGTGTGTGTGTGTGTTGAGACAGGGTTTCCCTGTATAGTTCTGGCAGTTCTGGAACTCACTATGTACATTAGGAAGGCCTTGAACCTGAAGATCTCCCTCGTGAGTGCCGGGATCACCCAGTAGGACCATTTTATTACTTATTTAAGTAAAAGCAAGAATTTTCTAAAAGAGAAACATTCATCTATGTTAATGCATTTGGTTTCACAGCTGATGCTCCACCAAGATAGACCCAGCCATTCATCATTCAAATCCAATTAAAAGAGCCAAATTGATTAATAAATATGAATGCAATAACAATAGTCCATGGATAATTAATCCACAGAGAAGAAAATAGGAGGGTTTGTAGGGAGGAATGGTAATGGAGAGACATCATATTTAAAATACTATCTCAAAAGTAAACAAAAAACCAAATTAATAGTGAAAAGTGGAATATAGAGATCTTCCAATGAAAGCAAGTTTGGGAAGGTGGACAAAGAGTTTCAGAGATATTTTTCCACCAAGGCATCTTCAGGAGAATTTGACATGATGGAAAAGTTTAAATAAGAGGCAGGAAACATGCATAACTAAGTAGTCTGGCCAAGATAATGTCTATCCATCATTGTCTAAACTACAAGTCTCTCCTGAAAGATTAGTGTTTCTTACAAAGTGATCTCAAAGCTGTTCATCTTTCTAGAAGAGACAAGTTCCTATTCTGGCAAACAAATTGTCCCTAATATTTCCATCTTTTCTTTTTTCATCAGGAGCCTCCTAGAGAAACAAATGTTTATATATTATATATCATATACCATATATTATATATTATATGTTATACATCATATATCATATGTTATATATTATATATTCTGATAACCCAAGAGATAGGCATAGGTATCTTTTAAAAATCATTCAAAGGGCTGCCTGGAATTCCTAATTCTTCTGTCTCTGCATTCTCTGCAGCTTTAGGTTTCCTGGTAGGTAGGTTGGGTGCATTACCTATGAATCCTGTCAATGCTTAATTATATGATTTCTAAAGAAGTTCTCAGTTGTGACAACGTTGTTATAATTATATTTTTCTTCATACCTTCTATAATGTCATTCACAAATATAACAATAACAAAAAATCATGAAATTACTGACTGAGAAGTTTCTCAGACTTGACTACTTTTCAAAAGAATCTAAATAAATGAGAAAAACTGCTAACTGGTTCAATCAAGTGCTACTTTTAAAACTTTTAAGATGTTTAGGAATGAATTGTGATTCAGTCTTTACATCAGAAAGAGTAAAGGCACTGATAGCTCTATATATCAATCTCCAACATTTGAAAGTAATATACTCATGCACTGATAATTTCCCTGAGGTTTAATTACAGGCCAAGGTTACATCGAATTCTGATCAATACATTCTAATCAGGGTTCTTCTTAAGGCAACTTTAACATCTTTGTTCTTCAGACTGTAGATTAAGGGATTAACCATGGGAACCACAATAGTATAAAAGATGGAAGAAATTTTCCCCTTATCCATAGACCCAGTTGAGGAGGGTTGAAGGTACATAAATGTGCTTGATCCAAAAAACAGAGAAACAGCAAATATATGGGAACTGCAGGTACTGAAGGCTTTGTATTTGCTCTCAGTTGACCTCACCTGGAATATGCTATGAAGGATGAAGCCATAAGAGGTAAAAATGATGGCAGTATGAACAACAATGTCCTTTCCTGATACAATGAACAGCTCCATCTCATTAACATAGGTGCTGCTGCAGGAGAGCTGTAGCAAAGGGAGGAGGTCACAGAAGTAGTGGTTGATGGTGTTTCCATCACAGAAGGTCAGTTGAAGCATGGAACAAGTGTGGATCATGGCATCAGAAAGTCCCATCAAATATGAGGCCAGCATAAGATAGAAACACACCTTAGGGGACATAGAAATGTTATACAAGAGTGGATTACAGATAGCCACATAACGATCATAGGCCATTGCAGTTAGAACATAATATTCAGAAATACCAAAAAAACAGAACAAGTAGAGCTGGGTCATGCACCCTGTGTAAGAGATAACATTCTTCTCCAGTAAGAAGTTCATCAACAGTTTGGGTGTAATTACTGAAGAATAACAGAGGTCTATGAGTGACAAGTTAAAGAGAAAAAAGTACATGGGTGTGTGAAGGTGAGAATTCAGCACAATTAGAATGATCAAGGCCACATTTCCTAAAGTAGTTATCAGATACATTACTAGAAAGAGGAAGAAGAGGGGTACTTGGAGGCCAGGCTCTTCAGTTATCCCCAAGAGAATGAATTCCATCACCAAAGAGTCATTTGTCACAGCCATTGTTCTCCAAGAAAATCTGGTGAGACAAAAAAAGACAAAATTATAAGAAAAAAACACAAGTGACAAATGTACATTGAGAAATGTACTAGTAATGCATTGACCCACTTTAAAACAGTGGATCCACCTTTGATGTTACCATGATATATAATGATATTTACCCTACTAAATAAATATGATGCCTGCCTTTAGTCCTAGCATTGGGAAACAAAGGTGGATTGGCCTTTGTGAATGTGAGGTCAGCCTAGTCTGCAGAGCTATACAGTGATACCTTCCCCTAAGTACACACAGATAAACACATACAAACACACATACAATATCATAAGAACTCAATAAAACTGGTTTAAGCATTCTTGTTTTAAAATTGCTGTTATAAAACACAAGAGAAAAATTAGATTGGAGTAGAACAAGAAAGATTTGCTCACCTCACTTCTCATCCTTTACTTCCTTATCCCTTTGGGATATAGATGGAAGGTACAGCAACCTGGTACTGAATCAAATTTGTGCTCTGTGAAGTGAAAATCATGAGCATTATTTCCACACAGAATAAAAACCAGAATCTAAGAATAGTTAATATGATCAGGAGCATTGATGATCTCGAGGAATTTTAATCTGTAATGGAAAACTGGGTTACTAAATAAGACATTGCAACTTAAATGTCTGCTGGTTCTCTGGAAATTGTCAATTCACCTTTCTCAGACATTCTTCTTTGAATTCTTTTTTTTTATGTTTTTATTTATTTATTTATTTTATTTTTCTCCATTAACAGCTTCAACTGGGTGTGGGGCAACAGAACCAATCCCAGTACAACCATGGGTGTGGGGTTCCCCATAGTCTCCCCAGGGCGATGGTTCCTGCAATGATCTCTAGGTGGAAACAGCTCCCAACAGATCCCCTCCCCCCTCACATACAAAGGCAGGCAGCTATCAAGTGGAGAGCACCAGTCAGAGTCAACCATGGTGTCAGAGCAAAGGAGAAGGGACTGAGACAAGGAGAGACCCTCCTCTCCAATGGTGAAGTAATCCCTCTCTCCTGGGAACAGAGGGTGCCCGATGACTCCTAGGTCGAGTGGGGACCAGGCCTTTTTTTTTCCCCTTACCCTTCCTAGGGTACCCAGGGCCCTGCCTTAGGTTGGGGGATTATCCTGCCATAAGTCGCCCGTCCTTGGAGCTCCTCAAATAAAAGGCATCTAGCAGGATTAAAGTAAGCAGATCACAGGGCACCCTGTCTTAGGCCATGTGGAGAGCGCCCTCATACCTGAACCATGCCATGTTGAGCCGGTTTCTACAACCTCTGTATGGTGTGCTCTTCAGGAGAGGATCCACACTAACTCCGTCATTGGGCCCCTGTGTCGTCATTAATGAAAAGACTCTGAGGAGCTCCTCAAACAAAAGATATAATGATATAGTTTTGGCACCAATAACTCCATCTCCAGATAAGAAGAAAGGGCTTTTCCCAACCCAGTATTCACCTTTTAGTCTGGCCTATGGTATGACCACATTCCTAAGTGCCTACTCCACATAAAGTTACGTGTGCTGCCTGACAGAAAATTAGGCAGTGTAAAAGGGATCAAAATCCAAAATTTTTAACATATGCATTAAAACCAAACACTTTACAACATGTGTCAAACTTTACCCATTATCTATAAGCAGTTACAAATATCATTAGCTCAAATTCAGTGGGAGTACAATGACATACATTGTTGTTATCAAATACCACCAGTTCCAGCCTCTGGGCAACAGTCACAGGAACCCCCAATTATCCCCCTTCTTAAGTGAAGAGAGGTTAAGGACAATGGCACAGGGTTTTGATCCTACTTCATGTTCTGGCTTGGTGGGAGCCTAGTCAGTTCGGATGTTCACCTTCCTAGACCAGGATTGAGGGGGGAGGACTTTGTACTTCCCACAGGGCAGGGAACCCTGACTGCACTTCGGTCTGGATAAGGAGGGGGGGAGGGGAGGGGGGGAGGGGGGGGGGAGGGGGAGGAAAGGGGAGGTGGGGAGGAGGCAGAAGTTTCTTTTTTTTTCCAATATAAAAAAAAAAAAAAAAAAAAAAAGGATAGCTTACAAACTTTTGGTTGGATGTCCAATAATTAAAGCTCTAGTGATAATATTCTTGAGCTGCTAGGTAAAATTCTTACAAAAAACAGTTTCCAATAGAGAGCTTAAAACAGCTGCCTAACAGGTACTCAAGCAGGTAAAGTATAAATCAACAGATAAAGTATACAATAATCAACAAATACAGTATATTAATTATAATTCAGCTATGGCAAGTGTGTATATTAAATGTAAAACTTATTCTACAACAGTTTTATAAAAAATGAGGCTTATGGCTAAATCTTATCAGTTTGCTAGTTAAGATATTAAGCTCTTAATTTAAACCAGTAGCCTGTCTGATATAAAAGGACAGGATAGAATCTGGAAAATGGTTTAACAAAATTTTGACTATGATCAAGGTTTCTTATACTAAACTGTAGACTCATTGATAATTTTTAAGATTGATTCCTGGATATTTGCCTTTGCTAAATTCAAAGGCCAAAAACAATGGTCTTTTCCCAGATCATTGCTACAATTTATGCACCTGTATTTTGCTAAAGCTATAGCAAAAATCCCTTAGGGTTTTATGCGAAATTTTACAATTGGCTCTTCCAATGAAGGAACTGCATATATGGCTAATTATAATAAAAATTATGGAGCATAACAAGGCTCCTTCAAAGCAACTCATAAAAGTTGCCAGCAGATCCTGATGCAAATGGATCTGGCTTGTTGACACCAAGCTGACCTTGCTAAGACAAGGTGAAAAAGCCCTGCATCGCATCATGAAAAAACCCGACCTATATATATTTGGGGTCGAGGATGTGTTTGTGCTTTTTTCACAGAAAGAAAATGAAATCTGAACGTGATGTCGAGGCTGCGGACACAGAGGAGTTCCAGACTTCCAGAGGTGATTGAGGAGAGATCCTTGGTCCGGTCTTCCCTACCCCCAAGGAAAGGAGTGCCTGCTGACAAAACCAGCTACACCACTCTGCATGGTGTCATCCAGCCCCCAGAGTCCAGGGAGACCCGGCTGACATAAGGGCCAGGATGTGCTTCATGTACCTGAATCCAGCTCGCCTCACCCTGGCTACCCCACCTGTCCAGGAGCACAAATGCTAAACTGCTTCTGCAGCTTGAACTCTGGTCTGCTTTGGAGCTGAGCTGCAGACTAAACATCAGACTGCTTTAAACTTTGGGACACAGAACTCATTTTAATTAAAATAATAACCTCTCTTCTTTGAATTCTATTGGAGTCATAAGCCTGCCCTAAACAGAGAGAAAGGGGCACAGCATGAATCTTTGGATTAGTTTGCTACTGTGCAAACAAAAAAGGCAACACACTCCACAGAAAAGCCTGCATAATCTTCCTTGCATATGAAATTTTCTCTGCTCATATTCAGATAAGAATAAAGAAGGATGTTAGTTGTTAGAAACCATAGAAGAGTAAAATAGATAAGGTTTGGCTAAGTTGAAGAATGCTCAATTATTAAACAAAAATAGGTTCTAGATTTAAAATGTTCAGCGATGATAAACAAGTTAACAGTGCTAAATTTTATGCTTAAGTTAGATTAAAAATTACAATATCACCTTATAGATTATATACATCTCCACAAAAACACACAGATATATACAAAGGTCAAAGATGAATTAACTTCATCATTGGGTCATTTTGGCAATGTGTTTCTTGGTCAAAGCATGAAGAATCATATGAAATATATACTATTTTGCACATTAGTAATAATTCAACAAATATCTTAAAATTTGAAATATTAGTGTGAATAGACTTTAAAACTTACCCTTTTCAGAAGAGAAAAAGACATGGACTTGTCATTATTACTTACTCTTTTTGTCTTACAAAGCCAATACCTGGTCCTGAGCCTTTGATTGCTTTGATTCTATGAGAATGCTGAACAAAGTTATTTTCATGAATTTCCAAGACACCTCTCTGAATTATTGCCCACAGGTTGCAATACTACTTTTTAATCCAATAAAACAAGAGAAAAACAAACCAATTTTCTTTTATCACATCTGCCACTTGAAACTCTAGTTTCTTATGTGTTTCATTTCATAATATACTAGGAACTCACTTAGGCTTTTTCAAGGGCCTGAAGACAGGGGACTGAAGTGATGCTAGACCTTGGAGATTCAATCAATGCCTGTCCTGGTCTTTTGGGAGTGTGTATCCTCAGTGCTTGAGCCAAAATTAAACTCCCTTCTTCTAATCATCTTCTTCAAATAAATTTTTTGTTTCTTTCTCTCATCCTGCATTTTCATGATATAGTTCTCCACAAGCAACCCAATTGCTATTTTATTAGCTCATATAATGTATTCAAGGAATGTAGTCATGTAGTATTATTTCAGTTATAATTTCTCCTGATACGTCTCCTAAATGATTTTTAATTTGGTTATTTTTGTTTGCCTGTCTGAGCATCAATCCTAAGACCCCATGGATATTAAACCAGAGCTCATACATTGTATTACTTTCCCCAGCCCCCTAAAATTAATTTCTACGTGTTGCATATGTTTTTGTTGTTGTTTCTTGAAATTACACCTTAAATATCAAACTCTCTTTGTCATTAAACACAATATTTTGCAATTTAGGTCAGCATTTTTTTTAACAGATTTCATAGAAAAGTATGGAAGAAAAGGTATTGGAGACTCTGAAATTGATAATAAAATACAATATACAGTACAATTCAACACATTTTAATACAATAGATGGGGAGAGAATTTTTTAATATTTCTTTACTCAAGTTCTACTTACTAAAAATCAGGGAAGTTAGTTAAATTATACCCTCCATCATTTATTTGTGTTGATTCATTTAGGAAAGGAAAAGGAAAATGGAAAAAGTAAAGTCCTATAAACTAAAATAGTAAATATCTCATCTCTAAGTACCATTGATCATTAATATATGAAAGAATTTGGTCCATATTAATTCTTCATATATTGAAAATATAGTAAATTTAAAGTGTATTTAAATTCAATGCATAGACTTGAGTATTGTTGTTGCTGAGTTTACTGGAAAGACCCATGGTTGAAATAGTAAACTTCAGTTTTTCATTGTGCCCAATCATAATGTCCTGAAATAGAAAATTCCCTTGTTTTATGATTTGGTGAGATTAATTTAGACATATATCTGGTAATATAGTTTCTGTTTCAGAAGAAACAATAACTGATACATTGTCACTCTACCATGTGACCTTGATTTATAATTTTTTCAAACCCTGCTTGCTCCTGTGCTGTTTCATGGCTGTGTATAGGCATCCAAGTTCTTCCAATATCTTAGTATGCTCAGTAAAATCTACAAGAAGATTCACCCAGCCAGGGGTAGTGACAGGTTTTAATGGGATGAGCAAGTATATTTTTGATTCCAGGTAGATAAGAAAGTTTCAGCAAATTCTGGGTTAGATATTGATTAAAATGTGCCCCAAAACTCAAATAAGAAATAAAAGAGAGTCAAGTTTTTCTTTCTGTACTGTATTAAGAATTGCTAAAGTGTATCTGCAAAATTCCAGAGAAGGTGTAATCTGCACTTAGTGAACCATAGGACTTGATTGCTGATTGTGAAGATGTTTTGATCCAAATATAAATGTAGATAAACTCCAAGTGAACTCTATTTGCACAGACTCAGAGTATATGCCTGCTTCTAGAACACGTACAGCTTCAACATTAAAATGCCACACCGAAAAATAAAAAGCAGTAAAACACAAATGAAAGGGAAAGAATGTAAGTTAGACCCTGGGCATTCAATGATAATCAGGTACAGTGTTTGTCAGTTTATTTTCTGTGAGCCCCTATGAGCTGATGTTAGTTGATTTTTTGAGTTTTCTTTTGATATCTTTGACTCTTCTGGCCCCAACAATTCTTCTTCCCCTCTTTCACAGGATTTCTGTGCTCTTCCTAATGTTTGGCTATGGGTCTCCATCTGTCTCTAATGACAACTGGGCTAGGCACCAATCTATGAGTATAGCAGAATATCATTAGGCATCATTACATTACCTTTTTTCCCTTATCAATCTTGTTTGTTTCTATTCTAGCTATCTGGGTCATCAAGCCTGTTGGTCCTAGTGCTCCAGGTAGTGTCAGGCATGAACAAACTCTCCTGGCATGGATTTACGCCACTAGTCATAGTCATTGATTGGCTTCTCCTTTAATATCTAGGCTACCCTTAATCCAACACATCCCACGTGCAGGACAGACTGTGGGTCGAACGTTATTTGCCTGGGTTCGTTTCCCATTCCCTCACTTGAAGTCTGGCCAGGTCACAGAAGATAACCAGTTCAGGCTATGTATCTGCTATTGCCTCGAATCTTAACTGGGGTAATCCTTCCTGATTCCTTGGACACTGCCTAGCCCGAGGTTTTTACTTGACCCTGAATTGTCACCCATTTCCAGTCCTTTCCTCATCCATTCTCCCCCCACAACTTGATTGCTCATGAGACAGACTCTTTTATGATATATTATTAAACCTAATGGTAATCACAATAAAAAATTAATAACTAATTAATATAAAATCACATTTTAAACTGCATTAATAGCATAAAATCAAAAGTCAAATCCACAGAGAAATATATCAGATTATAAGAAACAAAATTATGAAAAGCAACCAGTCATAGTTCTGTACCTATCAATAACATTAAAAATAAAAGCTATCTATGTTTCAAATAAAAAAATGGATCATCCAAAGGTGTTATATTCTGTGTAAAAGAGACTTGCCTCAATTTTCTGGACACATGGAATGAAAATGAAGGAAAACAAGACCATAAACAGCTACAGCTATACCTGACTAAGTGAGCTTTAAGTCAAAGACTGTGAATTGAAAGAGAGCAAAATATCATAGTGGAAAATTATCAGTTCATCAAGAAGTTATGCAAATTAAACATATATAAACAAACAATAGTGGAAAATGCAAATGTTGGGCACAAAAATCTGAACTCAGAGAAGACAGAAACAGAAACAAAACAATTTTATTATCAATTAAGCACTTCCAAGAATGGGAATATCACACAAGTAGAATAAAATTAGAAAATATTACATTAGAACAACAGTTAAAATTAAATAATCATATAAGATACATGTAGAGTATTGCATAAAAACCTTGTTCTTCTCAACCAAAAATTGAATATTAACCAGAATAAACATTATGCTTTTTATATAAAATATTTTAATAGATTTTACTAGTATGACTTATTGAAGCACCATGGTAAGAATCTAGAAAATAGTATGTAAAACTTTTAGATATTTAACAATTATGCGGTCATTAAGCAACATGATCCTGAGTAGCATACAGTTAAATGAAGAAATTTTAAAAGACATTAGGTAAAATGAAAGAAAATAAATGGAAAAAAACAACCCAAGACACTTAGAAGAAAAAGTTATTAAAAATAAAAGACTCCAGCAATAAACAAATATTATTCCTTTCTTTATCATTTTATAATAAATAATTGAGTAGTGCTATTGTTCATGTTTTACAATGCTAAAGTTATTATGAGGAAAAAATAAAAACATAACTACAGCAAATAAAAATGATAAAACAAATCTCTTTTTAATGTATATGCAAAAGTTCTCAATAGCTCAATTTTACATCCCTTAACCAGCTAGGCATAACCTATGATCTAACAGGCTTTCTCTTAATTGATTGAGGAGTGCTCAGGTGTAGATAGGATATACATATTTGCACCTCCTCCAAAGCTCAGGAAACATTGAAAACCCAGATTGCGCAGAAGAGCTTAATTAAATACTATTTTATGGGACAAAGAGCCTTGATATTCATGAACTCACAATTCCTGCAGATGTTTACATAGAGTATCATAGGTTTGAGACTTTAAACATTCATTTGTAGCTCACAAATAGTCTCATGGGACTCCCCTGCCCCCACATGGCCTTCTTGAGGAGAAGGCATTGTCTTCAAGTGTTTTGGCCACTAATGAATTATGTATGGTCCAGTGCATAGAGTCACATCTATGCCTGCATGAATGATCCTGATTGAATCCAGTGGGTCACAAAACAAAAAGATATGAAAGTTGGATGGATATTTTGGGAGAGGAAAGGAGAGAGACTGGGGAAGTATTAAAGAATATATGAAAGGATGGGAGAATAGAGTGATCAGAATGTGTTATATACATGCATACATACATATATTCATACATATGAAATTGTCAAATATAAGATAATAAAGATATTGAAAAGGAAATTAATGAAGTATTCATAGTAGACACTAACCAAGGCAAAGGCAGATAATTGATAATGGTTGTCTTGGACTTGAGAGAAAGAAGTTGAATGTAAGAGACAAGATTTAAAGATTTCCATACTTAGCTAGCAGTAGTAACTGGGTAGATGAACAGTGTTATGAACACGCTCAATACTGGAGAGTGTACATTAAAAAGTGTAAAGTGATACTTTTATGTAATAAGTAAATATATTATAATTCAAATTCTGTAAGTAAAAAATAGGAATGCACATCTAAGATCCCAATTCTACAGATGCTAAACAGGAGTTTTCTATGTTTGAAGACTTCCAAAACCTTACTAAGATTCTGGAAAATTATTTTCAGAAAAGGAAAGGATATTAAATAAGAAAAGAGTGAATAAAATTGCAAAATTACAAGGAAGTTATATTAATACTAAAGAAATATTAAAAATGTCCCTTTCATGACAAAAGGTCTGTTACTCGAACAGAGATTAATAAAAAGATGAATAAAAAGGGCTAAGAAATATTGCAAGAAAAACTGTTTATTCTCAAATATAGATCTTGTTATGAAAGTGATATAGAATAAATAATATAAATTCACAGGAAATGGCAGAAAAACATGGAAGGGGTGGTGGTGGTAGGGAATTCAGGAAGAAAGTGTTAACATTAAGGGAACTGTTGAGGGATAATATGGAAAACCAGTATAGTAGAAACTTTCTAAAATACATACATACAGTTTATTTAAATGAAATCACCGAATAATGGGGGAGACAGTGTCACTGCTTGCCATCTCTTGCCACCAAATGGAGCTAGCTGTACCAGTATAGGGTTACATTTAATTGAGCTGTTGGCCAAAGGGTCCTATGGGAATTCCCAATTATCCCAGGCTATTAGCCAAACTACAGATCACTCTCCACAAACTGACATCAATCCCTATTGCTGAAGACATCGCCTTTACCATTCACTGAACATAGAGAAGATGAGTTGGTGCCTACGTAGAGCCTCTACTTCTACATTCTGGCATCTTTGGGGCAGGAAGGTACTTTGAAATGTAAACACAAACCCAGGTGAAAAACCTTTGATCTACAATGGTGTACTGCTTGCAAGATTTGCTATGACAATAGTAACATAAAACTTATGGGAGCAACTGATTTGACTTAAGGTCCATTCTATGAGATGTAACCAGTACTTGCTTCAGTGACAAGAACCAGAGACTATATAGCCCATAGAAATAGGTTAAAACCAAATTGTACTGTTCTTTAAAAAAAATGTCACAAAATAATTCCTAGTGGTATTCTGCTATACTCAAAGATAAGTGGTTCATTCAGCTATCATAAGGGAAGCTTTCTGCAGGAGTTGGAGACAAATACAAAGCCAGATTTTATTCAGAAAGAGGAAGACCATAGAAAATACAGGTCTAAATGAGAAGTTTCCATGAAATCCCTTTCCTCAGAACTCAGGGAGCCCTACAGACAAAGGTGGGGAAAGTATAAGAACCAGAGGGGATGGAAGCAAGAGGAGAAATATAGCAACTGAGCAAAGCTCATATGAGTTCACAGACAATAAAGCATGAAGAAGAAGGCCTTCATGGTTCTGTACTAGGTCTTCAGTGTACATATTATATCTTTGAGTTTAGTATTTGTACGGAACATTGAGTGTTTGAAAGAGCAGTTCTCTGGTTCTTATGACATTGCTTAGGTTCTTTGTGTTCAGTTGTTTTGCCTTGTCTAACTTCGACATAATGGTTTTTGTTTCATCTTATTATATTTTGTTATGTTATATTTTGTTGTTAATTCTTAGAAACTTATTTTTTCTAATGAGACACCAAAATGGAGTAGGTATGCATAGGAGGAGAGGTAGGGATTAACTGGGAGAAGCATTAATATGTAAACTGTAATTAAGATATTTTGTATGAGAAAAGAATCTTTTCTAGTAAGAGGAGATAAAGGAATATAACTTGCTGAAGTCAGTTCTTTCCTTCTGTCCTTTGGCTTCCACATATAGAACTCAGATTTTCAGGTTCGGCAACAAATGCCCTTATCCACTGAAACATCATGTAGGTTCAACATAGATATCATAGTCTGTGCATAGTATTTTTCCTCTTTTATATGACTTAATTCTTTAAGAACAAAGATATTTTATGCTAGAAAAACTTATAAAAATTAATTGTTCTAAGATATGAATTATTCATATGTATGCATAAATATACAATTTTTGAGTCAAAAGACAGCCTCTAGAACAGAAGGTGTTTGAGATTATTCATCTTACAGGGGCTTACTATCTAGAGAATACAAAGCACTCAAAGATTACACACTAAAACAGCAAAATAATCCAGTCAGTAAATGGATAAATATTTTGAACAAAAAGTTCTCAAAAGGTGAGACAAAAATAGTCAAGAAAAAAGTCAGCATTCTCTGAATGAGGAAATGTTAGTCAAAACTTCACCAAGATTTTGTATTACTATAATCAACAATTGTTAGTGCCCATAGCCCCAACATAGAAACTATTTTTCCCTATCTTGACCGGTACAGAGACACAAGAAATAATGAGACACAATTCACACAGTCATCTCAGAAACAAAGCTCAGGCTTCATTCATTCCTGAAGATCTACCCTTGTTTATTGTATAAAACACCTTTTATCTGCCAGGTAAACCAAAATGCAGCAGACAAACCTAATCCATCTTCTCCTCACTTTTCTTACTTACTCTGATTATTGGTTTGCATAGATGGAAGCAAGATTAATTGTGCAAGCCTCTGACCTGCTTTCACTACAGAAATTCCATTTGGTGAATGAATCATCATCTTGATATCTCCTTCAAAGTCAGCATCTAAGACTCCAGGAGCCACAAAGATCCCTTGCATAGTCTAGCTACTTCTCCTTAGCAGTAATCCTAGAGTGCCTTTTAGTAAAGACCCATATATCCCTGTCTGGAGAACTTGCATCTCCACCTCAGGTGTCAGAACTGTGTATACGGCTGAATTGAGGACGAGCCCTTTGCTACCTGGGGTGGCTCTGAAAAAGTCCTGTATAGATCTCCTTGTGGGTGTGCAGATTGCTGGATTGCCCCATAAATTTGTCTTGGGCCTGAGGCTGACCCCTGAATCCATTTCCTGAAATAAGATTTCCTAGATCATCTCTTTTTGATCTGTACTCGCTAGTCCAATGTGTATATATATATATATCTTCATTGATTAAGTTGTGTGGAAAGATTCAATACATTCAAACACTAATAACTCCTTATTCATACCTTTTATCCAATTGCTAATATCTAGACCAATTCCCACATTCAGTGCTTTAGCCTTTTATGTTTACCCCTTGCTGCATTGCAAACAACCTCTAAGTTTCCATATACATAGACATGGAAAGTGTACTTCATGCATGGAATAGAGAATTATTATACAGTAAAGAGCTCTGCAGTTATAAGATATATTACATCTTCAAATAACCAGAAACATGTCAGTAGAAAGCAATTAGATAAGGTCATACATTGCATGGTGCTATGTGTAGGAAATGTCAGGAACAGGTTCATACAGATGGAAGGCAGCTAAGTGTACGTATTGTGTGACAGGAAGGGAGATGCTGTCCTGTTCACATGTGATTATGAGGCTTTAGGCATTATGTGGACAGTAATATTCTGTAGTAGAACATGGTGATATGGTGTGGGAGGCCCTTCTGTTTATGTGTTGCTTTTATTGGTTAATTAATAAAGAAACTGTCTTGGCCCTGTGCAGGGAATAGAGGTACGTGGAGAAAGCTAGGTTCATCTCAGTCAGCAGTTGGGTGAAGCAATTCTTTGAGGAGTGTTCAAGGCTATCTTACAGAGGATCTTGGTGAATCAAACCACATTAGTCTAGAAGATGTCTACAGGTTCTCATCTTATGTGGAAACAAAAGAAGAACCTCTTTTCCAAAGCAACATATTCTTAGACTCAAATTCTGAA